>JACGTP010000071.1:412275-555508 GCA_023678845.1 Mischocyttarus mexicanus
GAACCAACGATGAACCAACGATGAAACAACGATTAACCATTTCGAAAAATAATCATTCTCAAATACCTGACTTCAAGAGAGACTCATATAAAATACATCAGAACCATTCTGGACAAAACAGAATAATTACAAGACACAGTCATTGAGAAATGACGAAATGAAAACGAGGGGTGCACCCCAATACAATTTCAATAGACATAAAATGACATTAAATTGTAAAAGATAGAAATAAAAGTAAGATTAATAAATTACAGTGTATTAAAAGTGTGCTGCTGTCCACGATTCCTGCGAACACATTAAATTTCTTTAAACAATTATTCTCTGTAATTTTCTATAATAAGTTTATAACATTAGATTGTATAAAAATTATGATCCAGTCCATGATACCTGCGAACACATAAAATTTCTTTAAGCAATCATTCTCTGTAATTCTCTGTAATAAATTTATTAAATTACATCGTATTATAATTATGATCCGGTCCATGATACCTGCGAACACATAAAATTTCTTTAAACAATTATTCTCTGTAATCAGTTTATTACATTACATCTTATAAAAAGTTGTGCTCTGGTCGATGATACCTGCGAACATATAAAATTTCGTTAAACAATTATTCTCTCAGGTAAATATAATTGATACTCTGCAGTCCCTGGTACCTGTGAACAGAAAAAAAGAAAATGGAACTTTTCGCGATTTTTGTTTTAAGTGGTTTCCCTCGGTAGGACTAATCCACTGACTCTAATTTTAATTACGAGGAACCGACTAGAACTGCAGGCCCATGGCCTGCCCACCGCGAGTTTAAGCTGAAAAACTCAAAGAGTTTAACTGCAATTCACCCCGTCTAACCATAGGCCTTACGACTGAACTAGGACCAACACCTTCTGACGGTTCCATTGCTAAATGCATATCCGATGCACATCAATCACGGTTTCAAAAAGAAAAGAAAAGAGGAAATATCGTACGTTCCATTTACTGGGTTAAACACACCTACATGAATATGCATGCTATTCAAGTAAGTATAGTTTAAACATAGCAAGAAAATATTTAAAAATTATTCTTATAGACATTATAAAAGTAATTAGTTTCTATAGACAAGATAAGATTGACGACTAATAGGAATAAATATATGATATTAATTAAGAATTGAAAAGAAACTAATAGAAATAAATATATGATATTAATTAAGAAATGAAAAGAAACTAATTACAACTATAATGCCTATGGTAAGCGGTCTTTGCTACATCTTACTTGCCATGGAATGCATAGCATATTAAATATGTTAAACATTACATGGAAAGTAAATTGCATTGCCCAGGTCTAACCACGAGGAGGTAACCGCTTCTGAAGACCCAGGAGGGATATTCGTCATATCCGAATAATGGAACCAACGATGAACCAACGATGAAACAACGATGAACCAACGATTAACCATTTCGAAAAATAATCATTCTCAAATACCTGACTTCAAGAGAGACTCATATAAAATACATCAGAACCATTCTGGACAAAACAGAAAAATTACAAGACACAGTCATTGAGAAATGACGAAATGAAAACGAGTGGTGCACCTCAATACAATTTCAATAGACATAAAATGACATGAAATAGTAAAAGATAGAAATAAAAGTAAGATTAATAAATTACAGTGTATTAAAAGTGTGCTGCTGTCCACGATCCCTGCGAACACATTAAATTTCTTTAAACAATTATTCTCTGTAATTTTCTATAATAAGTTTATAACATTAGATTGTATAAAAATTATGATCCAGTCCATGATACCTGCGAACACATAAAATTTCTTTAAACAATCATTCTCTGTAATTCTCTGTAATAAATTTATTAAATTACATCGTATTAAAATTATGATCCGGTCCATGATACCTGCGAACATAGAAAATTTTTTGAAAAAATCATTCTCTAGTGCATTGTAATCACTTGTCATCTGAAACAAAGTGAAATGAAAATTACATTGATACAACATCATACTAAGAACATATTAGAGATTTATTTGAAAAACCTCTGAACGAATATGGTCAAAGCAGAGAAAAGACTAATTACAAAATGACGAAATGATAACGAGGAGTGCACACGAATAGAATTTAAGAAGCAACGATGGTTTTATTCAAAACTAATACATCGAAATATTACTTCGAGTTGTCACCTGTGAAGAAAGTATTACTTCGAGATGATACCTGTAAAGAAAGTATTACTTTAAGATGATACCTGTAAAGAAAGTATTACTTCGAGATGACACCTGTAAAGAAAGTATTACTTCGAGATGACACTTGTAAAGAAACTATTACTTCAGGACGATACCTGTGAATATATGAAATTTATGTTAAAGATAAATTCTCTCACGTAGATATAAGTGTTCCTGTATTTTGTCCTTGGTAATCTGTGAACATTTAAAATTTCTTTAAAAAATACATTTAAAGAAAACTTTATAACAGATTTGCGATGCTAAGGAGAAAATAATAAATTGATTAAAATACTTTTTTTAGTTTTAGAGAAATATAATTATTTTATTTTACCATTTAGCATAACTCACAGTCAGACCTCTTCTTTTTTTCTTCCCCCTTTTCTGGACGGAGTATTTGGTCATCTCCATAGTTCATCCTGATAAAAAAACACGGATTCTGTGTTCCGTTCATGGTATCTGTGAACATAGAAATTTAAGGAGGGTGGAATTTTTCGGAAATTTTTTTTGAGTGGTCTCGTCATGGTTAGACTAATCAATTGACTCTAATCTTTATTACGAGGAACTTACACAGTCCCTATGCTAAATGCATGTCTATGCTAAAAGCATGTATATGCATATCAACTCGCGAATAAAAAATAAAAAAATTATGTTTGTTCCACTTCAAAAAAAGGATATGTGTAGTTGGGGAAAATTTTAGGTAAGGACATGATTTCTCCCAAGGAGAAGGAAGAAAATCATGGCTCGCGTGGGCAGGGTCGCATCCCTGAAGTAGATTCTCTCTTTGCATTTTTTGCGAAGAAAGAATCTACCCGCTACCCATTGAAAACGATGATTCAAAGACTCTGCAAACTTATCTGAAAAATAAAAGATTTGTTAAAGACTGCGAAGATGGAATGGACGTAAGCCTGGACTCTGCAACTTGACTGAAACTAAAAAAATTTAGTAAATATATAAATGTTATTTAAAAATTGATACTTACAACTGTATTAAAATGAATATTACCCTGAAACAGAATAAAATGAAAATTAAATTTCAACAATTTGGGATTATTATACTAGTACCTGTACCTGTAAAACTACGAAAGATACATTAAAAAACATTATAATGTAATTAGTTTCTACTAATGAAATAGAATATAAAAATAGGAACGCGGTGGGTGATTCGAAATTAGAAAATGATAAATGATATATGATATATGATATTGGAATGGAAATTCGGGAGATTAAGATAGATTGGGTATCGTATTATAATTAAAAAGCATTCTGTGTTTTGTTTTAATGAAAAATAATATGAATTAAAAGTATTTTGAAATACTCGATTTATCTGTAAGAACGATGATTTAATTTGGTTCATGAGATAGGTCCAACGATGATTGCCTGAAACATTCAGCAGAGTGTGTTAATCATCAATACTTCAAGTAACCATAGTAAATTATTGACATGCAAATTATTGACATGCAAATTATTGAAAAGCAAATTATTGAAAAGCAAATTATTGAAAAGCAAATTATTGAAAAGCTAATTATTGAAAAGCAAATTATTGACGAGCAAAATAATAAAAAGACAATAAAATATGACTAAAGAGAAATTCTCGAAAGGTTCGACCATGCTGTTGAACCTTTGAAAATAACTCAGTAGCCTGTAGTTGCCCTCTTGAGCCACAGTTTGTGGGGGCCTCTTCGGCATTTTGCCTCTTCTTCCCCTAATGCAATCGGACATTCCCTACGTGCGAGCATGAAAAGAATTTTCGATTAAAAATGTCAATCGTTCAAAAAAGTACTCTCAGAATTTGGCAATATTATAACGAGTCAGTGATATAGAATTAGAATCGTCCCTGATACTAAATAATAAAATGATATCAACCGAACGCGACCTAACAAAACCCTAACACAACCTGAAAAGAAAATTTTCATTAGTAAACATCCTGAATTCATTTTGCATAGAAAATAATTCTTGCCTTTTGGTCGAGAGATATCTCTTCGCCGAAAGGAAGATTATTGACCATGTAAAATATCGATTCTATTCTAATACCATGCCGTTGTAATATGCCAGATTATGATCCTACTGATTATAAACGACTTAAAGACATTTTCGCACAATTACTCTTAACTGCTTTTATAATACTAATATCAATGAAGAATATTTCATATTGCAATGTATGAAATATATTCATTCGCTTTCTTTCATTCTTACTTTGAAGTAATTCCATTCTCCGTGATGAGACTCTGTTAAAAAAAATGATTAAAACATTAATTCACATTTCGCGTTAGCTATCCTAGCTCGTGGACAATCAACGAACTTAGAGTTCATCGACTGTGCATATTTACACGAGCACATTTAATCGAATGTCCGTGCAGATAATAATTCTAATCGATGACCTAATAGCACTTCGCACTTTTAATATCAAGTAATATAATCTAATTGAAATAATTTAATGAAATGAAATGCATTTTCTTGCAAAATACTTTTATTTAATTTATTCGTTATATTGAATTAAATCAAATATTTCTAACTGTAAGACAATATCGCGATAGTGCAAAGTGCTAATACTTAAAACTAAGTATCAAATTCATCAAAGGCTTTGCGAATTATGAGATAGAATCTAAATAGAAAAGCATCTTGCAAATGGTTGCAAATACCTTTGAATCATGATACATATTAAATAATAGAGAACCGTCACAAAATAAATTTAAAAACTACGTAGAGAGAATGAAAAAAATAAAAAGATATAATTTTGTGACGATTCTGCATAAGCCCTGAGATGGGACTTCCACTTCCGAGTGGAAGGAAACGCAGCGCAATTCTCAGGTCCTACCTGCTTAAAATTAAAGTTTCACACATTCATTCAGAAAAGTATGCTACCTGCCTGCCTATTACCTATATTTAAAATAGCAAAACACACACACACCAAAAAATTCACTCCACGGTTCTCACACATACCACCAGGGTGCATAAGCCTAAACTAGAGAGCATGCCCCGAGGCACCTCCGACACCCCAGTTCAACCACGTGTTTTCTAAATTTTTGGGAGTACGTACCAAGTGCTGAAATCGACTGCCAAGGCTAGTGATTATTGCAAAGATAACTAAAGCAAAAATACAAGTACATACTAGTATAAATATTCATACTAGTAATATACGAGTATATGAAAATTTCCACAATTAAGTGTGGTAATTCTACTATGCAAAACGATATTAAAAATGAACAATTAAATATTAAAAATGAACAATTAAATATTAAAAATTGAAAATTGAAAAGTTCCTATCATACACTTAACTCTACAAGTAATTTTAATTTAATAACTTTGAAAAATGTGAGATATTATTTATCACGAAACGATGTACAATGCACCTTCCTAACACGCACACACAAAGGTGCAAGTACATCGTGCAATCACTAGCACAATGACAGCCGCCAACATGGGGAAAAAAATTAAAACTAACCCATACTAATCGTTTCTCACCCATACGTGTAACACCTGGGCACACGCATAGATGAGAGTTCAAAAAGTATGGGGGGGAGAAACGGGAGATTAGTATATTAGAAGCTGAAAATCCTGATCTAAAAGTTGATTAATATATTTATATATATATATAAAAATTCTTTTATATAGTTCTAAGCGGGCTATGACTCTACAAGTAATTTATAATGACTTTTAAAAAGTTTAAATAAAATTTTAAGAATAAGAAAAGATAAAAATTAAAAAGTTTAAATAAAATTTTAAGAATAAGAAAAGATAAAAATTAATATTTATAAAAACTCTCGGACGACTCCTTTAATTAAGTCGGCAGTTTTAATTAAAG
This sequence comes from Mischocyttarus mexicanus, assembly GCA_023678845.1. NCBI lineage: Eukaryota > Metazoa > Arthropoda > Insecta > Hymenoptera > Vespidae > Mischocyttarus > Mischocyttarus mexicanus. The sequence goes on from JACGTP010000071.1 coordinate 418,278, forward strand.
AACAAGACTTTCAGATACCGCTTAATTGCCAGAGTCTATCCGTTCGCGAACATAGTTTGTCTTCTTGTTCATTTATTGTTAATATCATAGTACCGATATATCAAAATCGCGATTAAATAAACTATGTACGAAGCAATGCATGTAAGACAATTATTACATGCTTTTCTTGACAAAATCGAGTAAATTAATACTTGATTTCACCACTACTAACACGTGCAAAACACGAAGTTATAAAAGAAAAGTGCATTAATTCATTGCACTGGAAGTTAAATGAATTTAACCGATGAGACAAGAAGACCTATCCTGAACTAATAAAATTTACAATAAAATACACAATAAAATATACCATTTTCATGAGTATTTCCAAAAAAGGAATTACTCATGTGCTCGTCAATAATTTATTAGAATAATTACAACCAGTAACTCGTGCCGATTCGGACCTTTCGTCCTCGGCATGATTGAGCACTGGAGGGACTTTAAATTTTTCACTCACTACTTATGAAGTTCTGCGATGGCTCCAAAACACTCGTTCTTTGCTGTAAGTACTGAAAACCCGTGACTCTAATAACGCGTTTACGAAAATAAGAAACTCTTCTATAGTTTCTTATCGCGACCGAAATATTCTTATGCGGCGAACAAACCGACTCGAATTCGCGTTTGATTTTAATGACTCTACAAATACTTTAAAAGACTGCATTGCACGCAGTCAATTCAAATAAAACACGCGTTCGCGAACTTTGACATACAACTTTTATTCGAACAAAATCTAATANCATTGCTGCACGCACGATTGCAACAATAATCTGAAACAGAAATATGAAGAACAATACTATTAATATCATTGTTGCAATTAATTAATCATTGAAAGTTTTGTGGAATTATTAGATAGAAAAATATACTCACTTCGAATCTCGATCGAAGAATGCACGATGGGTCTCCTACCCTTAGGATGACAGGACTGAAAGAATGTCTATTATAACAGTTCGTAAAAAGTAAATCGAGTATTATGGAAGATCAGTAAAGTTAATAATATTTTTAAAGTATTATGGAAGACCAGTAAAGTTAATAATATTTTTAAAGTATTTTGAAACCTAGAAGAGATAACAGAATGCTTTTTAAATATGTACGTATTATTTTGTGATTGAATAAATGAAGGAATAAAAGAAGATAATTCTAAGATCCGAATTGTTCATGCAGGACTTTTAGTTTAAATAATAAATGATTATTAAAAAGGTGAAGTAATGTGAAAAAGTATGAATACAACATGCAGGGAATATTTAGGAAAGAACAATGAAAGGTATGAAAGTATGATGTTAATTAGGAAGATGAAAGAAACTAATTACAATTATAATGTTTATGATAAGCAGTCTTTGCTGGATTTTACTTGCCATGGAATGTATAGCATATAGAATATGATAAACATTATATGGAAAGTAAAACACCAGGGCCCAGGTCTAACCACGAGGAGGTAACTGCTTCCGAAGACCCAAGAGAGATGTTAAAATCTTCTTTTATATTTTGAATTACGTTAGAAGGAATATATTGTTTAAACTAATGTATATGTGTTAGTACAATTTGAAAAATAAATGAGGTTTAGTAGAGTAGTGGACCTATGCTAAATAATTGTTAAATTATCATAGGAAACGAGTATTATAATAAAAATGTAATAAGTTTAAGTTTTGCGTACCTTCCTCCTCGAAATCCACTGTTAGACTGGCTCGAAGAAAACTATTAAAGTTTTTTTTTCGAAAGCTGTTTACACGATTATCGGAGGGGAAGAATTCTATTAATTTCGAATATTATTCTCGTTATACTAACACCAATTCTAAGAAATCTTATTCTATGCGCATGTTCGTTACTACACGTCTAAATCTAACAGAATATTCATCTGAAAAGAATGAAAATTATAAATCTAATTTTTAGTTAATATTTCGGGCTAGTAACGACATTCTCTTCGTAGCGTTTATCTAAAAACATGTAAAATAAAAAGGTATCGAAATTATTTTATATTTTGAATAACATTAGAAAGAATGTAATCTTTAAACCAATGTATACGTGTTAGTACATTCTTAATTATAAGAACAGTGTATTAGAGTAGTAGACCTATGCTAAATAATTGTTAAATTATTATAGANTTATCGGAGGGGATTAATTCTATTAATTTCGAATATTATTCTCGTTATTCTTACACCACTTCTAGGAAATCTTATTCTATGCGCATGTTCGTGCCTACACGTCTAAATCTAACAGGAGATTTATCCGAAAAGAATAAAAATTATTAATCTAATTTTTAGTTAATATTTCGGGCTAGTAACGACATTATGTTCGTAGCATTTATCTAAAAACATATAAAATAAAAAGATATCGAAATTCTTTTATATTTTGAATTACGTTAGAAAGAATGTAAAGTTTAAATAAAACTATACGCATTAGAATATTTTTAAATATAAGAAGGACCATTAGAGTAGTGGTCATGTGCTAAATAATCGTTAAATTATTGTAGGAAATAATTATTATAATTTAATTGTAATAAGTATAAGTGCTGCGTACCTTCCTCCTCGAAATCGAGTGTTAAACTGGATCGATATTATCTGTGATAGTTTTTTGTTCGAAAGTTGTTTACATGATTATCAGAGGGGATTAATTCTATTCATTTTGAATATTATTCTCGTTATACTTACACCATCTCTAAGAAATCTTATTCTAAGTGCATGTTCGTGCATACACGTCACAGGAAATAAACGGTAAGAGGCGCGAATATTTTTTAAACCCGACAGTTGACCTGGACTTACAAAAAAAAAAATATAATTATTAATTTAATAATACAATTTCGCGTTTTTTTATTGTTTAAATAAAATTACATTTGTACAAATATTATGCACACAGCGATGACTTCCATCTAAACATTTTTCTAACACCTAAATTAATATGATATCAAAATTATTTTCTATTAATAGTTACGTTACTTGGTATGTAATGCTTAAACGTATCTATAGATGTTTAAAAAATAATAAGTATTAGTAAATAACAATACTGGCGTTTGATATACTGTAAGGAAGAGGTATACAATGAATTGTCGAACTACACTTATTTTAATATTTAAAAACATACGTTAGAAATGAAGACATCGGCCTTGTAGAATCGTGGGAATACGAATAGTGCGATATCGATCAGATACTAGGAACAATTTACATCTAATTACGAAGACGACAATTTTCCATACCAGTGAGACTTCGTACGAGCGTGGGAAACAATCGTTTTAAGAAAGAGGTCAAACGAGATCGAGAGACAACGAAGGTCTATCTTATCGATAAGGTCTTTCCTTTCAGCAATTTTTATCTCATCTTCATAAAGGTGAAAGCTAACTCGACATACCGCAGCTAAGCAAATTTCATTGGGTGGGTGACTCACATAGTGACACCTTTTCATTCTCCATTTCGTCTTTGTCCTCTTTCATTTCTTTTCTTTTTTTTTCTTTTCACGGCTGGATATTCGTAAAATTTCGTGATTCAGTCCGAGAAACATTTCGAGACTGTTCTCAAAATTTATAATCATATTTTTTCGTTGTTTCTTCTCTTTGTCTCGTTGGTTAGGTCGGTCAAAACCGTAACCCGGTTGCCTAGTTTTTTTTTTCTTTCTATTCGACATGTTCAACTAACAACCACCCCGTTCTTTTTTCCGTTCCTCTATATTTCCTTTCTTCTTTTTTCTTCTTTTCCTTTTTCTTTTTGTTTTCTTGCAAGATACGAAAAATTAGGATCAAGAAATTTGTTTGATAACGAAACGACAAAGTACCTTTCAAGATTTTCGTTATGGTTTATGCTTCGGTAGGATCGAAATGGCGGTAAGACTACGCCAAGTAGTTAACGAGATTTTCCAGCTATCAAGTGTTGAATGTTATTCCACGCTCATTGTTCTAATTTCGAGAGAAAGCTCTAACGAATAGCAGCTCTCATACTTTTCGCATAGTGACAGAAAGAAATGTAGTCAGTTAAGTTTTTTCTTCTTCATTTATATAAACCTGTATTATATGAATATATTATGACTAACTAGATTTCTTATCTATGAACGTTACTTTTGACGTTCTAAATGACGTTATAATATTTGATTTATTGCATAAATCAATTATCATATATAGTTTGACCTGCGTGATTATAAAAAAGGACGAATTTATTTTTCCATGCTTTTAAATAAGAATATTAATTTCCTTTGATTAATTAACAATTTTTTTATGATGTTTTTACTAGCTCGAAATATTAATTTCAAAATATCCTAAACACTTTAATTCTTTTCAGATAAATATTCTATTAGATTTAGACGAGTATTCACGCACATGCGCTTAGAATAAGATTTCTTAGAGATGATTTAAGTATAACGAGAATAATATTCAAAATGAATAGAATTAATCCCCTCTGATAATCATGTCAACAACTTTCGAACAAAAAACTATCATAGATGATATCGAGCCAGTTTAACAGTCGTTTTCGAGGAGGAAGGTACGCAGAACTTATACTTATTACATTTAAATTTTAATACTTATTTTCTATGTTCATTTAACATCTCTCCTGGGTCTTCAGAAGCAGTTACCTCCTCGTGGTTAGACCTGGGCCTTGGTATTTTGACTTTCCATATAATGTTTATCATATTTTGTATGCTATACATTCCATGGCAAGTAAAATCCAGCCAAAGACTGCTTACCATAAACATTATAATTGTAATTAGTTTCTTTTCATTTCGTAATTTTAATATAATATTTTTAATCCATGCACCTTGATTCTTTTTATTTACTTTATCTATAAAAACTAATTACATTATAATTTTAATAAATAAATTTTATATTTTTACAGATACAACACGAAACATATAAGAATTTTTATACGAAATTTTTCTTTTCTTTTTGTCTCACAACAGAAAAATATTAATTCTACTACATACGTATGGAAGAATTTTTAAATAATCTATTTAATAAAAGTAAATGATTCATAAATATATTTATTAATTATCTAAATATTAAGAAATAAAATAAAAATCTATCATTAGAAATAGATAGCAGCAGTTCAAAAGTAAGTCAACGATACAAAAATAGGTCAGCTGTACAAAAACATAGTAATAATCCCATACGTATTTAATGTATTGAGAGAAAGACATCGGTACTATTTATCTCTCCGTCAATTCTAGGAAATTCGTTATACATGAAATACACATAGAAAAACATTCCTTAACTACCGGCTTAGTTGAGCGTTCAATGTGTTGTTTACGTTCGTTTCTCTCCGTCAATCCTCGGCCGGTGTCGACAACCGAACGTTGTCATTTCGTCGTTAGATTTGATATTGACCTTCGTGTATGTTCGGTAATTGTCGAATGTATTCGTAACTACTTTTCATAATAATCGTTAGTTTTTTTCGAGCGTCGGAAGGTGTAATAACAATATTATTTAAGTATGTGATTTATTTCACGTCTTTATGTAGACCACATTCCTGACCTTTGAAAATTCTTTGCTGTCAGGTCGGAGCAATATCCATTTTGAGCTCGAAATCAGGCTAGATTGACTGGACTATATCACTTTCCACAGGTTTCATTTTTAAACTCGTTTTCCCTGACAACATTTCAGAAACTATTTCTTTTTTTTTTCTTTTCTTTCATATTCCTACAATTCCAAGTGAAATTTTCTTGTAAGAAATTATCTTTCAACGATTCTCAATGTTGTTAATAAGATTGCGAGTTGCGGAAAACACGCACAACGGGGAGAGTTAAAGAATCGCGAGTCTGACGGAAAAATGATTGTAATCGACGCCTACTATTATATTATATTATGAAATATCAGTTATTGCTGAAATAATATTTCGTTATTTTGTTTTTTTTTTTTTTTAAATGGATAACAATCGCATTTACGAGATTATATCCGAGGGATTGAGAGATCGAGGTAAAAAAGGGAAAGAGTAAAGAAATGAGTGTATTTTTTTTTTCAAACAATCGTTTGCATTTATCTCGAATCTCGAATCTACGTGCTCATAGTTTTTCACGAAGAAGAAGAAGAAGAAGAAGAAGTTAACGTATAATAACGTTTGCTTTTATAGCTATTTTTTTTTTAAATTAGATTACTATCTAACGATGCGTATACAACGTTATTCCGTTGAAGTAGAATGATTAAAAATTGAACATAGAGAGGGAGAGAAAGGATAAAAACGTTATATAACGTTTGATAATATTTATAATATTGCATTTTATTTGTTTAGAAAAAATTGATAAATATTCGAAGTATTAAATTATCCATTCGCAATTGAGAAGTCGACATTTTGTCGGTAATTACGTCTTACGCGAGTAAAGAGAGTGTGGGAAAGATGGAATCGGAACAGAACGAGTTGATATTACTTGAATATAACAACTGAACACGAAGGTATAATAAAATAACGAAAGCGACAAGTTCTATTAAAAAAAGAAAAAAAAAAAAAGATTTTAAAATCGTATCGTTTAATTATAACCGAAAGATAGTATTTTTCTTTCTTTAAGTTTTCGGAATATCTGTGATTAAAAAAAAAAAGTAAACAAAAAGATCTTGTGAATTCTTTCTCGAGACACATTATGCGAAAATTATTTTAAAGTAACGAAGATCGTCGTACGGATGACGACGATTTCTTTAACGAGGTTACCAAGCAAGTTAACTTTCATCGAGAATCGATGACACGGAGGATGTTCAATTTGGGTCGCAGGTTATCGAAGATATTAGAATTTTCTTGACAAAACATCTGATACAAGATAGTCATTGATTGTCTAGAAAACATTCAATTGTATTCCTTTTATCCACAATGATCGTAGAATTTTATTATATTTCTAAGTATACGTACGTAGAACTGTTCTAACAAGTATAATAAATATATATATATATAATTATGGCAGTGGATTAAATGAAAATAATCTTAAGAATTTACTTTATATAATTTATTTATCAATATAATTAATTTTTAATATTACAATGTTGGATTGAACGTTGAAGTTCTCTCGTATTGAAAACTTATCTAGCATTTTCTAGAATGCCTATACGAGATCGTATTCGAATTATGTAAACACACCCTCCTAATCTTTACTTACTTTAAACACTTGAACTCCATTTCTTTCTTTTACTTCAATTCCTTAGAAACTATGCTAGCTTTACGCTAGCGTTTCTAAGTTTCTAAGGAAGCTCTGTCTCAGCTCGATATATAATAATAAATATAAAAAAGACGTGTTTCTTTTTATAAACCAGTGATTTGATCCTAACATTAAATAAATCATAAATTAATGATTTAAAAATCTTGACTGTTAAATGAATGAGATTAGAAACAAATAATTAAGCATTTAGATATTTTGATAATTTATATTTATTAATAATATAATTAATTATTCAATAATTAAACATAATCATAAATTTATGGGTAAATCCTGACTGTTAATCGAGAATGTAAAAGAAAAAAACAAAGAAAAAAGTGATTAATAATTTATATTTTATATTATAATTTATTTAATAACGTAAGGATAAATCACACACACACATACACACACATTCTTAATCGAGATTATAGTAAATTACTCGCAAATATATATATATGAATCGTTGTAACATTTAAACAAGTATTTGTTTGTTTTTTATAAGTATCTTTTTCCCCGTCATCATTGGAATATCGATTACCGACTGGGTGTAATAATTCTAAAAGTATCATCATCATCATCTTCGTCATCATCATCATCATCATCGATTGGTATGCGCTTAAAGAATGTCGACACTGTCACCGATATGGCCTCTTCGAAGAGGATATCGAAGCCTAACGGAGAAACTCGATTCGGCGGCTAGAGTACTAGATTTAAAAAAACACGTTGTTAGTCAGGGCACATAGGTCGATGACCTCGAAAAAAAATTAATTTAGTTAATCCTACTACTACCACTACTACTACCACTACTACTACAACATCATCGTCATCGATAATTCTTAAGAAAATAATAATGGTTGTTTAGTTAGTCCGAAGAATAGATGGATGATGGAAAATTATTATTCGGAAGCACGTAAACGGTGAATACAGCAGAGTGCATTTCTTCTATTCCGGTGGGTTGCGGTTGTGGGTTCGTGGTTGCCTTACGGCTGGAATAACGTCTAAAGTGTGTTACGTTTGTACGGCGCCCCTGGTATGTGGGTCAGGAAGTCGGCGTTGCTAACAAGTGACTCCGACTTACAACTCTTTAGAACACACGTTACAGCACCGGAGTTTAACTTTCGTCTCTCTCAAGAAATTTTTTGTTTATAACAAATCAATAATAAACAATACATTTTTTATTCGTTAGGTTTTTTTTCTTTTCCTTCTTTTTTTAATAAATGTTTAATAATTGTTTTATTTATTTCTTTTAAACATTGATCAAATCTTATTCTATCTAGGCAAGTAATACACCTACCTGTATATATATATATATATATATATATAGAAATATTTATGTCAAGTATATACTTATTTCATATCTCTCTCTATATATATCCATACGACCGTTATAAAAATGTTCTTCTATCAAAGAATGAAGAATAATACTCGATCGAAATACAAACGATCGAATTAATAATCCAAAGATTTAATAATTAATGGCTTACCTGGATAGAATTTTTGTTGTTAATATCGATTAGTTAGAATGGCGTAATGTTTATTCGTTCACGTAATTTAACACTAGATTTACCGATGTTAATTATATACCTATTTTTTAATATTTCGCAAAATTAGGTATACCACATTCGATAATTTGAAATAAGAGGGTCTACGAGGAAGAGGAAGGAAAATTTACATTTATTTCATTACCTTACTAAAAAGCAATATATGTTTTTAATAAATAATATTTAAGTTTTATATATATAGTAATCAAATTTGAAATGAGTCTAATTGGTTCGCTCGGTAAATCTACTGTTAAACTATTTGTTAGTGTCTTTTTATTTCTTTTCTCTCTTTTGTCTTTATCGTAAACAATTTTGAATATTATAACGAAGATTGGTTGTTAAAGTTCGTTGAGTAAAATGGAGGTCGCGTGAAAGAAATTGAAATGATTTGAAAAAGTTCAAGTAAATGACAGATTATTGTATTTAAATATCCATCCAGTTTTATTGATAATGGGTTTCCTTAAAAGAATAGTCAGAAGATTGGGCTCGTGAGTTTGATAGGAAGTAGGATAGAAGAAGGAATAGTCAGTGAGTGAATCTTCGATCGTATAAGGTAAGCTAACGTTTTCGGTGGTAACTGGCACACTATTCGTTATTTGCTTGGTGGTAGTGGTAAAGAAAAGCAGAAAGAACATCAGAACACATATAACAGGTGGTAGTGGGGTGGTCAGGTAAGGGGTGGGGAGGGAGTAGAACACCTGGACGACTTCCTGCTACAGTGCAGACTGAACGAGCAGCTCAGTCTTCGGAAGAGATCGTAGTACGTCGTTCCGTAGGAGAGACCTACTTTGTGTCTCGTAGAAGAAACCTAACGAAAGTTTCTCTGTAAGAAAATAGAACGACTAATATAATCCAAATAATTTATTAAAGAAAATATTATTATTATTATTATTAAATATCTCCCTATTTTCTTCGACAATTCGGCTAGTCGTTTATATATTCTCTTTCTTTATTTTATTTATTTCATAATTTTGATAACCTTCCATTTTTGATAAATAATATTTGTAACGGAGAGTGAACGTAGAAAATATCTACAAGCGTGCAGAGATGACGGGTATGGCTCCTCGATGGTGCATTCGGTGAAGAATTGGGTAATGAGAAAATAGTGCATCTTCTTTTTTTTTTGATCATCATCATCATCATCGTTTTCTTCTCCTCGAGAACTTTCTTATTACGAGAAACGGATCGTTGGAATTCGTCAGGAGGTGTGTTCGGGTTTTTGGAGGCTGGGCAAACATAAAGGAAAAGAAATGGAAGGAAAAGGATTTACGTTCCTTCTCATCGTTTTGGGGTCTATTGTTAAAGGTTCGTTTCTATTATTGTATTTATTTTTTCACCACTTGACTTTGCCTCTTTTTTACGAAGAAGGCAAATATTTTTTTCTTTTTTTTTTTACTTTTACCAGAGATATTTCATTATTTTATTTTTTTCATTTTATTGGATTATTATTGACGATATCATTTTTGATTTCTTTTTATTGTATTTACAAGATCGATAGATAATTTTATAATATGTATGTTTCGTTTATATTCAATCAAGTAATCGATCAATCATATTTATTTCTAATTAATTTGATTAATTCATTTCTTTTTTACTTTTACTTCCCATCCTTTTTTCTCCTCCTTTTTTATTTCGCATAACCTCATTTGTCAAACATTCGTTCGTATCATAATTTTGTTTTTTAATTCCACACTTTGTTCCCTTTTCGTTTTTTTTCTTTCTTTCTTTCTTGAATATTCTACAGATTGTAATAAATTAATCGACAACGATGAGAAAGCAATTTCTCTTCTTGAAAAGTCTTTTCTTCTCTCTCATTGAAATCTCCAGCCAACCGATACGTGGTATATATATAAAAGAGAGGATACAGTGAGACTTTTTGATCGTACACCTTTCTTCGTCCTTTCCCAAACATTTTCTTAAGATTAATGCAATTTTTTAATAACTTTTTTCTAACTCTCACCAATTAACTGGAAAATGTAATAAAAAAAAAAAAGAAAAACTCTACGAATCGGTATACTCACTTTCGTCGAAAGAAAGTCGTACGAATCGTACGTTCATTTTTGCTTTTTTCTTTTTCTCCTTTCTTTTTTATCGATAGTAATGAAACATTAATAATTTAACGAGCAACTATATAAATCTTCCACAAAATAGAAGAAATATAAAAATACACTGAATGATATCTTCATAATGTTCAAAAGTAATAAAATATCATTTATTCTTTATATTCTAAACTGTGAGTTTTCAAAATTCGATATAATCATGATTATTTTAATCAAACGATAATTATTTTCATGAAATCAACAATAAGGTTTAATTCAATACCAATTGAAAAAATAAAAAGAAGATAAAATCTGGCATTGATTTAATTCGTCGAAGTTGAGCTCGAAATTCATCGATAAAAAAGAAATCGCGATATAGTAATAATACTAAAAAAGAAAAATCTGCGTTAAGGATGTGTCATAAGTATAAAAATAGCTAACGCGCATTACGCTAGTTAGTAATCCGTAAACAAACGAACACGTAGTGAATCTTTTAGAAAATACCAAAGTCAAATGCATTTATAATATTCTCGTATAATTAATAAGTAAATTTTTTATATATGTATATTTCTTTATTAAATCGTAGTAGCATGAATTATCCTGGAACATAAAATTACAATTATTCAAATATTTATTTTGATTCCGGTAAAATATAGTTTATTGCGTTTAAATAAAGTGGCACGTATTTTGTGCGGCAATAATACTTCAACGATGACATGTTTGCCATTTATAATAGTATGATTAGTTCCAACCATTATTATTATTATTATTATTTTAACGCGATTATTATTCCAAACAATTGAATACGTATTTTAGCTGCTCGTTAAAACGCTCTCTTTATCATACACTTATTTAAAATCGGTTTCGTTTCGTTTCGTTTCGTTTAATTTTGGTTACGTTTCTCTCCCCCAGGACATTGGTGTGCAAACTCGTAAAATCATATCTTCGCGCAATCGCTAAAGAAAAAAAGTAACTATGAAATGTATTAGGAGATATATCGTACATTGTATGATAATCCTTGCTTGAGTGTAACGGTAAAAAAAAAGAAGAAAAAAGAAGAAGAAGAAGAAGAAAAAAAATAGCGGTGACCTGATATTTTATACCAGAATAACTTTTACCCTTTCCACGCGATCGTAGCTCGTTATGTCCACTCTACTGGCCCACATAAGCTTTATTTACTCTGATCACGTTTCTGTTGGTTGTAACTGCCTCGTACCTGACCGTGGTTTATATACAGCACTGGCCATTTTGCTTGCTAAAAAAAAATAAAAGAAGAAAAACGTAGGCGTACCTGAATGTACAAAAAAATCTCTAAGATATTTTGTACTTTTCCAATCAAAATATTATAATATCAACGTTTTTTTTTTCTCGTATCCTTTTTTGTTGTATTAAGTTTAACAAAATCATAATCGAGATATAAAAGGTATTATGTTCATTAAAAATAATATATAATATATATTATGTTAATCGTGTTAAACGTTAAACCGTTATGTTTTGTAAACCACAATATTCAACGTGAGATGAGGATCAATGTTCCGAGTTTATCGATCATATTTAAGATTATTTTATTGTATCATACCGCAGGAATGTCACCTGTCCGCCCGACACGAGTCGCGGTAATATCTTCGACATTCATTTCGTTCGCGGTTTCATTCTACGACCTTGTCGAGAAATCGATCCTTCGGATCTTTCTCACGTAACGCGTTTACGATCAATCCCATTTAAATTCTACGTGTTATTTTTACAATTAAAAATATAAAATCATCCATTTTTTTTTTTAGAAAAAAAGAAAAAAGTAAAATTTCGTAATACGTCGCGATAAGTTGAATAAATCAATCTCAACGTATATTGGCACTTGACAACGTAACAAATAAACTTATCCAACAATTTTATAAATGTTTAAATATTTAAAGAGAAACCATTGCGAGATTTTCAACAGGATACGAATCGTTGCTTGCAATATCGTTTCCGTTGCAACAACTTACTCTAAGCGATTTCCGCTTGTCTCGAATCTTCGAAGAAATCCTTGAATTCGCTTGGCGAATCGTTGCGTAGGAACCTATTACCGGAAGTTTCGTATTTTCTTTTCTTTTCTTTTCTCGTGTTACACCCTTTATTATAAAAATAGAAAAAAAAAGAAACAAATACATATAAATTTGTTAACAAATCACGAAAGAATATAAGATCATTCGTTTCGCGAGGAAGAATGAAATAAGGATTGCACATACGACGATAATCGCGGACAAGATTCCTTAATGTAAACGACGATTTCAAATCCGTATTACATAATTGAAACTCTAGAGAGTTCTTTGAGACGAGGTTGAAGGAGAGAGGGTAAGGAGGAAAAATAAAAAGAGAAAACGTTTAAAATGTTTTGTTGCATCTTAGTAACATCAAAATGCTTGGTAATGCACGTACGTGCAGAGTAAGTATTTAGTTAGGTAGTTTGTAAATACATATATAAAAATAGGTTGTTTGCGTTAGAGTGGACACCGCGGTGACTAGCCTCACCGGGCATCGAAGTCATCGAGTTAAAAACAAGAGACTTCGATGCTCGATGAAGCAACGTCCCGTACATTGCATAGAGAAGAAGCCATTTAAACGCCTTTTACGCCTTTCTAGCAATTCTCTTTTGTAAATCTATATACGGGTTATAGTGTGTGTGTGTGTGTATGTATGTATGTATGCGCATAACTATTTACAACAATTACCGTTGTTTTATGCAATATTACGCGATTATTAACTTCAAAGGAGAATTACAATATTTGAAGAAAGAAAGAATAACGTCTACTCAAAAATTTGAACACATCGTTTAAAATTGTTTCTCAAGTATTTTTCTTTTTTCACGACGAAGAAGTTCATATTCCGATGGAGTATAACGTTTGAAATATTCTTTTTTTTTTATTTCTTTTTTTTATTTACAAATTTATACAAACAGTTTTTTTTTCTAATCGAATACTTCGAAAATGTACGAGCGGTTATTTAATTTTTGCCGGACATACTTTTTTTTTATTCTTTTACTCTATTACGTATGATCAATATTTTCGTATAGAATTAAACAATATTAGGAATTAGTTTTGATGTTAAAAAATATCATAGTAGAGTGTTTGCAATAGCCGATGGGAAAATGCTAGGAAACTCGAGAGACACTAGAAGTATCTTACACCTTATCGATTTCCGATTGTAGTTCTCACATGTTATTTTATATAGTTTAAACTTAAATACGAATCGTTCTGTAACGTAATAGAGATGTATCTTAATACTTATGTTAGATACGTGTATTAAATTACAGGTAGCATTAGTACTGGATGCGGTTATCCAGGTGCACCAGCTCACAGCAGTGTACGTTTCACTGGTAGCAACATTGACGACGTCATAGACGAAGAAGATGCACTTCTCAAGGAAACTGAATTACCGGAAGGAACAGTAGCTACGTATTCATGCGAACGGGGTTTTGAATTGCTCGGCCCAGCTAGAAGACAATGTCAGTCGGATGGGACTTGGACACCGGAGGGTGTTCCATTTTGCGGTAAGTTCTTTTCCGTATATTAATATTTATATTATTATTTTTTGTTCTTTCTATACATTTCATCCTGCAAAAGATAAGTACTATTGAAGCTACAAAGAAGAAAAGAAAAAATAAATTAAATGTAACAGAATAGGGATATTATAAGTTAACCAAATCATATTCCTAGATTTGGAAGGGTAGAACTTTTTTGCATACGTGAATATATTATAATATATATATAAGTATATATATACTTGTGTGTCTATTAAAAGACAGGAAGTTTCGGTTAGTCGATCGACCTAATTCCGAATGTCCTTGACCGAGGCACTCGTCGATAGATAGTCAAGAAATACCGAAGAAAACACGGTGGGGGCATTGCACCGTTAACTCTGAACCTGTTGCTCGTGAGCGGCCTTCCCAACCTTCCTTCCCCGTACGTATACCTAATGTGAAACAACCGCCGCTATACTTTGTCCTTGGGCAGACTCGATTTTTTTTTCTTCCCTCCCTTTACCTCGCCCCTTGACTCTTTTTTTTAATTTTTTTCTCTTAAACGCTTACATTATACTCGTAGGATGTAATATTAAAAACGTTGATGGTCGTTTAATCAAGAGAAATAATACAATATCAGTTTTATACTTTATTTTTCTAGTACTAATATATATAATAATAATATATTTCATTAAAAAAATCGTTCCTTGTGTTGTTTTATTTTATCAAACGTAAAATCCAATAATATTGTATGTTTAAAATATTTTTACACCATGTCATACATTTAAAAAAAAAATCCTTCTATTATAGTTTAATTGGACGTTGATATCGTCAATGTGTTGGGATAAGATTTTATCTAGCATCGATAAAAAAAAAAACAAGAAAAACAGAAGAAGAAAAAATAATCAAAATCTAGATACAGTATTCGAGTATTCGAAATCGTCTTCTTCCTCGTGTGTTAGTATGAAAACTCGACGCACTACTTCCTCCTTTTCCCTGACTCACAATCACTTTACTCAGCTCTTGTTAGAATATCGCGAAACGTGGAACTTTCTTTTTGGCTTAACGTTTACAACACCGTCCTCTACAACGATTTATTTATTTTTTTTTTTTATTTTTATTCTTCCTAAGCGCATCGCTTTAAGGCACAACAACAGCAACAACTTCCTAGATCATTCGAATTCAATCTTTACGATATCTTTATAAGATTACTATCTTCGACAGACATAAAACATCATTTTAAGTTGAAAAAAAAAAGAAAAAACCGGAAGAAATACTTTCACTTCTTATGTTATGCATGTGTATGTGTGTTTTTTTTTGTTTTCCTTATTTCCATCTATTTTACAAATATACAAAACACAACGTTTACAATTTTTTCTTTATTCGATCTATTGGAAAAAATTAAAGGACACTCTCTCGACTGATTGTGAGAATCATTTCTAAAATAAGAAGAAAAAAAGAAAAAAAAAATACAATTACTTTTCTTTCATTTACGCTTCGACGAAGCTCGAAAATTTCATGCCCGAGTTTTAACACTTTCACGTAGATTCTTTCTACTACTTTCTTGTTACAGTTAATTTCTGTAATAGAGCTTTAACCATATATACAGTAAAATTGTGAAAGTAACTGCGACAAGTGATTACGCATCATTTGCTTAGAGAGAATTTGTTATTTGTAAAATTAAATTACTTTCGAAAGAGGATTAACGTCATATTTTATATCTTCTCTTCCCTCCCCTCGATATTCTAAGTGATTTAATTTTTCTTTTTTTTTTTGTCTACTACGACTACACAATATCCCGTTTTATTATTAATCTTACGTATATAGAATACAGATACCTTTTAATCCTAAAACTCTAATGATCGGAAGACTTCCGTTATGAGAGTTATTATAGAACCGACCAACATATTCTGCGCGAAATTGTTTTTTTTTTTCTTTTACACACGTTTATACTCGCGAGAAATAACTGTAAATTATGAGGTACGCGAATGTATCGAGTTTGTGGGAACGTGCTTTGTATGTATGTAGTTGCATGGCATACGTGTACAAACCGTACAAGCTGAATGCCGATGAGTAATCCAATATGTAGGTTTAGGTCGAGAACGCGTCAATTATTAACTTATTAGTGTTGTAAATACAGTCATCCAATGGAATGTTGATAGATTGTCGTTTAAATTCATATCCTCGAGAAATATAATTATGCAAAATGTGATTAATCTCATATCGTTCGTAGATTATTAGAATCATCTGCAGATCAATAATAGGATTGAAAGAGATAAATCCATTTATTAAATTGAATATTTCTTTTTTGATGATAGAAAAATAAAATGAAAAGAAAAAAAAAGTAAAAATAATTTTATTTATTTCCTAGTCAACAATTTAGTATATCGAATTATATAAATTATATATTAAAATTAAAACACTTTGAAGTATTATAAGTAAAGGAAAAAAGGAAAATTCAAAATGAACTAAATGTTAATAATATATGTCGTTTTCGTTTGCATAAAATTTTTTTTCACTTATTTAATGCATTTACCATTATTTCATGGAATTGTCAATCGAATGAGGAAAAAAGAAAACTTTAAATAAAATATTAAACCGTACGAATATAGATTTCAAATTAATTTCCATCATTGTAATTTTTGTTGAATATTTAAAATAGAAATTAATTAGACCGATTGTGTATATTATTACCGGGATATCGAGAAGTGATAACAACAGCAATTTCAACAGCAGCAGAAGCAGAAGTAACGTCAGCATTGCGAGTTAGCGCCGGTAAAATTCTCACATTACGGTACAGTAAAACTACCGCAAGGCCAACGACTTCTTCGCGAATGCACTTGCCGGCAAACTCTCTGAACAAAACTTCTTATTCTTCTTTTTCTTCTTCTTCTTCTTCTTATTATTATTATTACCTTTTTTATTTTTTATTTTTCTTCTCGTTAATTTTTATATTCTTCTTCGAGGCCGCATGTTCTTTTACATGACGTACTTCAATTGGATTTACATGTATTGATAGAAAAACACATACTGTAGTACACCAAAGTAAACTATTCGCCCATTCATGTATATGTGTGTGTTCATAAATCTCGGCCATACTCCGACCTTCTTTCATGTACTTATTACATACATACTTGTATATATATGTATGTATATACAAGGAGTATGGCATTGAGTTTAAGTCGGCCTTTTTCTCATACATTCACGATTCCAACGATCGCGATCGAACGATTAGCATTCAAAGTTTCAATCATGCCGTGTCACGTAACCTCTCGTCAAATGCAAATTCCTATCAACTTATCATAAAAGATTTGAAAACAATTCTGATATATGAAAGTTAACTATAAGGATAAGATTAATGATTGAATTGTTTTATCTGTCTTTCCAAATAATATTAGGTCGATCTAATGAAACGGTACTAATTTAGACAATTTAATTCACATAGAAGAAGTATACTGACACCGATTTTTAATTATGTTTTAATTATTTTCTCTTTTATGCGTTTCTTAGTATTGAACGTTGCCGGAGGAAAAGCACCAATGCAATCGAGCAATTTGGATGGCGGAATTCCGCAACGTGCTGTTGACGGAAGCAGCGCACAAATTTACACACCACAAACGTGTACTTTAACAAGACCCGAACATAGACCATGGTGGTACGTGAATCTTTTGGAACCGTACATGGTACAACTGGTCAGATTAGATTTTGGAAAACCATGTTGCGGTAAGTAATTTCATTTTAATTTTCATTTTCTTCGATCCAATTCGCGATTAATTTATTCAAAGCGAATATATTTTTGCAAAATAATTACATTAGTTAATCGGTTAATTATTATCGGAATAAACTATGTAGAACAAGAAATAAGAATCGTATGTATATTTACTGATGAGATATCTCTATTTGATTGGGTGCTTCGATGCATGGAATTTCCACGACCTCAAATTGCTTCTCTTTCCACGATGTAGATTTTTCCCTGTCAATCTTCGTGAAACGCGCTTTCTTTTACTTATTGACCAAAGATAATCAAATCGTCTAATCGAGGTAAACCGAAAGAGAGCAAGAATTATATCGTTCGAGGAATCGTCTCGAACCATCCGTGAAATTGTACCAATGAATTTACCTAACGTTGTATTACCTTCAATCATCGTCATCATCATCATCATCTCTTCTTCTTCTTCTTCTTCTTCTTTTTTCTATTTCTAACAATTTAATACTTGAGTTAGATCGATCATTGTTTTCGTCAAAATAAGTTGAAATTATTCAATCGGTTGATTTGATGTCGTGTGTTTAGTTAGTAAGAAAGAACACTCAATCGTCAGTGTGTTTCTTATGTGTAAAATTGATTTAACATGAATACCCGATGTGAAAAGATAATCTTAATGAAATGATCTATCTCTATAAGTCAAAGTTGGCCATGTGTGGTAAAATCCATGATGTGTGCCGTTGCCTTATACGAGTATACAACCTCTTGGACACGGCCCAGAGAATCTTAGTTGAGATTTGTATCCTAGGATGATTTCCACGTTATGCCTTCCGACTCGTCTACATGCTCCTGTACTTACTTGCAATTAAATCAATCGCACTTAACAATAACCTACCTTATAATTGCTCTTCGCGGAAAGAAAAGATGAGAACTTTCACATTGAGCAACAACCGTGACGATCATAGGTCTTTTAACAATCCTATACAATGCAGATAATATATATTTATGTGTATGTGTATGTGTGTGCGTGTGTATATAACTATTTGTGTCTTTCATTTGTTAAATTTATTCAAACAGATGATAATAATTAGATCAAATGATATATAAAATAGCTCATTAAGTTTATTCTATGTATATTTCTTTTGCAAAATCTTATTTATAATAAAAAAAAAAAGAGAAAACGATTGCAAGCGGAAATCATGTATTATATCGATAACGTATGTATATCAAAATGTTAATTAAATACGCATGATTGACGAAATGAAAAAGAAAAAAAAAAACGGAGAAGAAAAGTGAACGCAATTGAGAAAACCAGGACAAGATCATTTTATTGTCTGTAATGTGACAATTTAGTGATTAGAAGAACTAGACGATCCGTGACGATAAATCAACAGAAATTTCTCTCAAGTTTAAGAGAAAAAGAAAAGAAGAAAATGTCGAGAAACCGGACATTTATCTATCTTACCTGTTTCGTTCTGATATCGCGTTTCCTTTTTGTACTTTCAAACAGTGAAATTCAACGTATCTTGTCGATTTATGAAAGTTCGTACGTATTAGATGAGTATATCGTTTCCTTTTTCTTTTTTTTTTTTCTTTTTTTCATCGAAAAAGAAGAGAAACGAAGAAATTTGTCCCAGAGAGAAAACTGTGTAAATATTTTAATAACAATTAACGTTTGGAAAAATTCATTATTGCGATTGCGAGACGTTATTTAGGCTGAAAAAGATGTACTCATTTCTCTTTCTCCACGCACAATTAGTTTTTTCAATTAATTATGATTTAATATTGTAAGTGAATTTAAATTTGGCAAAAAAGCCAAATGAATAAATTCATTTATTTTAATTCTGTTTTTTGTATTTATTTAAATCAACAGGAACTGGTATTCCTGGTACGATAGTCGTTCGAGTTGGCAACAATCGGCCGGATTTAGGAACCAATCCAATATGCAATCGTTTCACCGGTACACTGGAAGAAGGTCAACCTCTTTTCCTTCCTTGCAATCCGCCAATGCCTGGTGCGTTTGTTTCGGTGCATTTGGAGGCTTCTACCCAAACCCCAATTCCAGTGCAATTGTCCTTGTGCGAAGCTTTCGTTTATACGGATCAGGTTTGTAATTACGAGATTAACGTATAACTCATTATCCCCAATCCTTCGAATGAATTATATTCGTCATCGTCATGGTGTTTTGATATTTTTTATTTACCAGGCATTACCTATCGAAAGGTGTCCGCAATTCAGGGACCAACCGCCAGGATCAACAGCCACTTATAATGGAAAATGTTACATATTTTATAACAGGCAACCGTTGATCTTTGGAGATGCTTTAAACTTTTGTCGTACACGGGGTGGTACTTTAGTAGATGAAAGTAATCCCGCATTACAAGGATTTATTTCATGGGAATTATGGAGACGACATAGGTACTGTATTTATCCATCCATCCATCTTAAACATCGATTAAATCGAATTATTTGTGTTGTATCAACGATACCAACTATCATTGATGATATTATTTATCTTTTAAGAAGGAGTGACACTACCAGCCAATATTGGATGGGCGCTGTTAGGGATCAAAATGATCGGAGTATTTGGAGATGGACTGGTAGCGGGGAAGAAGTTTCCGTATCCTTTTGGAGCCTTCCACAGGGTACAGAAGAAAATTGTGCTCGATACGACGGTAGCAGGGGTTGGCTTTGGTCCGATATATCTTGCAACGCACGACTCAATTTTATCTGTCAACATCGTAAGCTTTTAATAATCTATCTTTTTTTTTTTCTTAACTTTTTATCATCGTTCGATAATACCATTTTTTATATCTTACTAATATGCACACGATTTGTAGAACCACGATCTTGCGGTAGACCCGAACAACCACCAAACTCAACCATGACCGTAGCAGTTGCTATAAATAGAAATACTGCTAGTCAATACGAAGTTGGTGCATCTGTTGAATATACTTGCAATTCTGGTAGTTTACTCATAGGACCTTCGACTCGTACCTGTCTCGATACCGGATTTTACAACGAATTTCCACCGGTTTGTAAAAGTAAGGATTAACTAAGCTTTTCTTCTTTATATCTTATCGTTTATTACTTTAACGAATTACGAACTATCCTCGATATGTGTGTTTTTCTTTTTACTTTTTTTTAGATATCGAATGCGGTTATCCCGCAAATATAAAACACGGTGGTTACACGTTGATCAACAACACTGTAACTTATCTTAGCCAAGTACTCTATTCTTGCGACGAGGGATACGAAATGACAGGTATGATCAATGATTATTGTAATTATTATACGATTCTACGAAAAATATTAATTTATTGTTTGTTTGTTTTTTCTTTCTTTCTATTTCGTAGGTCGTGCAAGACTAACTTGCGATATTGACGAAAGATGGAACGGACCACCACCGCGTTGTGAACCCATACATTGCGACCCACCCACAACGATTCCTCACAGTTTCGTTAAAATCGATGAAATCGACGAAACTGAAGTTTCAGGAAAAACGAATGTTAACAGGAGTCTTCTAGTTGGTAGTATTGTCACATATACGTGCGAAAAAGGTTATAAATTGATCGGTTCGCGGCAGATACTTTGCTTACAAACCGGACTTTATGATCACGTTGCACCATCGTGTATAGGTAATTTCAATTATTTATATAAATCTAACATTTGTTTTTTCAATCAACTCAATATAATAAATTACATTTATTAGTTTATTTATTTATTTATCTTTAGCTTTTTATTCTCATTTAATATTTTATAACCAATTGCAATATTTTGTTATTCGTTTACGTTTGTATAGAAGAACCTCATACAACTACAGTAACATTGCCACCTCGAGCGACTTCACGACCAGCAACGAGTATCAGACCACGACCATTTGTTACTTCGAGGATTAGAACTACCACACCGGTAGCAAATATTCCAACGAAAACAACGACAACGACCACATCTACGATTAGATCAACTATCGTTACGCCTAAATCACCTATTACTGGTGAACACACGGCGACTGTTAAAGAAACCGAATCGAAAAAGTCAAACGTTAACATACAAAGTGCTGTTTCTTCTCCTTCATCGATTTTAAATGATCACAGCAAGGATCATCCGCAAGACAACGAAATCGCTGGTAGTGGTGCTGATCATGTTCAAGCTGGCATTGGCACAGGTGTACCCGAACCTTCGGGACCTTTGCAAGTGGACACATCCAATCAACCGGCCAGTGCTCATCAAGCTAAATTAAATCTTGGTGCTGTTATCTCGCTCGGTGTATTCGGTGGTTTCGTATTCCTTGCCGCAGTTATCACAACAGTAGTCATACTTATACGCAGGTAAGAATCAATTATTATAATGGTCTAACTAAAAAAAAAACATATACAAATATCAACAAACAACAAGGCAGTCTATGTTTTATTCTGCTACGGATTACATTATTAACACTCTTTTATACATAAATTATATCTGCTCTTTACTTACTTCTTTGCCTACACTGTATCGCCTGTACAGTATACAAGGTGTAACAAAATTACTGGAATATTTATTTATCATATTTACAAATGAAAGATACTTTATTTAGTGAATTATATAAAAGACATTAAAACACGTGATTATATTTTTATTATAATTCATTTTTTCTTCCATTGAATATATTTTTGTAACAATTGAAAATGTTGCGATTTAGTATTCGGATAACAAAATAGACATTTCGAATATTTCATTCAAGCAAATGCAAATATAAATGAAATACATTAAACATAAGTTATTCAGAAATAAGATATTATTTTCATCCTATTGACGTAAAGAATTTTTCTATTCTCCATAAATAAGAAACTCATTTCAAAAAAAGACCGGATATTTTTGTTACACCCTGTATTTCGATTTCTTTACTTTTCTTTCTATCTCTTTGATCTTTGTAATCTTAAAATTAAACGCGAAAACGCTATTCCTGTAAGAAAACAAAAAGAAAAAAGTAACTTTCTTTTATTAGCAATTTACGATAGAATCAAATCATCATATTTTGACTTTAAGAATCGCGATTTCGCGTAGAAATGTCGCGTTACTCTTTTTCTTATTTCTCTCTATTAACGAATTCCTTTCCGACGCTGGTTCCTTTTCCCGAAAATCACGCAACGATAATCAAAAGTCGTACAATTGTTTCTACGAAAAGTAGAAATAACTAGCAGTAGATTTGCGCGCGCTTAGGGTTAGATAGATGATAGATAGATAGAAAAAACAAGACACAGTTGAGATTCATTGAAGAGTTGAAATGTGTTGTTCGTGGTTTGATGGTAATTAGCGGCAGCGGAAGCGTAAGAGGAAGGCGCCGCAGGGGGCTAGGTGGGGTTGGAGCGTTAAGGGGTGGCGGTAGCAGTGGCCTTGGAAGGGGCGAGGCAGGAATGCCCTCGCGTTGGTATACGCTACTGGCGCTGCCCTTCCCCGACCAGCACCTGGGGCGCCGCGACCTCATGGCTCGCCGTGGTAGCGATCATCCTTACTCCTTCACCATCTCGGCAGCACACCGTGCCGGTTACTTCTCAAACCCCTCTATTTGATTGAATTATCTAAACGATTATTACAACCACGAAAAAGCAATAATTCAACAAAGAATATAAACAAAAAAAAATTAATAAAAAAGGAACAAATATTAAGACAACAGGAACAGAAATTATTGCAACTGAGAATAAAGAGAAAAATAATAAAAAATAATTTAAAAAATTATGAAAACACATACGCACAATGAAAAGGAAAGAAACTTATTATACGAATCGAAAAAAAAAAATAATAAAGCAACAGGACAAAGTTTACTTCTTTCCCACCCCTCCAACCGCAACCACCGCCCCACCAACATCTCAACCACCATCACGTACCACCATCACAACACCATTATGCGCCAATCTCGCAAGTGATGATAGTCAAGGTAAACGAGCAAAGTTTCTACTGCGCACTACGTATAGTGGTAGCTCGTTTCACCGGCAGCTCACTCACGATGTCCTTTTCTTATACTTTTTTTTTTTTGGTTTGTTTATTTTTTCCACAAGAAAGGAAGCTTCGTAATTATTACAAGCGAATTTTTTTTTCTCTTTTCTTCTGCACGCGTTCCTCCTCCACGCGAGTGACGACCATTTATGCACCCTTATCCTGATTATTAATAACTTTTCCTTTTATTATTTTCCAAGATTAATAATAATAATAATTATCATCATCATCATCATCATCATCATCACTGTTGCAATGCTTATCATTGTCGCTTGTGAATAAAATTCAATGTTTCGCTTTGATCTTCTTCATGCACGTTTAGAATAAATAATCCTAAATTTTAACATCATCGTCCTGGTGGTCGATTATTTATATTGCCAATGATTCTTGATAACAATTGTTTTTCCTTATTGGAAATATATAATCATTCTTCGATTGATTATTTTATGGCAAAATCGACCTAGCCAGCGACCGTCCCAACATGCTTATTCTTCTAATCATTGCATCCTGTCTACATTTTGTTGGTTGTTTCTTGAATTACTCGAAAAAAAAAAAATAATCCTCTAATTAAGCCGTTCACTGCACAAATTGATTAAATTATCTTTTAATGGTGTATTAATCTTAATTATTATATAGGAAAGGTTATTATAAATATAAAAAGTTATGACTTATATACCAAGTGCTTTGACACTTTAATTGAAGATTTTTTAAAAAGTTGAGTTAATCGATTTGTGCAGTGAACGGTTCAATCAAACGCTTTATAAAAGAATTTTTATAAAAATAACGAGAATGTTAACAGAACGATGTCTTTATTTTAAACAATCGTCTCGTTACTGTTTACGCCAGGAATCGTGGTAGAAGCAGTAAACATTATCGTCACCGAGCATCGCCAGATTGTAATACCGTGGCTAGTTTTGATAGCAGTTCGTCCGAAAGTCGTGGCGGATTAAATCGATATTACAGACAAGCATGGGAAAATTTACACGAGACAACAGGACACAAGATGAATCATCCTGCGTTACAACGCAAGGAGACCCTGGATGAACCAGGCTATCGGGAAAATTATCGAGGCAACAATACCGAACGCGATGGTTCGGAATTAGTTGTAAGCGATGTAGCAGCTTATCCATCTAGCAAACATGCCAGTGTTTCCGATAAAAAACGTCATCACCATCATCATCATCATCATCACAATAATTCAACACCCGAATGGAGACAATCGCAATCTCATCACAGATATTGAGAAAACATAATCTCACAAGGTGATATATTATAATTATATTTCAATCTTTAATTTCAATCTTTAAATCAAAGAAATTTCATTGACACACATAACACACATACACACACCATACTCGCTCGTAACGGTACGCATATAAAATTGTCTATTGTTTTGGTAAATACGTGTGAGACCATAGCTATGAAGGATTTGATATTATTTCTGCTCTGTTATCTTATGAATAGTTTATAATTAAAATAATCTATCTGTTATGCGGTCACACATGCTGTACATACATATATGTAGAAGTATTTTAATATGCGATATTACTGTAAAAAAAAAAAAGAAAATAAGAATTATAATCATCTTGATCCTTAGCGAGAGATGAGAATTTTTGTTTTTTTTTTTTAGCAGAATGCCAAAAAATGAAAGGAAGGAAAATAATATTATATATTTATTACGATCAAATCTTGGGCATATATATATAATATTTACCTATAGCAAAGTGTACCTTTAGCTTTCTTCTTGACTTTCTCTCTCTCTCTATCTCTCTTTCTTTCTTTCTTATTATATGTCTTTGTATAATACTATTATCTCGAATAAGTATGTCAAGTTTCTCTGATAAGAATTGAAATCTGTCATGGGTACCTTGGCCTCGCCTTGAAATTACTGATTACTTAAAAAAAGGGCAAAAATAAATAAGGGAAGGCCGATGTTATCCATTTCGGAATGATACCTTCTCGTTTAGTGACGGAAGCTTACTTTGATATGTAAATTGAGTAGATATAGTGCAGTTTGTACAGAACACAAACACCTCACAGAGTGACTATTCTAAATGACGAAAAACGTTCATAATACATAATAGATAACAAATTTATCTTCGCGTTAATCTAAAAATAAAAGACGATTAACTATCGTAATAACTAATATTGACTGAGATAAGATATTCATATTATTATTTTGTATACATATGTATTTATTTTGCCAAGTAACGATGAGTAAATTATTATAGTGCCATTTTGGGGCAAATTACTTATAATTTACCTAAATATATCATATTTCGTGAAAATAATCTTATACCATTAGCTGTTAGTTGATGTATTTGTATGGATTACATTAAATAAACACATATATTTTTATGCATCCTCTTTGAGATTCTATTTCATCGATATTTTATTATTTAATAATATATACTTATGAAAATATAAAAAAGAAACAAAAAATATATATTCTTTTATAATACGATAATATTTAAACAACAACAAAAAAAATACAATATTATATTTCACAACAAGCGGATACAAAGAAAAAAAAAAGAAAGATCGCATGATTTTATTTAAAAATATATTCTCACATCAGTTCAGACTTATTCCCTATAATCACATTTTAAGAAAATTAAAAGTAAAGTATATATACCTTAGCTTTTTAACCACTGATTAATTAATTCTCCTACTCGTGTTCTGGTTGCTTTCAATTGAGGTGGATCATGTTCCGAGGGTGGATACATGTTGGCGCAATGCGCGGTACCTTTAATTAATGTCAATTAAAATATCTGCGAACTAAATATTGGCCGAATAAGTTTGTACATACCATTCATAAAAATAGCAGTAGCATCAGGACCTAACGATGTTGTAATACCTAGCGCATGCCACGGATCAACAGATCCATGTACAAATACTACATTGTTTACTTTTAACTGTAGTGCTCCGTACAGAGTATTGGTTCGCTTAACTGCATTATTAAGTAAATGTGAATTATATCTGAAAAATGAGACGAAATCACGTTTTACATCAGACAATTTTAACCATAATCTAATGATAAAGCCATATTTTGTTGAACTACGGAAATTTATTTGTATGCCTAATAATATATTATTTTAAAACGAGTTATATATTAATATAATATACAAACCTAGGACCAAAAATATCGATGCACTGTTGGATGAAAAATTCAACCGGAAACGTGTCACTAAATAAATTTGGACGTGCGGTAGAAGTTTGGAAAAATCCAAATTCCGTACAGGTTTGATAAACCCATTGCCGACCTGAAAATATTTCATCATAGTTTTACCACGACAAATAGAGAGGAGAGAATAATTTTTGTTAAATTACCTCCTTCCCCTCCTTCAGAATCCCACGTTACGTTTCTTAACTCGTGTAGCATATTAGCGTATCTAAAATCTAAACATTTTTCTTTGCTCGCATTTAGTATCAAATTATTTATATGAGCTAATCTATCGATGGGTACACCTATAGTTTCGTTCAGAAGAATTTTACACGTATCGTCGACGGTCAAATTAGCCATTTTTGAATTGTTACGATTATCTTTATTATATTGAACAATACCCGCAAAATTACTTGCTATAGTTTCGTATAAATTCGAAATATCCACGCGTTTCGTGTATCCAGGATCTATCGGATCACACAGCCTGGAAAAGAAAAAAAAAAGAAACAAATTGAAAATAAATATCTTGAAAATATCTGTTTACAATTAAATTCATACTAACTTGAATTTTTTAAAAAGACCTTGTTGACCTATCGGATGACGTAACATTATATGAAACTGTTTATTAGCAGTTGCAATCACATCAACGCACTCTTGGGAATATTCTTTAAGAGAATTTTCTACGATAACGTAATACTCTGTAAAAAAAATTATATATATATATATATATATATTTTTTTTAAATCTAAATATATAATAATATATTTTCGATTGTAATATTTGTCCCAACATGACAAAATAAATAAAATATTAAACGATCTAGAAAATGATATATATGTGAGTCAATGTTATATCTATTGGATCATTGATATCATACTAACGTTGAAAATCAATTTGTGCAAGAAGAGGGCCGCTTGTTGAAACAGCCCCATGTACAAGATGAGGGTATTTAACACGCATCCATGCAGCTAACGATCCAGGATAAGAACCTCCAAAAACAATCCATTTTGTATTCTTATTAACTTTATAAATATCATTTATATTTTCTATAAAATATGCTATATCTGCAAGTGCTTGTTCTGAACTTAAATAAACTAAGTTCTTCACGCTCATATCTCTGAAAAAGAGAAACATTATTTATAAAACGAGACATATATATATATATATATATATATATATATATATCAAATTCTATGATATTAAAAGATTACAGATTATAGAATGTTAACTAACGCAGTTGGATGACTTTTTCCATAAAAACGATGTTCAAGTTGAAAGCACATAGCACCAAATTGTTTAGCATATTCGATCCATTGTCCTTCGACCATCCATTTGGCAGTCGCTGCTCCTTCGCCACCAATTAAAAGGAACATAGGACCACCGGATTTATAATATATGGAATTTTGAAAATATCTCTGGAAAAGGTAAAATTGATGGTAAAAAAAAATCTTGTTGAAAAAGCAACGCAATAGCCCTTCTTCTCTCGTTGTCAGTTTATATTGAAAAGATCTAAGGAACGTTATTGTATTATTCTGAATTATTCTGAATTATTAGAAACCTATATTTATACCTGTTCCCAAACACGTGCATCAGTTGGATTAAAGTGGTCGAGCATTTGGGTAAACCATTGTTCGTCAGGAAGCCATTTATATTCCTTGCTTAAAAGCGGTGTACCTAAATTTCCATCTTTACTTCTGCCTCTTATAAAATTCCGTAATGCTTCAGTAATATTTAAAATAACTGCTATTAACAGCAATAATGCTAATAATCGCATGTTTCTAGAAAAGAAAATAGAAGAAAATAATTGTTATAGAAAAACAAATCCAATTAATATGTATGCATGTACAACGATATCAATTGTTTTTTTTGTGATAATAATCAAAAGTAAAATATTATTATAAAAAAAAAGTAATAAAAATATAATAAAAATAAGAATATAATTCTCACGTCAAATAATAATTTCAGATATATAACACACACACACACTCACATGCATATACAATGACTTATAATTTTATTGTTATATTTAAATTAAGTTTGTGTTAAACGATAAGGAGTTTTCAAAAGAAAAACATAGAGTTTAAAGTTAGGAACAATGACAATAGAAAAGTATTTCTATTTACATTTAATTGTTAATAATTGTATAAATTATATAAGTAAAAATATTTGCTAATTAAACTTAATTTCGTTTAATACAAACAAGACAGATTTAATTTTATTAACAAATGTATTAACTTACATGGTGAGAACTTTATAAATTGCTTAATTGTGTCAGTTTAGAAATTTTGTGGTTTCTTTTTCATTTGACAAAGGGTGGCGTCCTCTTCTTTTGCTCCGTCGGTAAAACAAAGATTACCGATCATCACAGAAATAATATTAGTTGTAATAAAAAGTAATCCATCATCTTTAGCTTGAAATAAACGTAAAAATAATGAATTTCTTTTTATTACAATTAATATAATTTCATTCGTGAACAAGAGATGGCGTATCAAGATGATGACAAAAATTCCAACAGTTTAGGATGATTATAACAAAATACAACACACAAATTTCAAAAGGAAAAATATTAAATATACATAATAAATAACGGATGGAAGAGACACTCGTTGTTCAGGGTCTAAGATTAAAGGTAGAATATATTTGAAAAAGTTTCATATGAAACAAGAAGTAAACCTATGTCTCTAAAAATAAATTTTTCTAAGGAACTAATTGTTTTAGTTACCAAAACAAAGGCCAGTCATTATAATTTGATTATTTAGCTTAAGTAGAAATAGTTAATGCAATTTGCATATGATATGAGAAGCAACATAACTTATATTACGTCCTATAAAAATATTTTTATTACAGTAACGATGAATGAAGTATGATCAAGAAATTTTTGTAAACGTAACTGAAAACAATTTTATGATATTAACATTTTAATTGGACCTAATTTAACTACAATAAAAATAATATATAAGTTTCTGATCTTTAATCATTTAAAAATTTAAGTTCATGGTTTCATAGTTACTATAAATTGATCATTGGTTTATGTCAAATCTTCATTGAGAGATATTTTATAATATTATTGGTAACATTATTTATTTATATATATGTATATAATATAGAAATACTTATAATACGAATTTCAAAAATTAGTTTAGATTCCTAAAAATGCAAATATTACTAAATATGAAGTATTTAATATATTATTCGTATACTAAAGATTGTTAAATCTATGAAGGCCTTCAATTAAGACTATTTATCTATTCTAAAATAAAAAAAAAATACATAATTCAAAAGTATACTTTTTAGACTTTAATAATAAGATTAAACGTTAAACGAATGCAAACAAGTGTACGTTATCTACAATAAATACAGATGTAATGCGTAAAACGAAAAATTAATGCTTAACATTAATAATAAAATCAAAAGTAACTAGCCAATCAACTGCGAGAATCCTAGAACCGCGAAAAATTTAATTTACTAATATATTGCAAGTATTTAGATATCTACTAACTTAGAAAAGCAAATATAATAGTCAAAATTTATTTATTATCTTTTTTATATCTTCTTATCAATTTTTTAAAATTACTTTTTTTATTTACAACTATGATACATTTTTTATTATTTTATAACAAAATATGATGAAAACAAGGCACCAAATTATTTTCACGTTTTACTCACATTTTTAATATAAGAATTGAAAACTTAAGAAAATAATTGTTATAAACATTAATCTTCAAATAATGTGTATTACAAGTTTCTCTAGTTAATTTCTTTATATTAAATTGATATTAATTTGTTTCTTATATTCCGATGTCCAATCTAATATCATTTTATCTTAAGAGTGGCAAATATTGTAACAAAGTGAACAGAGAAGATAAAATGTTTAATCAGTGTTGCCGACAAAGCCAATTGGATCGTTATAAATATCATTCATAACCCCGCCTCCAGTTTAATCTGCAGTTAGGCGAACGCGAGCAGAGTGATACAGTAGAACTTCATTAAAGTATATATCAATATTTAGTATTTTCATGTTTAAGTATAAACGCGCTATTATTGTTGTATTATTAAAATTCAAATCATCAATGAAAGTTTGTAAATTTTTTATATTAATTATTATCTGTTTACAATTTAATTGTTTTTAACGTTTTGAACTA
Source organism: Mischocyttarus mexicanus (assembly GCA_023678845.1). Classification (NCBI taxonomy): domain Eukaryota; kingdom Metazoa; phylum Arthropoda; class Insecta; order Hymenoptera; family Vespidae; genus Mischocyttarus; species Mischocyttarus mexicanus. Next base: position 449,469 of record JACGTP010000071.1, read on the forward strand.
TTTTTATTTCTGTAATTTTAAAAACAATGGTTTTCAAAGTAATATTAAAATAATTAATTTATAGAAAGGTGTTATTTTTTATTTGAAATGCAAGATTACAAGGATGTTATGATATGCATAAATTTTTGTTTTATCAAATGATGTGATTGTTATTTAAATTATATATAAAGGAAATTTTATATTTGATTTCAGATATTCATACTGTAGTATATAACCAAAAATGAAGTTCGCAGAACATCTATCTGCTCATATTACTCCTGAATGGCGTAAACAGTATATCAGTTATGAGGTAAATAATACAACAGAAGCTTAACGTATTACTTGTTAACTTATTTTATTTGTTATATATAATTTATATTGGGTGTTATATGAATTTTATTGTCATAGGAAATGAAAGCAATGCTTTATACTGCAGTGGAGGAAGCACCTTCTTCAGAAAGTGTAGAACCAGAAGTGATACAAAGGCACTTTGCTTCCTTCGATGAAGTATTTTTTACATTTTGTGATAGTGAATTAAAAAAAATCAATACTTTCTATTCCGGTTAGTAGATTTTATTATTTTCTTTTTTTCTTTATGTATAAAAACATTTACAAGCTATAGTAAAAGTTTTATTATTGATATAAATGATTATTCTTTATAGAAAAGTTAGCAGAAGCTACACGTAAATATGCTGCATTAGTAAACGAATTAAAGACAGCCTTAGAATTACAACATGGAACTGGAAAAAATAAAGGAAAATCTAATACCAGGCAGCATCTACCAGCAAGAAAATTACGAGAATTGAAACTAGCATTTTCAGAGTTCTATCTTTCTCTCATACTTTTGCAAAACTATCAAAATCTTAATTATACTGGCTTTCGTAAAATTCTTAAAAAGCATGACAAGGTATTTAATGGAGTAATATATTTTTAACATTCATTATAAAAGCTTCCTAAAAACATATCAAAAATATTTATCAAGATAAGAAAAAGCCAAGCAACAACCATCACCTTATATTCCTTCGTGTTTCCAAATATACATCCAAGTAATAATCCAAATACTATTTGTATCGCCTAAGAAAAATATTATTAAACAAAATATTTATATGCTTTATAATGCTATTGTTGTTTGCAGTTATTGTCTGTGGAAAGTGGATCAAAATGGAGAGTAGAATGCGTAGAAATAGCTCATTTCTATACTTCAAAAGATATAGACAAAATTATACAAGAAACAGAGGCAACTGTAACGAATGATCTCGAAGGTGGAGATAGGCAACGTGCCATGAAAAGACTTCGCGTGCCACCTCTTGGAGAACATCAGAGCCCATGGACTACTTTTAAAGTGGGATTATTTTCTGGAAGTTTCATCATTTTATCTATTACTGTTGTTCTCTCAGGTATTTACAGTACATTCAACTTGTCCCATTTATTCTAATAACGTGAATTTTAATTGGGACACATTATTTTTACTCTTTACAGGAATATTTCATGAAAGCGGTGAAAATTTAAAAATAGCCTTTCGTTTGTACAGAGGACCAATGCTTATCATTCAATTTTTATTTCTAATTGGCGTTAACGTTTATGGTTGGAGATCCTCAGGAGTAAATCATGTATTAATATTTGAATTAGATCCACGAAATCATCTCTCCGAACAACATCTTATGGAGTTGTCGGCAGTCCTAGGAGTAGTATGGACATTAAGTCTATTAAGTTTCCTCTATAGTGCTAGTCTTAGTATTCCACCCTATGTGAATCCTTTAGTTCTTGTCTGTATTATGATGGCATTTTTTCTAAATCCATTAAGAATCTTCCATCATGAAGCACGCTTTTGGTTAATCAAAATCATTGTAAGTGATTATTATAAATAATATCAATTAAATATCAAGTTACTCTAAAATTCATTACTCTAATCGATCTATTTTATATTGCAGGGTCGTGTTTTGGTATCTCCGTTCGCGTATGTTAATTTCGCAGACTTTTGGCTGGCCGATCAATTAAACAGTTTGACTACTGCTTTGCTGGATTTTCAATTTTTAGCATGTTTTTACATTACGAATGGTAATTGGCTCGAAGTAGGGAACACAAAGCAATGTACATCAGGATCTTTGGTCATCAGACCCATTGTTAATTGTTTACCAGCTTGGTTTCGTTTTGCTCAATGTTTAAGAAGATATCGTGATTCCAAAGAAGCGTTTCCGCATTTAGCAAATGCTGGAAAATATTCGACTACCTTTCTAGTTGTTATAGCTAATACTTTGTATAATTATCATCGAGGTGAGTTAGAACTATTGATTCGTATAAATGTAACCTTACATGAAATTAATCAAATACCTTTCAGTAAATTTATTCTGTTTATATTAGAAGAATATCCTAATCAATGGGAGAATCCATGGTTATGGTCGTGGGTGACAAGTTGTATAGTTAATTCAGTATATTCTTATACGTGGGATCTAAAAATGGATTGGGGACTTTTGGACAGTAATGCAGGTGAAAACAGATTTTTGAGAGAAGAAGTTGTTTATTCCGCAGCGGTTAGTATTGCAATAGTAAAACTTATCATTATTGCTAATCGTTACTTAGATAATAAATTTTAATCCACATTTTTCAGGGATGTTATTATTTTGCGATAATAGAAGATTTTATATTAAGATTCATATGGGTTCCAAGTTTTATTTTAGTACAATGCAAGTATATTTCCAACGATATGGTGACGTCTATTGTTGCACCTCTTGAAGTCTTTAGGTATTATTTTTGTCGTATGCATATTTTTAATTTATTAAAACAATTCATTATATGTGTGTATAACTTTTTATAGACGTTTTATTTGGAATTTCTTTCGATTGGAGAACGAACATTTAAACAATTGTGGTAAATTTCGTGCTGTAAGGGACATTTCCATAGCACCGATCGAAAGCTCCGATCAAACGCAAATTCTTCGTATGATGGACGATGAAAATGGAGTATTGAATAGGGGTAAACGTAAGGGTGGTGGTAAGAAGCAAGGAAATACGAAGGAAGACAGAAGAGCGTTGCTCAAAGAGGAAACTATTGATATTGATATTTCGAATGCTAGTTGAGAATGGCATCAACAAGTTGTATAAACAAACAAACAATATATATATATTTGGATAGAGAGAATATTGTGCATGCATCTAAGAGTAGTTAGAATTTGGCAAAGGTATTTAATATAAAAATTTTATATCTGTAGTTTAATAAGTGCCCTGTAACTGTTACAGGACACCCTGTATAAATGACTTATAGTTGGTGATAACAAAAGTGATGTTTGTTATCTGGCTTTTGTATTATCTCTGGAAAGTAACTCTCGTTCATAATGTAAATATTTATTAGGATATGATATATTGTTTTTGAATGGAGAGTCTTTTGTTATAAAAATTTATAAGGCTTTCAAGAACACAATGCATTTATATTCATTTTACTCTGTTTTTTTGTAATTTTCATTTAGAGAGTACGATTTTCTATATTTATGTACACATAGATGTCCATAAGCAGCATAAAAATATAAATGCATTATTGTATTAGTGCTAAAAAAAATGAGGCTCATTCCAAATTAGTGCGTTCCATCTCTTTTTTTCATATTAGTTATATGTATATATATATATATATATATATATATATATATATATAATAATATAAAAGAAAAAATATATTTAATGATATAAGAATATAAAATTATATCATTATTATAATTCCTCGCACTATAATTTAACGTGCAAAGCTTCGTGCCATATTCGGTGCTATATTTAGTATTTCTCATGTTTGGTCCAAAAGATACACCACGAGTAGGGCTCGTAAAACGTATCAAAAGAATCACACGTTGTTATAGTGCAAAAGGTTGAAAATATATTATTTGTTCGATTAACGATAAATATATTTTTTATATAGTCTCTTTATATGAATGAGTAATATTTAGTGAACAAATAATTAGATTTAGATTATGTCTTTCCAAAANACGAGAGGAATTTGGAAAGGGTATGAAGAAATTGTTCGTAGAAATACATACGACGTTTAGATTTTCTTTCTGAGTAAATACAAGGTCGATTTCTCTATAAATTGTATATCTTTTTTTTCTCTGTCTGTCTCTGTCTCTCTCTCCCTCTCTCTCTCTCTCTCTTTCCTCGAAAAAATGTTGGTCTCGCGAGTTAACGTAATGGCGGATCTCAATATCCAAGAAATAAATATATATTTGGGTTGATTGGAAAAAAAATGTCGGATTTTTAGCCAAAATTCAATGGAAAAAATCCAACATCTTTTTTCTAACAACCCAATATAAATTATACCAAGGAGAATAGATAATCGTGAAATAAAGATAAATCTAATATGTAAAATATGGGTATGAACAATGAACTTCAGGGAAAAGTTATTTGAAGTTAGAACGAAAGAATTGTTTCTAATGATAAAAGAAAACCCCCCCATAGAAAGGATTTGATTTGTTTAAGACAAGATGGAGGAAGAGGAAGAGAATATAACGTCCCTAAGAATAAGGATACAAAAAAATGCTAACGAGATTAATGTGGGGATGTGGTTGGTTACATTGAGGAGTACATTTTCCTATCTTGGAATATACTCGGAAAGGTTCCTGACCTCCAAGACGAGAGAAATTATGGCGATCGGATACGGATGAAGATAAACGATTGCCTTCCATCGGTTGAATAACGAACGAACGAACGAATGAACCAAGGAAAGAAGGAAAGGAATAAACGAATGAAGGAATGAAGGGAACGAACGATAGCGTGACTCCTCCTGTGCAACTCCTTCGGTGTACACACAACCTGACTCTAAAAATAATCCTTGTCTCGCGCCAGACGTTTAAAAAAAAGACCTAAGATATCCCCCTTTAGAAGGATGCACCACCAAGAAGAAGGAGAAGGAGAAGGAGTTTCTTCTTCTCCCTTTTAGAGTTGGAAGAGACTCCGCGGAATTTAAACTCCTGACGATCGTCGGTAAGAAAATTGCATATTTTCTCTCTCTCTCTCTCTACTCTTTAATCTTTTTCTTTTTTTTTTCTTTGACTATACTCGGATGGAACGGGTTTAGACGAGGTTGAGCATCCATCAGCCATTTGGAAAGAGGAGCAAAGAAGATGAAGAAAGAGAAGGACGAAGAAGATATTCGTTTGGAGACCTGCGTATGTTGACCGGACCGGACTGGACGGACAAGCGGATAGACGGACAGACCGTAGGTTCTCCGCACATAGGACGATAAGTAGTTAGCGATACCTATAAATAGGTACGACGGTAGTACTCTATGTAGGGAATTATCGTCGCCGTAAGACCAAGATTTGCCGCAAGTTTCCTCTACGGGATTCTCCTTCCCTTTTTTTCTTTCTTTCTTTTCTTTTCTTTTTTTTTTTTTTATGAAAAAGTGGCAGAACGAACGTTCCTATCTCTATCTATAGAATATATACCACTCGTCCACATTTGTTAAAAGACGATTTTTATCTTGACAATAATACGTCTAAATGTATTCAGTGATTATGACAGATCAGACAGATTATATATTGTTAGTTGTAAAAATATATATGCTAATGATTTATTTTACAGTTTATATTGTAAATACTAATAATATTTTAATTTTATTGAAATAAATCATTAAAATAACATAATTATTTCGATTTTTAGTCCCCATTGTCATAATTACTGATAACCAAATATAAGTAGACACTGTGTGTGTGTACATATATATTAATTATGTCATCCCAAAAAATAAAAAGGTTATTTTTTTTCTTTCTTCTTATTAAATTTTGCATAAAATGATTTATAACGATTTTAAAGATGACGCATAATAATTATCTTCAAATGAATAACAAATTTGACGGAAGAAATATTTAAGGATTTATCTTTCTTTTAATTCTTTAAGATAAATTTGTTTTTCATTCGTCTTCTCTACCACCGAAGAAATGAAATATAATTTAGAAGAATAAAAAAAAAAGTTCGATCATGTTAAAAATTTAATTTAAGATTTGTTTAAAAGAAAAAAAAAAAAAGAAAATATTAGAGCGCGTCTTTTTATTCTTTTTTTTTTTAGCTTATCGATTAGACAGACAACAAGATGAAAGATTATTATTCGATAAGAAGGTCAAATGAACGGCAACGTTCCTACCCCGTACTTTTTTTAATTTTAAAATGCGAACGATAAAAGAGATTGTTCTCTAAGATTGGTACTTTCGTTTCATCGCGAAAGACCATCTTTTAATTTTAGTTTTACGTTTACTTCTTTATTTTTTTTCTCTCTTTTTCATACGTATAGTAATTTTTTACTTCGTTTCTCGGATTTCATCGGAAAAAGATGAGCAGGAAAAAGGATCGGTAAGAAAGAATTGATTAGAAGAAGAAGAAGAAGAAGAAGATTAAATTTATTCTAGATTAAAAAAAAATAAAAAATAAAATAAGGGATAAAAGGAAGAAAGGAAAGATGGATAAAAGTGGTTAAACTCGAAATCACTCGAGATCATGGTCCACTAATTGTTCGAAATATTTCTATTGTCCTCAGTAGCCCCTTTGAGAACGCGATAAAAGGTTAAAACCAAAAATTTACCCATACCCCCATCATCCAACCAACTCACCAACCCACCAACCCCACCTCACCTTCTTCTTCCTCCTCATCTTCCTTCTCTTATTTGTTTTTCTTCCCTTTTTCCTTCGCGTCATCGAAGCTCAGCGAACCGATTAAATCAATTGTTCAAAGATGCGTAATTATTATGTCGTCATCTAGATCGTCTTTTTCATCGTCCGTCTCTTCCGGTTGATTGGCTTCCGCTTGTGCAGCTTTTGGATCTTCGGCTATAGCCTTCAACCTTCTTTGCTTACGTTTATGCAGAAGTTCGACGATTATGTATCCCATTGTACCGATCATCAAAACGGTCAATAAAACGTAAAGCTTCATGCGGGCGCATAAATGCGTACTATAAGCGTATGCGATAACGAATCCTGCGCTTTCCCATAGCCTGTAATTCGAAAATGCTGCCTCCTTGTTGCGCCTGAATAGTGTTCCGTACAGACCTGCGATACAAATTATTATTTATGGTTTTTTATATATATATATGTTTATTAATTATTGGACAAAATTGCATAGACTTGTTGGTCAATTTAACAGATTTTTTATCCATTATCATGTTTTTTTGTTTCTTTGGTAAACCAGTTCTCAATTTGTTGAGTATTGTGTTCAATGCTAATATCAAATTGTATATAATCGTGAGTATTAACGTGCCACTAATTTATCTGGAGATCTTTTTTAAACGATATAAATAATTGTGGAGATATAGGAAAAAAGAAAACAAAACTGAAATTCTTTAGTTAGATTATTCTAATGTAATTCATTAGAACCGTTACCCTAAGCTACTATTATACTCAATGACGTAATGATATATCTTACAAAAACTTGACACGCGTTATATACGAGTTTACGATCCAATCACCTACGTCTTTACCTGTCCGATTCGGCGAAAAAAAATATAAAAATAAAAAAACAAAAGTGACGAGTGTCGGACTCGGAGCTATTTTGTTCTCATCCGTAATCTTTTTCATATTCATAAAGACTCAAAAAAGTTTTTCGAGATATTCATGAGCAAAAAAATGCTTTTTTTTTTTACTTGTCTTGAACTCTATTGATGGAATAAACAAAAAAACAAAAAACAAGTAACATCGCTGAGAAAACATTTTGCAAGGAATCGAAAAACGTGTCTTTGTAAGTTTTGTCGAGAAAGATAAAAGTATAAATGAGAAGAAGAATAAATAAAATTGATTATAGGATAAAAAAATACGAGGAAAAATTCAGTATTAAGGATATCGATTATGTATTTTATAAAAAGATGAGAATTTTAAAATTTTTTATTTCTTAGAATGTTTTTCATTAAAGATTCATTCGAAAGGGGATTATCATTGTAATTATTACCGATTCGTATTATTCTAATTAATCATATAAATCCCTTTAGATAATACTAACCGTTGACTTGAGTTTGCCAGACAGCATCTCCAACTCCCCAAAGACCGGAGACCGAATAAAAAATATAAGGATTATCTGGGTGCGGTTTCCAAAGTAGCAACACTACTATTAAACAGGCGTGAACTATGGCACCCAGTGCCATCAATGGTTGTCTTCCTACGAATTTCATGAGGGAACCGAAAAGCAAGGAACAACCTGCGTTTACCACTCCAAAACATATCATCACGTATCCCACTTTGTGAACTCCCAGAGCGCAAGAGATGTATGCCTGAAAGTAAACAAATAACATCATCAATATTTTTAATTCCGTCTTTAAGATGATTCCCATTTTGTTAATGATCAATAAAAATTGACTAATGGCAATTGGGATTTTATTATTTTTCTCTTTTATCTGAAAACGACATCATCGTTATTTCAATTTAAAGGTCAATTCAAATCTTTCCTTTCTAATAAATTTTAGTGATCAATTATTCTTTTTTCCTATTCCAAAAGGTACATTTAAATTATTAATTAATAATAATTTTGTGTTAGAATTCAATTGAATGTTATCCAACAATTGCATAGAAATTCTGTGTGTTTTGCCGATACTATTTGTCATCTAGCATCGTTTTAATAATACAATTAAAAAAAAGTAAGAACATATTAAAAACTTTCTATTGGTTTTTAACCTGTTATTATTTAAAAAATAAATTGACAAAAAATAAAAAAAATAGGGATCGTTTAGATCAGTTCTCAACATCGTCGGTGCTCTTATGGTCGGAAAGTTGTAAACAAGAAAGACGCTGATCGAATCGTGACGTAGGTACTCGATGCACGAACCGGTATTTTGAAATCAAAGACTTACAACATGACCCTGGATTTGTTGGAATGGAAAGGACGATACTTCTCTAAGAATGGTAGAAAAATGACATTGAAATGACGTATTATAGCCTTAGCACGGTAAATAATAACTCGAGAATGGAATCGGTTTCTTTTAACGCGGTGACGCCAATTAAAGAATTTCATCAAAGTATTCTAAGATGTGTTAGAATATGTCTTATGTATTATATCGATGATATTGCTACATTATAATGTTTATTACCCAAAGAATTTTCATGGACAAGGGGGATTACTAATTTACAAAACAGAGGTTGTTTGTACACAAGTTTATTCCACTAACCGATCCCTGGAAAATTTCTACAACAACCAATGCATATATATATATAGGTATTATCTCTATACTTACATATGTGTCTAGTATATAAATGTATTATATGGGTACATATTATTACGCGAATACGCAGTAAATAAACACGATAGTGGTAGTGGGTAAGTAAGGTTTAACGAGGCTAGCTTGTTATTTGACTTATTTATCGGGAAAATCCTTTCGATAAAATTTAAATTCCATCCTCGGTCGTGGAACTCGAATTATCGAGTATTCAAGAACGAGCTTTCGCACTTAGGACGATATCTGATCGACCGAAGATATTGCACTTTTCTCAAGAAATATACACCTAACTTTGTTCATTCAATAAGACGATAATATTCTAACGATTACCAAGTTTACTGGCTATTTTCTAATCAAATCCAATAACAAAAAAGAAAAACAAAAACAAAATTAATTAATTATATCGTATATTCGTTATCGAGAAAAAAAAAGAATTAAACGAACGTCGAATCCTTAATAAAAAAAAAATATATATATATAAAAAAAAAATGTAGATTTGTTTTATTCGGTGGATGTATTTTCAAGAAAATGAATTAACGAATTAACGAACATGAACGTATGTTAATATCTGAATCATCCTGTATAGCCTGGAGCGTTCACGAGATCGAGCCTGGTTAAATGGAGATGCACGTGTGCGTGCATGCTGATGTTGCAGGTGAAGAAGAGGATACAGGTACATAACATTTCAGGTTTGGAAGCGGTATCGCAAGAATAAGATCGCAAAGCTATTTATATCGAGCCAGCTGACTCAATGGAGTCAGTGCATAAGCGCACACGTTTGATAGAGAGAAAGAGTGACGAGAGGAGAGCTGAGGAGAGGAAAAGAAATGAGAGTCCTCGTGTCTCTCTCTCTCTTTCTTTCTCTCTTTCTTTCTCTCTTTATTTCTCTTTCATCATTTAATTGCCCAATTACCTGGCCTCATCGGCGAATGCACTCCTCTCTGGTCGGACCAGTTTTAAGACGAGTTCGTTCGTTCGTTCCTTCGTTTCTTCGATAGTACCAGTCCGTTGCACTTTTCGTTGCACTTAACGCGGCCGAGTACCTTTTCATCCGAACAAAATGAAGAAAAAGGGGATGGGGAGGAAAGAAAAAAAGAAATGGTTCTATCGTATTCGCAACTTCTTATCACGTAGAATCAAATATCGTTATGATTTTTTTGTTTTTTTAGAATTTAAATTAAATGTGCATATTATCACGATAATATTGTATTTATAATTAGGACGTTGTTATTTAATATCTCTAACGAAAAGATTTATATTTGATTAGGAATGTTTTAAGAACAAAGTTTTGGTTTTTTTAATAAATTATAATTATGAGAATATAATAATTAGGTGTGAATTTAATTATATACGTGTCGGTAATTATAATAGTGGATAATGAATAAATCAACGTGAATTGTATACGCATATATCGTACGTGTAAAATGGTATTGTTAATACTAATACGTTGATAAATAAAATATATATATATATATTGACATTTATATACAGTAGAGTTGGTAAGTACCTATCTAAAGAGATGAAGAAAAAGTTGATTTGCAAGAAAATGACAAGGAGTGTTAGAAAAAGGTAGTGGTTGGCCGTGATGAATCCTTACCAACGGTAGGACCGATGACCTTCGCCTTGCTCGTATCGCGGATACATTTTCTACAACTTTGGTTTTAAACTATAATTGAGAGAGAGAGAGAGAGAGAGAGAGAAAGAAAGTGCAATGACGTCAAGTGGAACCTCGAAGGGGGTCTAGAAAATCTTTCTTTCCTTCTTTCTTCTTTATCTCTTTTCGTTTTTATTTATTTATTTTTTTTTTCTTCTTCTTTATCATTTCCAGTTTGCCTTCGATGCTCGAAGAAGTTGTCGCCGGTGCAACGAGTTTTAAACAACGTATTGAACAGAGTTTCTCGTTTTCCTTTAAAAGTCAAATCTACGTTACTTATAAATAAATCAACTAGTTTCTTTTTACTTCTTATTCTTATTTCTTTATTTTTTTTTTTTTTTTTGATAAAAAAAATCGGAGGCAATCATAAGGACTGCCGACAGAAATGAAAACTGATTGTAATATTAAAAATTAAAATTAAAAAAGCCAACAAATTACTCGATTATTGTCAAAGATAAGACAGATGAAGTTCGTACCGATTTTGTAACTTTTCTAAATTTTATAAACATTTATACGTTAATGCTTTAATTATCAGGTTATACAATACTTTACAGATCGAGTTCGAAATCGTTTTCTATGAATGACGTCTATAGATACTTTTTATTTTCTTTTTTTTTTTTTACGTAAGCGAATAAGGTTACCTTCCAGGAGGTGAAATTCTCACGAGGTGAAAACTTTCGCGTAATCACCAATCGATATAACAATTCTGAATACCAATTTGTTAGAATATTTTTTTCCATAAATATATTATTCAATAAAGGAATTATCTTCAATGTTTATTATAATTTTGAATCTGTATTATGTCCCGACTTCTTATAATTGTATTTTCTATTTTGGTATTAATGAGTTTCTTCCCGTAAAATAATATAAAATAAAATAAAAATATATCCCCTTTTAAAAAATCCATCCATTTAACGATATAATTATTACAAATTTATTGTAAATTTAAAAAAAAATAAAAAAACCAATTTCACGAATTACGTGTTCTCCGAAACGATCAGATCGGATCGTATCGTATTGGATAAGATCGAAAAAAAAAATACTAATCGTTGGTAGGACGTCGACCGAGAGTGTCGTATCTTCCGAACGTCCTTGCCCAACGGTTGCTATGCCATAACTCTTGAAGAAAAAGATGATAGTTTCTTATAAAAAAAGTTCTCTCACTCATATATTCACTGGTATTTACCTCTCAAGCATACACTTACACGCATACAAGATACATACCATGAACGATTGAGAGGTTAAAAGCGGATAATGATTATGGTAACGAAATAAGAAGGGGAAAGGGGGAAGAGAAGGAGGAGGAGGATAGGGAGGAGGGAGGAAAGGAAGGAAAGCAAGAGAAAGGAAGAGAAAAAGAAGGAGAAATGGTTAAGGATAAGGATAAAATAGCCAAATGATGATATTCTTCGAACGTCGTACGAAGGAACGGGGATCGGCAAAAATAATCTCTGGCGCCAGCGAGAAGAGTTTAAAAAGAGCAAAAATAGGAAAGAGAGAAAGAGACAGATACAGGGAGATGGAAAGGGAGAAAGAGGGGAGACAAACCGACCAAACGACCGACCGACCGGTCATACGGCTCAACGACCGACGAGAAGCTTCCATTACAGCTCAGCCTTCGAGTTTCTTCGGAAGTAGGTTATTCGCAACTTCGTTGGACTCGTCTTAAACTACGTTAGGGAAAACCGAACATAGTATTATACATCATTGATTGGAACTAACTAACATTATCAGTTTTGCCTAGTAATGTTTTATTATCGATAAAATATTTTTAATATTGAGTTGTGGTGAAAATAGAAAAAGTTGCATTTTTCTCATTGAATTGTTACCAAAAGCCCGACATTATTTATCCACCAACCCAATATATAAGCAAGATATTATTAAAATATAATTATTATTTTTTATTAAATCTAATTAAAAAAAGTAAATAAAAAATATTACCTGAGTAAAATCGGCACCGATGAAGGCCTGCTCCATGCCGATCCATACCGTGATAGGTATAAGTAATTGTTGATAAGGTTTCTTTAACTGATAAGCTGTAGCCGAAAGTAACTGAATGCCACTTAGTTCCTGACTATCGGCACGACGTTGCTTTTCACCATACCTGTACCAAGGAATAAATAAATAAAAATACAAAATCCAATTTACCATTAGACATTTATTATAGTGTTACGTCACGACTGACGAATGATTTTAAGTAGTAGTGATAATACTTCAAGTGCATATATGCTCCTTGCTTATATATAGGTTTCTATTTCATCTTAGGAGAGAATGACACAGATCCCATTCCAAGACGCTTGTCAACCCAAGCTTTTCTTAGCCACTCTATCGCAAATATATTTGATATCTTATTCTCCCCTTCCTCATCATGGCGATTCATTTGTCCCGTGGACTACCTAGTCTTCGTTATCGCTTAAAGAATTTTATTAGGTATATGCTAACGCTGCATGGGCGCTGGCACGTCCGTTAGGCACACAGCAACACCCGTTTGGTTATGTTTAGTTATATTCTAAGATGCATTGACGCCTATGTTCTCGAAGAAATTCCAACGCTGTGCAATAGTTTCTTCTGCGAAGAAAGAAGAGCGTTGGAGGGTACCGAACGTTTAATATCGCGGCTCTTATTTCATCTACTCATACTTTTTACTCTAGCTTCAACGTTCTTCAATCTTCCCGGGCTAATCATTAAAATAAATCTTATACTCTGTTTTATTTATATATAGAATTTGGCCAATATTCGTATAACTCAAATCGCTAGTATTGCTTTATACGTCTTTTACTCAGGCTGCTGGAAACTGTTTCTGTTAGCTTTTATGTGAACAATTGGAAATAGTATCGCTTGTGATCTAGTTCTACTACTGCAAAAAAAAATAATATAGAGAATCGTGGCGGGACGTCACAATAGCAATTTATACGGACGGATAACGTGGAACGTATGGTTTAGATTGAACGACGTGAAGATATAAAAAAAAAAAAAAAGAAAAAGACAGGAAAACGAAACTCCTCTCTTCTATCTGGCTATCTCTCGATTGGGAAGTTTAAGATTAAAAACGACAGTTCGAGGTCTTCGCGAGAAATTTAATGACTTCGTTTATGACGTCTACTAAAAATGACTTTAATGATGACTATGTTTAGAACGGACGTTGGGACTGCTATTATTATTTGTTTACATATCTTTACTTTACAAACTTCTTTTCCTACTATTTTCCAATTTTGTTGCAGTTGTTGTTCGTGCGTACATATATATATATATTTTTTTTTTTTTCACCAACTTAATATATATCAACATGAATTATAAATACGTCAAATAAAATAAGATCGAATGATATTAAAAATAGATGATTAAAATTATCTCAAAGAGTATACGTAACAAACGATAATAAATTCCTATCAAATGGGTCCAAGATGTTATATCAAATTTCAACGATTATAGGCAATATAAGCCGATCCACTGCACAAATTGATTAACTCCACTTTTAAAAACATCTTCAATTACAGTTTCAAAGCATTCTGGTATGGTTATGACTTTTTAATTATTTATAATAACTTTCTCTAATAATTATAATTTATTATTCAGAGATCACTTTGATTAACTCTGTACTCTAATGTAAATCATTGCAATAATGCAACTCAAATGCACTTACCAAGCCAAATATATGATAAGCAAATTAAGAAAAGTGAAATTTTCAAAAAGAATATACATTATTTCATCGTATTTTTCAATTTTTTCTTTTATGGAGTTAATCAATTTGCGCAGTGAACCAAGATTTCGGAGAAGAATCCAATGAACACAACATTTCTAAAACTATATTAAATTATTATACAATAATAATTGTGTATAAACCTATTGAGGGTAACTATTAGAATGTTTGAATCCAATCTAATATACTCTCCAATAGGTCCTCTCCCTTCCCTCCTCCCCTCAACACCCTACCGAAGAATAAAAAAGACCAATACGCGGGGAAATTTGCGAGATAAATCTCTGGTTGGCGCTATTAAACGGCTTTAACGCGTTCTACCAACGACGGCAGAGCGTACGTTCTCCTCTCTTGGCAAATGTTCCCAACCCAGACGGCATTCCAGAGAACACGTTCTGCCGTTTGACTTTCCTGGACCAGCCGAAGCTACGGATACTTTCGAGGTGGACGAGGAGTTTGTTGTACGAATGCGGTATATCTCGAGGTCTCGGTTCTCGCCTAGGTTTTTTCGAACAAAAAAAATCCCACCTCACGCACTCTCACACGCATGCACGCATAACCCAACGATAGATTCGCAACCATTCCCCATGTCCCCCACCATCGTCGTCGTTGTCGTCATCATCATCTAACTTCCCCTTCCTCCGTTCTTATTATTCGGTAATATTTTTTAACCTAATCAAATTCTCGATTCCCCAGCATCTTTTTTACCTTTTTCGTTCGTTTATTTTGATTTCTTCTTCTAAGAAATGTTTAGCCTGTGTTTCGAGAGGGGAATGGGAGACAGGATAAAAGAAGTAACACGAGTTTCTGGGTATTTTCGAATTATCCGGGTGATTATGTTACGTGTTCGTTTTCTTTTTTCTTCTTCTTTTAACGTGTCCATGCATATTTATATATATATTTTATTATACTATTACTATTCTTTGGTATAAAACATAGTAATGTAAAAAGACAGAGAGAAAGAGCAATAGCAGCAGCAGCAGCAGCAACTAATGAACGTTGCAATCGTAAGACGCATTCCCATAGCAATCTAGATACATAATTCAACGAAACACTGACTCATTGATCAGCATCGCTCTGAGAAACAAACGACTTCCTCCCAATCGGAAAAACTGTTTTGCTGCTGTGTATGTTGCTGTTGTTGCTTTAGCTGTTGCATTTACGGTTCACGATCGTGTGATTGTGCATAACGGGAAATTTCTACCAATCATAAATTGTATTATTTCTGCTCTTTTTTTTTTCTCCTCTCTCTCTCTCTCTCTTCTTTTTTAAAAGGAACTTTTACGTATAATGCGATACGTAAGATACACGTCCAGCCAAGATAAGAAGAAGAAAATAATTTATTAATAAAAAAACAAAAAGACAAAATTGGTATGGAAAGGTGTTAATTATTGCTTTTACTACTTCTCTTTCACGGTATCACATACGCGATCGGCTACACAGCCTTGCAAGGTCATCAAGTGTTGTTTTATCTCCTTTCACAAGGATAAAGGCTGTCGATCGATATTTATTTCTTTTTTGCATTAAATATTATTTATCCGTTAAATCCTCCATTCTCGTTGATAAAAATATCCTTTTTTATTTATTTATTTATTTATTTATCTCCCTATTCAGTTAGGTTTTATTATAAGAATCACGGAAAAATGTTAAACGTCCCAACTTTCTGAAAATGTTTAATATACGTGCCAATAATAATAACGACGAATTAACTATCAGTAAATTAAATAAGAACAAAAAAAAATAATTTTCTTATTTATCTTTTATATTTATTTTTAAAAATTATTGTTCACTTTTTTATCTTCACACATAGAATCATAATTATCGGCACACGAATGAGTTCAAGTGAATTCGAACGTGAGTTATTAGATTGTCAAGTATGAAATGGAGCAAAAAAATGCACATAATTAAATTGAGAATTTGCTCCATTTCATACTTGACAACCTAATACAATTATGACGATGGATTATTATATATATATAATAAATATTAAATTAAAAATTATAAACAAAAAAATTTACATATGATAAAAGAAAAGAATGAATTAAAAATGCCAATTTCGTTCGTGAAACAAATCACATCGTGGCATTTATAATATATTCTACACATATAAATTTTTATTTTGATATTTGTAAAAAAAATGTAGAGAGAGAAAAAAATTCGCTTTAATTCACTGATCGTAATTATCATTGGGCGCATGGATGATGACGAGTACAACAAGTTTTATTTTTTGCTTGGATAAAAAAAAGGAGTAATGATAGTCTAAATAACGCATAGGTAGAATCTTTGAAGGAGCATAAGTTCTCTATCCGAGCAGAAAAGACTTGACTTGAACGAACCGTTACGACTAGTATAGCCTTGAAACTAACCATGATATGAAAAAGATATCGGAATAGTCGACGCGACACGTTGGGATCTAACGTTTGTTCTCTCTCTCTCTCTCTCTCTCTCTCTCTCTCATTTTTCTTTTTCTAACAACTTTACGTAATATCGTTCGTAGTATCTGGAGATATCACAGACTTTGTTTTCTTTCTTCTTGCTCTTTTTCTATTTTTTTTTTCTTCTATACAGAAAATAAAAATAGGAAAAATAACGAGCACTATGAGAGGATTCACATAAGCGTACGCTCGAATGTTACGTCTCTGTTCAAAGCTTTGCCTACTTTTAAGGGATACGAGTCAACCATTTAACGCACGGTATACACATCTCGTTACTATAACCCGATTATATTCGTTTATTATAGTCATCAAAATATCTATAAATGTTTTTTTTTTTGTTAACGACAAATAATTATATTTTTCTATTAAAATTAATATTATACTTTTTGTTTTGTTTAAAATTATAATTAATTACAAATAAAAAATCAAATTAGTTCTATGATGAATAATATTAAAATTAATATATTCTTTTGTTCACACATATATATATATATATATATTTGTTTTAAAATTTTATTCGTGAATTAAATTTGAAATAATATATTATAAAAACATTAAAAATAATCTTTTATGATATAAGATATTACATTATGAGATCTCAGTTGACTCGTTAAATGCAGTGGCAGCATAATCATTATCTATTCGCTTATAAGTGAAAGGATTAAATCGATTGCCAATAAATTTATAAAAGAATCGAGATCCTAGGAATGATTAAATTTAATTCTAGTAGCACCGTTTAAAAAAAAAAACAAAAAAAAAGGAAGGATTTTAAATTAATTCGCAAATAATCGATCTGAGAAATAATTAAATGTAACGTTTGAGAATTGCATTTGCAAGGGGAGAAAAAAAAGAAGAAATAAATCGATTTACAAAGAATCTCGTTCAAGGAAATAATTATATTCAATTTGATAATATCGGGTACATTATAATGAATTTAAAAAATCATCGAATCCATTTTTAAAGAGAATATCGAACAAAAATATAATTGAATTCAACCTATTTTTAAGTGTTTTTATCGTGAATTTGAAAATAAACGAAAAGTGCGTTTAATTAAAAGAAAAAATAAGAAAAGCATCGAATGAACGAGTTGCGTTAAAAAAGGAAAGAAAAGAAGAAGCATTGATTGAAATCCAGTGACGAGTTAAAAGATTCATAATGGGTTTAACGTAGCATTGGAAAATAAAAAGATACACATTTAGTGTACACGTGCATCGATCAAAAAATACAAATTTCGTAATTCCTGTTTGATTACGCAATCCGAGCAATGCCGTCCGGTGGCACGGTGCTTCATTCATGCGATCGTTCAAAGTATCCCTTCTCCCTCACCCCTCCACCACCTCCTCCTCTTCCTCATCCACCTCCTCTCCTTTTGCACGAAGTGGTTAAGAATCATTAGAGATAGCCAATTATAATTCGTAATATACCAGGGCCGCACGTATATCAAAGAAAAATGAGACACGGTTCTCTTCAACCTAGGATATGTATGTATATCCGTTTCCGGTTTTAAAATTGTACAAATAATAAACAATATGTATCGTTTCTCGTATCATAGAAGAATGACGAATCAAACGCGACAGTTTTTTTTTTTTTTTTTTATCTATTTTTCATTTTCTTTTCAAAATCCTTTATGGTTGCGGAATAATTGGAACATTTAATCAATGCAAAAACTTATCAATGATACTTGGTGGTCAGTCACGTTATGCAGAAATTAATTTATTCAAATAATATAAAATAAATATATCAAATGGATTATTATTAATCACACGTACGTCAGAATGGTATTGTTAGTTTATAAAAAGATAATCAAGAATTTCTATACTAGATCGTAATTTGTTTAATCTAATCAGAATATTTAGTCGATTTATTATAATCTATTTAAATGGCATGATCATTGATTTACATTTATCTCTTTTTTTTCTACAAACTTTTTCCCATATTCCCCGGTTTTTTAGATAAAACAACAAAAGTTGAGAGAGATAATTATCAACGATAAAATAAATTCTAATCCTAATAAAGACCAAATGAATTTTATTCATTTATTTAAAAATCAATCGATCGGGAGATTATTTTATGATTGGCATAAGAAAATATATTTCTTTTTCTTTTTTTTTAATAAAGAAATGTTTTACCTCGTACGAGTATTATCAACGTCAAAAAACACTCGTATTAGTATCGTACGAAAAGTATAGCGTCCGTTAACGACATCTTTTTATATCCTATAATAATCGTGCATTTAATTATGAGTTGGAAGAAAAAAAAAAAATAAAAGAAAAAGAATGTTTTGCAGTAATTTGGTATAGTAAGTCTTTCACGTGGTTTGTATCCGTTGTGTTAGGATTCCTCGTTTAACTAACACGCGAAAATGAGATTTTCTACGAAGACTTTACAACATCAAATGATCCCAACCAACCAACCAACCAACCAACCTACTTCGGCTTAATAATTTGATCAACGGGCTGCCATTAAATATTGCATACATCCGGCATAAGTGAAACGACGCTGTTGTTGTTATTGTTGTTGGTATTTTTACATATTTTTCTTCACCACGAGAAACTATATTTTATTTAATCCAATCGAATTTCCTTTTAATACCGAGGTGTTTAAACTATTAAACCTTTTTTTTCTTCTCTTGTGTCATAATATAAAAGGGGAAAAATAATAAAAGAAAAAGAAACACTTATTCTGACTCATCCCGACATTTGTATCGCAACGATTGTAATTGTAATTTACGAGCTAATTTAATTCAATAATTTACAATAAATCGTTCTTTTTATTTATCGTTGCCGTGTTAGAAAAATGATTCCGCTTTTAATGACTTTTTATTTAAAACAATTCTTTTCTCTTTATTATCTCTTTTTTTTTCTTATTTTATCTTAATACTCGTCCTACAGAAAATTATTTTTCTATAAAGCACATTAACGCGAACCTACGGACACGTATTTTTCTTAGCTCGATTAATTTAGACAGATATTAGGTTGTTAAGTATGAAATGGAGCAAGTTTCATACTTGACAACCTAATATATTTAAATTATAAGTGCAACAACGATCGACAATGGTTAAATTTTTCGCTTAAAAAATAACCGAAGTATAATTTGGATTAACGCCGTCAGTATAGTATTTTTAATAAGTACAAATCGCGATAGTTACGATCGTTGGGGGTTACGCAACGACGTGGTCGGTGGCTTTGCATCTATGCATCCTGTCAGGATGTACGCTATTTTGCAATCATGAACAGAGCAATGTTTATGGCGATATCGCGTCGAGAGAGAGAGAGAGAGAGAGAGAGAAATAAAGGTGGGAGGGTTAGGAAGGGGGATACCCACGGATCTCGCGATACTCGCTCATTAAGGCGGGTTTCGTAATACTTCTCTGGAAAAAAACGACGCTTCGTATCATCTTTGTACTACTATTTTTTCTGACGAATTATAATAACGAAATTCTTAGAAATGGTCCGACGTATTAAAATTAACTACTACGCTAAATTTGATTTACCTCTTAAAACGTTTTACAAAATCCTAACTGAAACGCAATTGAGATGAAATATTTGGTACCAGAATTTAGGGTAGTCTTTGAATTAATATTTCTTTATATAAATTGAATTATAAAAATATTACGAAACCAATATGCGATGATAAAATAAAATTCGGATAAAAATGGATAATAAAATGTTTACTCGTCTTCGAAATTGAATGAAATATTTTTCATCTAAAAATAAATAACTTGAAGTTAACTTTGAAAAAAACTTCTCTATATGTACGAACCATTATTTTGTTTAATAATGATGATAAAAATAATATAAAATAATATAAGATTGGATACAAAATTGAAGTAATAAGATGTTTCGTTTAAAAAAGTTTACCTTGATAAAGGATCGACGAAAAGAGCTACGATGATTACAGCTACTACGACGCAAGTCAAGTAAATTGATGAGATCTCGTAAATCTCTGATTCCGGTGGTCTTTCCAAATTTTCGTGGGCGCCATTACCAAGCACGCAAAATTCTGCCCCGCATAATTTGATTTTATTCCAACTGGTTGTGCTGTTACCACCACTGCTGCCAAATTCTCCCTCGCTGAGTACTAAAAAATAAATTGAAAAAGAGAAAGAATTAAATTAAATTAAATTAAATGATTTTTCTTTAGCGAAATTGTCGAATGATGAAATATTCGAAGATCAAATTTATAAGGGGACATATATAAATAAAATAAAATAAAATATATAGGACAAACAGGAAGAATATAAATGTAAAGAGAAATCGCAACATGTATAATATTAATAGAAACAAAAATGTTTTTATTTTCTCATTAAAATACGCGCTTCGTACGATCTTAATTGATAGTTCCCCGTCGTCAAGGTGATGCTAGGAATCGAAAGAGAAAAGATCGAAAAGGTTGATTACAGTATTACACCGGAAATCACGGCCCGGACTCGATCGTATTCTATCGAGGTGTCGTGTTAACAAATATAGAAACGTTGAAGATTAGATACATTAACGGCCAAGATTTTTGGAGTCTTTGCGTGAAGGTAAATTTCTAAAGAAACAGGAGACAAGGAAAAAAAAAACAAAAAAAATTTCCAAATAACCGAGATAAATTAATTTAGTCGAGGGGGAAAAAAAAAGGTTTATGACATGTTTTGTATTAATTTTTTATACTACGATAGTGAAAGGAATAATTAGTTTTCTATTAATTATCCTTTCGTAAAGGAGGAAAAAATTAATTTCTTTGTCAGTATTTTCAATGAAATATATGTTTGTTAATGTTTCTTCTCGTAAAAGTTAGCAAAGAGATTTATTCAGATAGGAAGAAGTTAATCTTAAAAATTCAGTGTTTTAAATTATAAAAGAACATTTATATGTCGAGAAATCAAGGAACTACAAGAAACTTTTGTACGATAGTGTATATGAATTTTATAGCTACTCTGAGTATAAATCGATAACTCTGACGGTTAAATTTCATTAGGTGAAATGATGATATTACTATGATAACAGTGAAAGAAAGAGAGAGAGAGAGAGATCTTATACGTAGTTGCATCATCAGGTATTGGTTGGTAGGATAACGATCCTATATAAAGGATATGCGATATCATGTCTCTCGTTATATGCTTCTTCGTATGTGTTAGCTGACCGTAAATCGATTGTGCTTGCTTACTTGCTAGCTCTCTCCTCGTTTCAGATGATCGAGAGATATCGATGTCACGGTTAGACCGGTGTCTTGTCGTTCATGGTAATCAACGGTATTATGCTAGTAATAATTTATATTATACGTGAAACAATCTAATCATCGTTTTAGAATAGCTTCAAAATCGTTTCAGATTCGTTTCAGAATTGTTTGAAAATTATTTCAGAAACGAATGATTTGAGAATCGCTTCAGAATAGTTTCAGAATCATTTCAGAATCTAATCGTTTGAGGAATCGCTTCAAAATAATTTCAAAATCGTTTCAGAGTTATTTCAGAATCATTTCAGAATCATTTCAATATCATTCCTTTACCCACACCTCTACTATCCTCTTCCTCATTCTCTCCTAATTCCTTACTTTTTCTTTCTGTTAGGTTGTTGTTAGGAAAATATTTTAGATTTTTCCAATGAACAAATAAACGAAGATGTTTTTTATCGTATTTAGAATTCAAGGTATTTGAAATAATCGTGAATTAGATAACCTCGATACCTGAAATATTTCTGACATTGTTTCGCGACAATTGTCATCCATCGGTTACTTTATTTTACTTCTATCTTCTTCGAGTGGGATGATTTAAATGTCATTTTAGAAAGAAATTTTTTAAACAATAATTTCATATTATTATTATCAAACATTATTGATCAAAGCTTTAAGAATTATTTAGAACAATAACGCATACAAATAAATTAAACGTATCCGTACTCTAATAACGAAAATATATATTATTTAATTATTATATTTAATATTATTATTATTATTATTATTTAACAAACATAAATTTCCAAGTGAAAAAATATTTTATCCATTACGTAACAATACGTTAAATACACGAAGTAATCAATTTGCGTATTAAACGATTATTAAAAAATCGGGAATCCCGAATATATCATCTTGAATATATGAAAAAAAAGAAAAAGAAAAAAGAAAAATAAAAATATTAATGATGAATCAAATTTAAATTAATTTGCATGATTTATCAAGTACAACGATCGTTGTCCTCGGTTAAAAAGGTTAACAAGAGAGTGAGAGAGAGAGAGAGAGAAAAAAAGAAAAACAAACAATGATACGACATTGAACGATCATAATTAATAATTAAAATTGAATAATATAATTACTGTAATAACACCTAAGGATTGTCAGATCAAAAGATGGGGGTTATTCATTTAAAGAATTTTATATTGTCATATAACTTCATTTCATTTCCAATCTGAAATGTGTTAATTTCTATAAGAACACGGAATAGTTTCTTTTTCTTCGAATGATACCAATGCATAAATTAATTAGGATTTAAAAAAAAAATATATACATATAATACTATATACTACTAATATAATAATAATATACTAATATACTATATACTAATATACTAATATACTAATATACTAATATAATAATAATATACTATAATACTATAATATAATATATTTTGTTATATTATATATATATAAAATATATATTACCGTGTATATATATATATATATACATATATGTATATATGTATATATGTATATTTTTTTTTTAAATCCTAATTAAATATATATATGAGAGTAAATGNTTAGGATTTAAAAAAAAAATATATACATATAATACTATATACTACTAATATAATAATAATATACTAATATACTATATACTAATATACTAATATACTAATATACTAATATAATAATAATATACTATAATACTATAATATAATATATTTTGTTATATTATATATATATAAAATATATATTACCGTGTATATATATATATATATACATATATGTATATATGTATATATGTATATTTTTTTTTTAAATCCTAATTAAATATATATATGAGAGTAAATGCTAACGTCTTGGGCAATCGATAACAAACTCGCAAATCTTTCGACTTATCGTACACATTTGTGCATGTGTGTAGGTGTGTGTTTGTTGTAAAGTGTGGCTTACTCGTAACGATAACGTGAAAGCGTCTCATTTTCAGCTGTATAAACGTTTAAGCGTTGATATATACGCGGACTATGCAAAGAAGGAAACGATCAACGTGCTCTCTCATCCGTCGTATCGTTTCCTGGCATTTTACTTCGACTATTCTAGAAAGATCTTTTAGTTCTAAGCTCGATAACACTTAACAACAACAACAATAAATAAATAAATAAATACAAAATAATAATCATACTAAAACGATAAAAGAATTACTAACTCACCGACAAAACCCTGTTTTAACAAAACTTCTACGAGTAATCTCCCTCATTCATTTCTCCCCCAAACCCTATTTTATTGGGTTTTTGGAACTTCATTTTTTAATTTTTTTTATTATTTATTTTAAATTAATTTTTATTGGATTGGTGGAAAATTAAGGTTGGATTTTTTGCTAGAATTTAATGGGAAAATCCGACATTTTTTTTTTCCATCAATTCATTATTTAAACGAAAGATACTCAACATATGATTTAGCAATTCTAAAATTGCAATGGCAATTTTTAATTTCGTTTGAAATATTTTTCTTCGAGAGGAAAAAAAGGAAACGAAAAGTACGAGTTACCAATATCTGGTGTAACAACAAATATTGGCACAACCAAATTTGAACAAATCGTCTTTTTTATCTAATTGCAAGATATCAATTTATTGTTTGATCAAATTTGATTTCATTATCTCTAGCGAAGTAACTGTTGCAACGTGAAAAACTTAAAACCTGAACAAATCATTAATCATATTTTCATAAAAGGGAGGAGGAGGAGCAGCGGACGAGGAACGACATATTTATGACAAGTTTGTATTTTTTTTCTTTCTTCTTTTTTCGTCGTGTAAGTAAAAAAAGAGGAAAAAAAATGTGTTATCTAGGTCAATCAAGATAAGAGAAAGCGCATTCTTTTGCTAATTCGAGTGATATGTTTGTTAATTACGAATATAAATTAAAGGAATAAAGCGGGGGAGATTACCGTGTTCATGGTTAATGATTTATTAGGAAAAAGATAATTTAATTCTTTCTGACTATTAAACTTCGTTCTATTGGAAACATCAAATTATTCGATTTGTCAAAAAAAATGCATTAATAATACATGAACAGAAATTCATTGAATTAATGAGCATGAAAAATATGGGCACGGTTTATATGTTCAGATACATTCGTTTTACAGATTTCTTTTTTTCCTTTCATATACGAAATAATATATTAAAATTGTTTTAATCGTAAAATAAAGAAAAAGATTAAAAAAAAAAAATAACAATTTTAGAATCCGATCCGTCGATTTGAGAAAATTATTATAGGTTATTCGTAAACACAAATGTACAAATGAATGTACGATATTATTATTAAAAAAAAAAAAAACAAAATTCTAACCCGTTTTCGTGTAGAAAAGAAAAAAGAACTTTATATTTTACACGAATTTACATCGAAAGTCTAACCTCGTTTTATGTCGAAATTATCTTATACACGACAATTGAAAACGTGTTAAACTTTTATTTTCTTTCGATACATACGTGTCTCGAATTGAATTCTTCTCGAATAGAATGATAGCAAATTTTTTAAAACATTTACTTTTTTATTATTCTTTTTTATTTTTATTTTGTCTAATTTACGTGAAACCTTCTAGAAACTTCTAGGAACGAGTTACTCTTCCTGGTAAGTTTGAAAAAAAAAAAAAGAAGCAACATTGAAATATGATAATGCGCTGGAATGAAAATAACGGACATTTTATTAAAGGAAAAAAAAAAATAAATAAAATAAATGATGGCGTTCGTTTATCTTGAATTAATTAATCTCATCTCGTTTATACAAAAATAACTTGATTATCAATTAATAACACATGGATTAAAGAACCGTTGTTTATGTTTATTAATAATTTAAATTAATTCTATTTGAGAGAGTCATTGACACACATGTCTTAAAAAATATATTATGTTCTGTCGTTTTATCGATAGGCAGCAAATTATGGGATTTATTATTGTATTAAAATTAGAAAAAAAAAAAAAAAACAATAGGTTTTGTATATTATCTAAAAATAATATATGTGGCAAAGACTATTAATACATCGTTGCGTGCAATTTTATTTTCTTTTTTCTTTTTATCAAGATTTAACGCCGACAAATAAAAATAATTTATGATATCTAGAAAAGAGTTTACCGGAGACGCCAAACAATGGGGATTCGAAATATTGTTCATTGATAATTGCTTTCGACAATCTGACGATAGTTATCTGAAGTAGGTTATATCTACTAAATGCAGACAATGAAAGATTGCATTAAAAATATCATTGGTTTTGTCGACATTTAAAAATACTTTTAATCAAATTGCATCAGATATGTATTTTTTTTTTAACCCTTTTAGCACCGAACGACGATATATCGTCGTTCGATGCACTTGCCAAGAATACCAGCGACGATATATCGTTGCGCCTCCGTTGGGGCCTTATTGTATTCATCAGAAGAGGTCTGTGTTTCAAAATAACTTTATAAAATGTTAAAATGGTTCATATTCGATGCAACACAAGTGAAAAATTGTTATTAGATTAAACTTTTTGTTATATTTTATGCTGATTAGTGCCGCGGGTCTGTATATGTTAGAACGATAAGATAGAAACGGGATATCCCTCGGATATTTGTCGACACGGGATAGTTTCTTTGGACCGTTATCGCAATCTTTATGATGTTTATTATAGTTATCGGAATATTCAAGTGGGATGCGTGCATCGACTCGGCAAGCCTAAAATCTTTTTCAGTCTTTCTTGATCCTTCTAATGTGCAGTCAGTATTCAAAACCATCAAAGTTTTCATAGAGACACAATTAGCAGTAGTAAATTTTGTCAGTTTTGTTGATACCTTCTTGAAAAAATTATACCCTGTTACGTATTACCAGCTGCACGATCCACTTGTGTAGTAGATCTGTCTGACGCTTGCCGTGCATCATAGCGTTATCCTTCCGTTTTATTATCCGACTTCTGTTATTGTATTGCAAATGATTGCAAAATGCAATGTCTATATATTATACTAAAAGATGTATATAGAGCTATGACCAAATGATGACTTTTTTTATGTGCAATAACCATTTGAAAAAGAGAAATCACTTTGTACGATTTTTGTTATGTCTTATGTTCATGTTATTCTTATGATTTTCAACAAATAATAAAAAACAATTCGTATCGTTTTATTCTCCCTTTATTTCCGAATATGCTGCTTTTTATATTTTGTAAATATCACTTCTACTTTCGTTTTTACGAGCATTTTCGTAAACCTCTGCAAATTCACCGATTCGGCCCGTTTTCTTCGCTTATGCACGTTTTTTTCGCTGGTGCTAAAAGGGTTAATCAGCTGTTAAGAAATTTGTAATAAGGAAAAAAGAAAAATGAGGAAACGAACAAATTTACAATGGAAGCAAATGTAGATGATAAAGATTAAAAATTATGGTAATTGATTTTAAAAAAAAAAAAACATAATTGACTACTTTTTACAACTCTTAATAATAATTATAATAATTTGAGTTATTTCAAGGATCGAATTAAATTGAATTTTTTTCCAAAATCATTTTAAATAACTTTAGAGGTAAGCTAATAATATTCCATGCGCGCGAAACTTAAACGCCATTGTGGAATTCATGTTGGCCAATAGAAGCATGCGCCTTCTAGCACGTTACACGCACACATACATATTCATACAAGAACTCGTCGACACGAGAGAAGAAAACTTTCACCGTGGTGGCAATGCTAATAATAGGTATAATACCGTTTTTAAAAAGATCTTTTCCGGCGCGACCCGGTGGTACGAAGCTTATATCAATTTTATACCATTGTGTCAATGATGATAACGGTTTAATGAAATACCAAGTCATTTGTTGATCCAAAGGAAAAAATTTAACTTCGTTAGTCCCGCTATAGACCAGTGTAAATTTCAGGTCATGTGCTAATATATTGATATTTTATTAAATAATTTTAATTCTTTTTCACAAGATTAGGTATATATCTTAATTTTATAACATCTTTGAAAGATAACTAATAACAATATTAATAAACATTCGTCTGGAAACATTTTGCATCGTCATTCGCAAAATACTGCCATTTCTTGACACTATTTGTAAAAATGATATGGTCTATATAAAAACAAACGTAAATTAGAATTCAATTTATTTAAAATTAAATAAACAAGAATCAATTATTTTCTGTAATATACAAATGGACGAATATGTGTTAATGACCAAGAGAAATAAATAAATGAAAAAAAAGTAATTGTTTTAAATTTATGCTTAATATTTAATAATTAAAAAAAAAATCCGGCCTCTATAGATGGTTAACTTTTACTAATCTTACTTTGAATGTTTAAAAAAAAAAAATAGATAATTAAAAATTAAAATATTACATCTTGCCGTGAACAAATTTTGTTATTAAATTAAACGTTAAATTAATTTATCCACATAGAGAAAGAGAGAGAGAGAAATAGAGAAAGAGAGATAGAGAGATAGTTGGAGAAGGAAAAGAAATCGAAGAAAAAAAAAAGAAAGGATAGGATTATTGGTAGCTATAACAACACGGTATCGGAGAATGTGTACGAAGTGGTACGGAAACCGACTATCGCGAGTTTATACCGGATAAATCTTGTTTCTTCTTACGTTCCTTATCGCTCTCACTCGCCTCACACTCTCTTTCTCTCTCTCTTTCTTTCTCTCTCTCTTTCACAACGCGACAACGACAAACATCGCATCGCATTTGTGAGATCAATACGCGCGTGTGTATATAACGATCTCCTGCATGAGTATGGTACTGTTAAGGGAAAGAATTCGTGTTAGATCGGTCATCGTCTGACTTCCTTGAATCAATGATGAACTACTTCAATACTAATAGCGGACACTCCCTCTTTCTCCTCCTTCTCCTCCTCCACCGACTGAGAGGAGGGGATACGACCTGCCTTACCCATTCATTCAAATCTCTGAATAAACGTAGAACAGTGTTAAGTGAAACGGACAACAAACGGTACCGTGCTAAATTATCTTAATTAGGATTATTGCGAAAAAAATTTGAAATAATAGAAAGTTTAAGGAGATAATGGAAAGAGATAATATATATAAATAAATAAAAGAGGATAAAACTTACCTAAAGAAGATATAAGATTTCCCCATAATTCAGCTGTTTGCCATGCGAGAAAGAAGAATCCAAAAAATCTGACGACAATAGCGTCGACAGGTTGGTCAGTGAGTTTGGCATAAACACCACCGACCTGTGTCAAATAAGTCGCTTTGGCTGCCCACATTGGTGCAGCACCGAGACCGAGTAAAACACCAGCCGGTACCAGGGTGTAAAATCTTGGATAAAATTGCGAGCCTATGTACGGCGCGTAACAGAGCATCGACAAACATAATGTCCATTTAACGGTTAACCTCTTGATTAAAAATGTCGGTACGAAGATGCATGATAGTACAAGGGCCGCGTAAATCGCCGAAAGTGAAACGGTACCTAAACCGTCGCTAGCGTTTATCGACGATTGTAGATTAGCCGTACCTTGGAACGCGGTAAATTGCACCATAAATGCCACCGAGACCGTACTAATGTTCTTTAAAATCCGCCACTTCTCACCCCGTGATAATTTGAATTTTCTCGATTGCGTATCATCTTCCGGTTGCGGTAACTGAGGAGGTTTTTGTGGTTCCGGTGGTATACAATCTGTACCATCGTCCTTGTACCCTTCGTTCCTGTAACCAACGCCGCTTACCGACACCGTATAAACGGTTTCACTTTCACCCCCGCCACCACCCCCGTCACCGCCACCGCCACCGCCACCCACACTTCTTCCCCCGTCGTTCTGCGAAGCCACCATTTTACGTTTCGGCTACCTGCGAAAATAAAAATAATACGATTATCTTTTTTTTTAATATTTTACCTCTTGGTTGATAGTATGTATTACAAAAATCATTCTGTATCCTACGGGTATAGAAATATTGGGTTGGTGGAAAAAATATATCGAATGTTTGGCCACGATTCAATGGGAAAATCCGACAGGCTAACCGAAGATTATTTTGTTTGTTTTTAAACAATGTCGAAACGTTCCGACCATTATTTCCGACTCATAAAAATGATGAAAATTCATGAGTGACTCACCTATGAATTGTGCATGACTTCCAAGGTGATTATCCGATAATGACAAATGATATATATATATATATAATATAACACGTTGCAACTCTACCTACCGATCGAAAAACAAACAACTTTAGCAGTGATTTAAAAGATATAAATATTATAATACCGTTTAATGTTTTTTCCTATCGCGATCGTGAACCAACCAACTTCCCATCGACTATGCATTATTTTTCGCTACCGGGTAATATACGATGTATATAACTTGATATGAAAAAAAAAAAGAAAAAACAGAAAAAGAACGATCTGCACGAGTGCGTACAATTATAATCGTAGTACGGCACGTAAGAGTTCTCGGTAACTACCTAAGCCGATTCATCCTCGTTCAAACATTGATTATATTTATATGCAATTTTTCTCCTACCTTTCATAGAATAAAGAATACAACGATGCGTGCAGATTATGGCAATACGTGTGTATCTCTACCCGTCACTACAGTCGATTACATCGTTTGCACGTACACGTCGTTCTTTATAATATACCACACACAAATAAAGAGAGAGAGAGAGAGAATGAGAATACTATGCTGACGTATAGAACTTCCTGTGCCAGCTTAATTACCAGATCACTGGTTCTTGCTATTGTTCGCATTTAAAGTTTTCTATCTACTATTACTACTATTACTACTACTACTACTACTACTATTACTAACCACACAACAACAACAAGAAATTAATCAAAATTTTCTATGACCAACGATAAATGACACCGTGACTAATGTATGTTAGTCTATTTTCATTTGAAGTTATAAACTATTCAAAGAAATATATGAAACAATAAATGCATAAATACAACACACGTTTCTCTCTAACACGTAGAAATACAAATCGTAATATTGAAATGAAACAAATATACAACAGGTTCTTCAAATTGAATTGCATCAGTATCGATAAAATATATCCTTCGCGTTGTGGTGGTGTTTGTCGAAAATATTTTTTTCCTTTTTATTTTTTTCCAATGACGATGAAAATAAAACCATTGTAAATCTTCTATTATTTTCTATTATTATTATTATTTTTTTTTTCTTTTTACTAAGAATTAAAATTTAATGTTATTGCATGTTTAACAATTACATATACTACACTCTTATATCCGTCTCTCGGTATTTCTCATAAAAATCATAATGATCGAAACCGATCGGACGTGCTTTATCTTATATTCTTCGTGAGTATGCCAAGTTAGTATCTTGCGAGTGACGTCAAACTCCTGCCAGAGTCGTTTTTGAACAAAGCCTGATGTCATTAAGTTCAACTTCAACTGCGTTACCTTGATAAATTTCCTCTACTATAATGCAGAATATATTACTTTTTTTTTTCTATTTTGTACATTTCCTTTAATCCCGTTTCTATGTTTCTTTCCTTTTTTTTTTATACTAACGGGACCCTAAATTCATCCTAACGATAGGATGAATTTATTAATCATTATAGATCGATTGTTTTAATTACAACGATTTATCCTAAGTACGCGAATTAAAGAATGAATTTTAATTCATCAATTAGAATAAATTGATCTTTTGCTATTTTTTTTTTTTTTTTTATTCTTACCGATCAACGATTCTCGTCTAACAGGTTTTTCCTTTTATTTTCTTTAGAAGAGAAATATGCTAAATAAATGATAATAATATTATCAGAGCGATGACTAAAGGAATATATTAAAGTATTCATTCCATCATCCAAACAATTTCACTTTATTCGTACGTGAATTTATGCATAATTTAATGAGATAATAGCAACCGCATAATTTGTTATTTAATTCTTTTTTTACTCGATGATCAAAAATGAGTTGTAATATTGTTTCATTCGATATCAGGAAAAGAACAATTTGTTTAACGATCGCGAATTATTTCTACGATTTTATTATAATGCGAACGATTATTGTTATTTCTTTTTTTTTTTAATAATTAATGATCCATTAAGGATAGTTTAATTTTTGCAGCTTTTAATTTTTAATTTCATCATTATATATTTTAAGATTATTTTTTCAAACGTAACATTTATCGAGATGATAGAATATAATTTTGAAAATAAATCAAATCCAATAATATTGGAGTAATCTTAATTGCGTTAACTGATTAAGACATTTAACTGATGAATGGCATAAGTTTAATGAAAATAAGCGAGGGCGAGGGAATTGTAAAGTAGAAGCGATCCGCCTTGCACTTTCGAATCGACGCAAGTCGATCAGCTTGAGTTAACACCGAGCATGATGAGGAGTTATGTGGACGTCCTTGCGGATAACCTCAAAGCCGAGTTGCACCAAGCAACTTGCAATCCGTGCATCATCGTCATTGTCGTTGTTCGCTGTTAGTAGACTCTTTTGTATTTAATATAATATGCATATATATATATACAAGAGTACAAGTATTCATGCATACATATAAGTTAATGAAAATGATTGTTATTTTACGGATATTTATAGACTTTCGAAAGATCACGTTAACATATATTTATATTCGATTCACGATATAGAATCTAATTAAATACGTAGAATTAAACATATGATCAAGGATCAATCTGGTTAACCACATACAATAATTTAAATTAAACGAACGATTCTAACTTGATCCTTTCTGATCTCCGACAACCTTAAATCTTTAAGAATTTAGGACGAAATTAAAATACGTTAAGTAGATGAATTTAAAATTATTCTATTAGTGCACGATATAATGCACTACTATGCATTACTCTATGATATAAATAAAAAAAAAAACATCTTAACAAACAAATCAGAATCAAAAACTCAGAAACGAACATAGCAAAGATCAATCTGATTAGACTAACTCAGTAACCAGGATTGAACAAATGATCCTATTTGATCCTTAAGATCCCTCCTGATAATCTTAAATAATTAAGAACTTAGGAAGAAATTAAAATTATTCTACTAGTGCAGGATATAATGCACTATTATGCATTACTGCATGACACAAATACAAAAAATAAATCTCAACAAACAAATCAGAGTTAAAAAATTATAAAATCGAACATACTCATTAAAAATCAACCTAGCTAGTCATACTCAAAAATCAGGATTGAACAAACGATCCTACTTGATCCTTTAGGGATCCCTGACAACCTTAAATCGTTAGGAACTTAGGAAGAAATTAATATGCGTCAGATAGATTGGTTTAAAAGTATTCATAAATTTCAAATTACAAGCTTGCACTACTGCATAATAATCACTTATGTTACGTACCCACCACGTGTATTTATGTCCTATACTTTTCCCTTTTCTTTCCCTCCTTCTCTCTTTCTCTTTCTCTTTCTCTTTCTCATTTTCTTTCTTTCTCTCTCTCTATCTCTCTTGTTCTTTCTTATTTCGTTTAAGTCTTATTATAAGAATGGAAAAGAACACGTAGGAGAGCACGCTCGTAGATTCGTTTGTCGTAGATGTAATCGATTCGAGTGCGTGACCGGTCGGTGCCGCGACGTGACACATGCCGCGTCTCGCATCCTAATTAAGTGCCACTGTGATTGTGAGAGATCGCCGATCCTCCTCGGCCACACCCTCTTATCTTCTTAACCCTCCCCCTCCTTCTCGTTCACACACCGGTTGATTTGCGTTTATTTTCGAACACCTCGTACGAATGTCTATTCTTATATACGTCGTTAACTGTATTCAATCTCAATCGGTAAGATTAGAAAATAAAAATCTACGGTATTTTAATTAAACTAATTTTAGAATAAAATTATCCAATTCTAGAATATTGTAAGTGTTATCCTATTCTCATAACCATCACACTCATAGTTATGATATTGAATAACTACGACATTGATTTTCAATGACTCGATGTCTATAATTTTTTGTCAATCAATTTTATAAAAATCTCGAAAATAAATCGCAACGATTAATTGTATTCTATTGTTGTTGTTGTTGACACGAATACTAAATTAAACTCTCAAATTAATATCTAATTAATTATTATCAATTAAATATAAATTATGATAATATAATAATAATAAGGAAGAAAGTTGTATGGACACAAATCCGCGTGTTAATTCGCTCTCGTTCTGTTATAAAAGAAAAAAAAAAAAAAGAAAAAAAAGAGAAAGGAAAAAGTAAAAAAAAAAAAAAAGAAGAAAATGAAAAACGGTTTTATTGGATTGTAATGAAGATTGCAAGTGGCTAT
The DNA here is from genome assembly GCA_023678845.1 of Mischocyttarus mexicanus. Lineage (NCBI taxonomy): Eukaryota > Metazoa > Arthropoda > Insecta > Hymenoptera > Vespidae > Mischocyttarus > Mischocyttarus mexicanus. The sequence continues at coordinate 483,813 of JACGTP010000071.1, forward strand.
TAAAGATGGCAAATAGACACGAAGGTGACGAGGCTAAAAAGTGAAACAAGGCAAAATATAATCTTTTTCATTGCATAACTAGTGGCGAGGATCCGGTCGTGCCAGGTAGGGGCGATAACAATAGAATTCGTGTTGTATAAAATAACGCATAATGCGCGTCAAAAGCTTTCTTTTCTCGTAAATAGTTCCTTTTTTTCTTCTTCTTCTTCTTCTTCTTCTTCTTCTTCTTCATATTTATTTGCTTTTTATTTTCTTATCCATTTCCTACGATAAATATCGTTGTTTGTTGATAATAAATTTTCTATTCCGCAGAACAAATATAAGAGTCTAGTTTGATTGATAAAATATAAATAAGAATTAATACGAAAAAGATTGATATTTTTAAAAGACGACCGAAGAATATTTTATAAACAATGACAGAATAATGTTAATAATTAAAAAGATAACTTATTGAACAAAAAAATATATGATACGGTTAAAAAATGATTTTAACGAAAATTATTTAAAAACGATTAAATAATTAGGTTACTAACATAATTACCTAGCACGATTACTCAGACATTAACGATATTTTTATTTATGTTACTTAAAAATATGCTTAAGTCAGCATTCTCTTATCTTTTTTAAAAACCTAACGCAAAGACGACAACGACGACAAAAATTTTCGTAAATTCAGCAAATATTTATAATCTACGTGCTAGGTAATCAGTAAACGCATCAAACCGAAACGTGTCTCGCCGAGAAAACATATCATCGCTCTGTAACAACAGTATTCTTGATTTTGAAAATAAGAAATTCGAGAAAAAAAAAAAAGAAATAAGAAATACGACGAAAGATGCAAGAAAACAAATAATTCGAGGAAGAGTTTCTTTTCAATTTGAAAAAAAAGAATATTTGTCGTCTTTGTAACGAAGTATTTCAAACGAAACATTAACCATTTTTCATACGTGTAATATATACTTGGAGATAAATATTTATCAATTTAATTATAAGAAGAAGAAAAAAAACACATTGTATCAGATACTACGATAATGAATCAAAATACTAAACGAATTAGAGAAACACAATTTTAATTTGTAATCATTTCTATGTTAGTCTGAATATTTTGAAAACAAATCTGATTTTCTCGATCGTTTAGAATCGTGTGTGTTCATTCTGAAAGCAAACACACTCACACACACACTCACATACATTAAACATCACTCATACACGTAAACAGATAATCAATAACGTTAGACACGTGCGTACTACTATGCTGACTCAACTCTCTTATCGATCGCAATTATTAACTATCCTGTGTTTAAATTGATAGAATTTTCTCTGCGTGAATTCATAATTTTTCAATAAATAAATTTAAGTAAGGCGTGGGTGTTGTGTATATATCGTCAAATACATATCGATAAATCATATACTAAAACCTTCCACGTCAACGATCAAGTTTTATACGTGTTTCATCGCTAACATCGCGAATTATTAATTATTTTGCAAAACTTTTCCTAAAAGAAGAAAGAAGAAAAAAACTACAGAAGGAAAATGAAATTAAAAATACGAATGATTATATTTTCATAAAGAATTAAATAAAATAAAAAAAAAAGAATTAATTAAAAGAATAATATCGCGAATAATTTTGCCACTAGTTTGATGTGGGTTAATAAAAAAAAAAAAAGAAAAAACCAAAAGTTGAAAATAAATCATCCAAAATTCAAATTTTGGTTTTCATACAGAAAAAAAAGCGAAAAAAAAGAAAGACGTTGGATTATAAAATAAATTTGCATAAATTTGCAAAAAAGAAAAAAAAAAAAAATAATAATGCGTAATGTATAATAGGCGCCACTCGTTGGTTATTCCGCTTCTTCCTTGCTGCCTTCTTCTCTTTTTGTCGTTTTTTTACTTGCAAGAGAACGCTATGTCGACTTTCACGATGAAAATGCAGTAACTCGATCCGCAAAACCTTGGCTCACGGGTGGAATTCACCTCGCTAACCAACGACGACTACGACGACGACTACGACGACGACTACGACGACGACTACGACGACAACGACTAAGCCGTAGGAAGAATAATCGTAAGGTGGGCTGTACCAGTTTATCCTCCTTCTTACCTGCCGCGAGTACACAAACCGTCCTTCGAAAATTTCATTTTCATCCTTAACAAAATATATATATATTATTCTTATAGCGCCAACCACCACTGATTCTTTTTTTCCGGCACCCGTACGATCAAACTAAATTACCCCGACCCTCTCGCACGCCCCCGAGACCCCTCCCTCCCTCACCCCACTCAATTATTCTGGAATTTCAGTTCGTGAAAATAAAAAGCAGATTGAGTATTTACTTTCGGTTTTCTTTTTATTCCGAACTTTTAACTTCGAGTGCATTAACACCACAATCCCCACCCAAAGAACGATACAATCTTTGTTTTTCATTTCACAATAAGAAATTGAAAAGAAAAGGATTGAATTTTTGTTTTGTTTACATATATGTATACATATATGAAACTTTTTATTTATTTTACACATCGTGTAATTTTATATAAAAAAAAAAAAATTAAATATGACCTACACTTTTCGTCCGAAACCATACACACGTTCCACTTTCAAAAATAAAGCAGTTATTCGGCCCGTTTTATTCTCCCCCCATCAATCTCACTCTCTCTCTCTTACTCTTTCTGTCTTCGACATTGTTTGTAAATTGATCCGCGAAAAAAAGAAACCGAACAAAACGGTTATGGAAATTCAATGTCGACTTTGACGAGCTTCGAAACGTTAATAATGCGTGCATATAAATTTCATGAATAACCTACGTAATAATAATACAAATGATGATAAAAATTATTAAATTATTAAATTATTAAATTATTAAATTAATTAATAATTATAATAATTATAATAATGAAAGAGATGAAATACGAACCGACGATTAAACAGTTAACGACATAGAAATTCTTAGATAATACATAATAGACCAGATATATCATATTACTAGGATTAAATAAATATTATAACATATATAATTGGTACACTCGTACCTAACACATGTATACATAATATCGATGAAACAATAAGTAACAAAAATACATAAATACGTTCGTGTATTTAAAGAAAAAATTTTGTTGGAATTTGTATCATAAATCACGACACAATAAATGAAATTAATGAATATATAAATATAGGAAGAACTTGGAGTAACATAATCAATATTCAAAGAAAAACTAGCAACATTAAATCAGGATTCGTATAAATTAGATTTGTAATATATGAAGGAAGATTCTCTGACAATAAGTGAATTTATATGATTTCGTTTAGCTGTGAATCAACTATTCGATATGCTCTGAACAAAACAGAATATGTTTACAAATTTACTGTAAGACAACAACAACAACAAAATCAAATACTTATTGTACATTGACAATCTCAATTTTAGACACACACACACACATACATAAATTTAAAAAATAATTCTATTATAAATTATACCAATAATAAATTAAAATTTATAACAATAGGACTAATTTAAAGGCTGTAAAGTAAAACTAAACCATTTCCTATTATTATAGGAACAAAGAATGATTATGTGATTTGATAAGAAAATCTGTTACTAATATCCTAATTTATGGGATCGAAAAAAACAGGATCGTTCATCTCTTATAATTAATAACGACAAGCAACAATAATAATACTAATTGATGGTAATGATCATGATAATGATAATGCATTTATAATATTAAATGAATAAATATTCATGAATTTTATATGATATTGAAATACGTGGAATGAAAATAATCTAACTAATTAGAAATATATCTGGGGAAAAAAAAATTATCCTTAATGTAGATTCTTAATTATTGTAATTAAAACAATAGCTCTTCGCAGTATTAGGATTATTTATTGGAAAACAACGATCGAAGTATAATTATCTAGATGAAAATAGTTTCTAATGGAATTTTTGTGCTAAACAACTAATCTGAAATAATTCTTTGCTTCATTTCTAACTATAACAAACATCGTTAGAAAAATCTCGTTCAATATTGTCGTAAACCTAAATGTCGAGAATGAACTGAACGTATTGTAAATCACGTTAGCCTTCGTTAAAAATACGTAAACCTTTCTTTGCCTTTCCAGGGTCGAAGACGACCTCGTTTCGTTTCGTTCCGTTTAATGCTAAGATAAGGAAACCTTTTTGCATAAAAGAAAGTGGTGTGTGTGTGTGTGTGTGTATGTGCGTGTGTTTCACGATTACAATATTTATTTATATACGCGTATACAAAAGATAATGTGTGTTATTGTTACTTTATATTATACGATATTATTTTATTGGTCAACAAAAAAAAGGGGGAGTGAATTTAAAGCATGGTTTTTATGAACCACAATACCAGGGTCCTGTTTAAATCAAAAAAAGGTCTCCTTCGTGATAAAAAAAAAAACAAAAAATAATTTCGACAAAACAACGAACGAATTATGCCAATAACTAATTCAAAATAGGATTTATTGGATATAAACCTTCGAACGAATGTTAGGGTAATAACCACTAAATTAAAAGTACTGTTTATGGATCATTTAAAAGTTCGCATTAGATAATAAAATTATTAACCAAATGTTTACGTGGAATAAAATAAAAATTAGGATATTTGGATTAATTTGATTATATAAAATCGAATAATAATAATAATAATATTAATAATAATAAAAGATTAAACAAATAAAATATTATTAATCGAAATATTTTCTACGGCGAGACGGAAAGTTATTCATCCGATTTGAAGCTTGTTTACCAGTATTTCAGTGAAACGAATTATCGAAGTCCACGTGGGCAAAGCGTGCGCATTTTATTCGTCGCGGTTTAGAAAGTCGTCGTGGATTAGCCTGTGAACGTTTCAATCGTTTTACAAGGAATCGCCAGGTGAAAAGGTGCGCCCGTATTTTGTTATTATGCTACGTATATATGTGTGTTATTGTGTATGTGTGTGTGTGTGTGTGTGTATATGTAATTTCTATTTAAACTCGACTTAAGTCAAATTCAAAAGTTCCATATTAAAATTTGTACCATTTTCTTACACGCAATTGAATTATATACAAAAATATTATTATCTTTAAGGTATAGTATTTTTATATTTAAATTTTTTTATTGTATATTAAAATATTTTGTAATCTAAATTTTTTAAATATTTTTTATATAATATTTTTTATTATAATTTTTCTTTTTTTTTCTGTTACTTTAGAGGTAATATCTTTTAAAATTATTTTCCGTAATCTTTCTCTCTCTTTTTTTCTTTTTATGATCTAAATCATACTTTGAAGTAGATTTATAATTAATAATAATCAATGTATATACCTATTTATAAAGTTTTCAAATTTATCGTCTCTTAACATCGATATTTCTTTTTTTCTTTTACCTTTTGTTTTTTTTTCTTTGCTTATCGTGAGTACACGTGCGACTGTGTATACGTAACATTGAAATCAGCAATCTTAACGACCTACCATAATGTCAAATTAAATAAGATTAAAATCGAAATGTGTGTTAGAGAACCAGTGGTATATTAGTGATATATATATTATACTTTTCAAAGTAAACTTGTGTAATCTCCGAAACGTTTTGTGAACGCATCTATGATAAATTGAAAAAATTTATTGTGAAGTAGAAAAAAAAAATAAGAATTGCATCATTTGATGATGTAAAAAATTTGTGTATTAAAATATTAGATATCGCGTTTAAGAAAAACAAATAAAATATGGTATATTTATTATCTTTTTGATTTGTCGTCTGAGAATATCAAAGTAAATTAAACGTGGCAATCAAAAGTGTTAAATCTCTGGGTTTTTCCCATAGAATAATAAGAACCAAGATGTAACTTTCACAATCGGTTGATATTTCGTGAATATTTTGAAATAGTCCTCGACTATAAGAAGACTCGTTATCAAAATATTTTCTCGTCAATTCTATAACCAATTACGTGATAAATGTCGTACCTTGTTGCCTTGTAATTATTAAATATATCAATAAAGATAAACAAGAACAAGAACGAGAATGAGAAGAAGAAAATTAGAAAAACAAGGTAATGTGAAACATTACACGTGGCAAATTGGAACAAATGTTATTTATCGAATTTCTATATATATATGTTAATGTATTCTTAAAACCATGCTACTAAATGCGTTAAAGAAAAAAAAAAAGAAAGAAAGGAAAATGCTAATATCACTCAGATTGGGTCACATTATCAGTTTGAGGCTACGCTATCAAGAAAATAGTTTATATCAGTTGTATCAGTTTTATGTTGAAAATGTTTAGGGACGAGAAGACACAAACGGGCAAATTCCTCGTAGTTACTTCAGCGTAGAGACACCAAGGCTTTATGAAATTCAAATGTGGAACGATGGTATCTTACTAAGCTCGTATTCACATATATCGTCCTTTCACGTTTCGATATACGAAACTCTCAATTCCAAGTCACGTGCGCTTGTTGTTTAGTTCGCAAGCTAACTAAAATTCTTTTTTTTTTTTTTTCTACTTCTTTTTCCTCCCCTTTTTCACCATTCCTCGATAAATTAATCCTACAATCCGACATTATACGATAACATTTATTCTCATTACTATGTTAATTTCATTATCTACGCTTCGTATATCTTTGGTTTGTTTTGTTTTACGATAATAGTTTTCTCTTTTTTGGTAATGTTTTAAAGTTTTTAAAAAATCAACGGCAAATTCGTGGTTCTTATAAATGAAATAGAAAGAAAAAATTAAAGAAAGATTAGATATTATGATAATAATTAGATACAATGAAGATAAAATTCGAATTTCGTAATCGCATTTTGATTACGATAGCGAAGAAATATATATCTGTATTCTTATTAAAATATCGAATAACATATGTCAATTGAGACATTTTTAATTAATAGGTGTTTGGGAAAAAATTAAGAAATAGAAAAAAAAAATAAAATAAAATTTTCTCTTCTTTTTCTTTTGTTCCTGTCAACCCCGTTCAAATATTATTCGCATTATTTCACGAACGAGCGTATTGCATTTCATTTCCGTGATACATCGTTAAACTTCTTGGATAATATATGAATTTCTTTTCTTCTTTTTCTTTTTTCCTCTTAAGTAAGGTAGGGGTAGAAATCAGTAGAGATAGGATTTCGCAAGAATTACGAAACAAAACTTGTCCTGCACCTGCATCAATTGATACCCCCAACACAACACAATGTTACCTATTTGAATTCCTTCGCAATGTGTCACACTAGAATAACCGTACGTGTATATACATGACATATTTATGTATATATGTATGTATATACAAGTATATATCTGTTTATGTATTATATTATATATACAGTACAGGAAAAGAGCCGATGAACTTTCATCTCGTTCTAAATCACGCGACTATGTTTGAACACCTTTTGTAACGTGTACGCTTTATTTAACATAATTAACAAACAAAGATTGAAATAACTCAGAACTGGTTTATTATATTATTATATGGACAGTTTTTATTATTTTTTATATATATGTTACGTGAAATATGGAATGAATAAAGGAAAAGTTTCAAGAAAACATTAAGTCATTAAAAATCGTTAAAATTAAATCATACTCGACAATTTTGGTTTTTTTTTTCTCTCTTTTTACATCCTTTGTCGGAGGATGAAAAAAAAATCTCTCAATTATAATTATTTTCTGTTTGGTTTAATGATAGTCTCCAATTATCTATACGAACTCGAAACTATCATCAAAACAAAAAAAAAAAAAAAAGAAGAAACCTTGAAATAATTCTTAGCGATATATTATAGTCTGTAATAAGAACAAAACTAAAGAAAATAAAAAACTGGTACTTACAAAATAATGGTAACCGTCTAACGCGAAATTCCTAACTTCGTGCTTTTTCTCTACTTTTTATTACTGGTTACATAAGAATTTAAACATCGATATTCGCGTCGATCCCATAAAAAGAAAAAAATTTCAATTATATAATTATATTTAATTTTGAAAAATATATTTTCAATAATATAATATTATTGTATTATCCCACGAATTTGATTACTATTACGTGCCATTTCCTTTTTTTTTTTTTTACGTATTTTACGTTTCTAAAATTCGTATTAATTTTATACTCAAGTTTGTGTGGGATTATCTTTAACCCGTTGCCGCAAATGACGGCTATAGTCGTCTGATCTTTGTTGATATGTATGCAAACGCCGGCTATAGCCGTCGTGCACATTTTAATTAATAAAAAAAAGTACAGCGTTAATACGAAGTGTACTAACGCATAAACTTGTTAATTATTGAATAATACATTAAAAAAAAAAAGGTAAAGCATGCCAGACAGCATATCAATTGTTTTTTTATGCGTTTTCGCATGCAAATGACGGTTATAGCCGTCGAGAGTTTTTTTGGAAAAACTCTGGCTAAATGTGATAATTTTTACTTCCAAATATACAACTTACACTTGATTCCATCTGGCAGTCATAAACAATTGTAAAAAAAAGTTTGTTTCTGAGTACGATTATCAAATTAAAAGTGTGTCTGGCAACGGGTTAAAATATAATTTATTACATACAGTCGATCGAATATTTCAAACACTAATCTACTGCAAATATAGTTGTTGAAGGTAATCAAATTAATTTTAACAAAAACCTGGTCGTATTCTTTTTTCTCAAACATCACATTTGTTTAATTAATATTCAAGGTAATAATATTATGCAATTAACAATATATACAAAAAAGAAAAAGCTATATGAAAAATTACAAGTCAAAAGATACAAGTTAATTTATTAAGAACAATACACGAGAATAAGTTTTCGACTAAATTGTAAATTAAAATTATGATCGAATAAAAAGAATCGTTAAAAAAAAAAAAAACGATAGATCAAATTCGAAAGTTTCAGTTTTTTAATTGCTATTATCGGTTAAGTGTGACACATACAAAAAAAAAAGAAAAAAAACAAAAACAAGTTGCGCGTATGCAAATGGCGAAAACTAAAATTTGTGGTTAACGTTCTTGAATTTGAATCAATAATCTTACTGGCGCGTTTTCTCTTTTTGCGAGTTAAAAGAAGGGGGGGTTAAGAGGAGGGAGCAGATGTCATTTCCGAATGACATAAATTAATGCAAAATAGAGAGAGAGAGAGAGAGAAGGTGAGATACAAAAATATTTCTCGGAGAAATCTATTATTTTTTAATGGCACTGTTCCAAATAAGCCATTGATGGTCAAAACAACACCATTACGTTTGCACCGTAAAACAAATGTAACTAAAAGTAAACTTTTCTTTGATATGTAAAATAGGAAAGAAAGAAAGAAAGAAACAAAAAAAAGATAAAAAGAGACAGAAAAGTGACGTAAGTTAAAAAGTAAAAGATAATTAATTCATCTGAGCAATATATATATAATATGTATATATATTTATATATTATATATATATTTATTTTATTATTTATATACTTTAATATATACCTATAAATATATAAAATATATTTATATATAATTATATATGTAATATATTATAAATATAATATGTTATAATATATAATATATTATTAATATATATAATATATAATATATATTAGGTTGATGGACAACAAATGTCGGATTTTTTGGCCACAATTCAATGGGACAATCCGATATAATATAATATAATAAATATATATATATATAATTTATTATTTATATATAATTACTATATAAATACATATATATTGAAGATATTTGAATATTTTCTTTCGCAATAAAGAAAAATATAATAAAGTTATCTTTAATCAAAAATAAATCCAAAATAAATATTGAAATATTGTAAAATCAATAAAACCATTTACTTACGTTTTAATAGTTTGAATATCTTTCGTTTGCGAGAAAGAATATGGTCAAGTCCCTTCCTCCCTGTACCTTCGTCTTCTTTTTTTCGTAGATCTTCCTCGTCGTAAGATAATCGAATTAGCCGTACTCGCAAAATTATCTCCCAATGATAATAAAATAATTCTTCTTCTTAATTAATTGAATTCGATAAATGAGATATATATATATATATATCGTAAATTGGAGATTTCGATGACGTATCGAAGACTCGTTTTATACCCGATTGGGAGATTTTCACCCCTTCGTTTCTTTCTACAATTTCGTCTATCTCGATCGTGACAAAAAATCAGAGAAAAACGGGTAGAAAATAAAGGGGGCAGAGAGAGAGGGAGAGAGTGATAGAAATATTGCGATATTATTTTATTTCACGCATGCGAAAATTCACGATATAATGAAACAAAATCGTTGTTATTAATGTTCGATTAATATTTGCGATTCCCGCGCGTTTTTTTTTTTTTCTTCTCTTTCTTATTCTTTTTTTTTTTTTTTATCCCCTTTAACGCGTGCGCGCAAAAGTTGACAAGAAAGAATAAAATATCGACGAGATGGATATGATAATGTTTTACGGAACGAGACGGTCTCTGTATGTATATATGTATACTTATAAGAGAGAAAATAAAATAAAAAAAACGTGGAATAATTTAAAAAAAAAATATATAATAAACGAACTAAAAATTATGAATAAATTCAAACAAAATCTCTCGACCCGAGCTACGTCCGAACAGTTCGGGGGTTCGAAGACAACTGAACCTGCCAGCGGACTTTGGAATCGGTGAGCGGATTCGGTTCGCCGACTTGAGTTTGTCGTTCTCCTTCTAACTTTTCTCTCTCTCCTCTCTCTCTTTTTCTTTCTCTCTCTCTCTCTTTCTCTCTCTCTTCCTCTCTCTTTCTCTCTAACAATACGTGCATATACCATAAACGCTACATAACTTACATATATAAATGTGTATACACACACCTTCCTTTTATTTCTTACTTACACCTTCAATCCATTTTTTTCTTTTAACTATTTTTCTGTTTCTATCAATACTCGCATAAAGGTATTTTGTTGAAAATCGTGTAAAGTTCGTTCATGAACATTACAAATTTTGTTGAAAATATTTTACCAAGTACATATAGTAAAGCATATGTTTATCCTTTTCTCCAATTGCTGACTATGTCATTGGTCGTGTCGTACACTTTCATCGCACTCACACATTCCTATGTATACACATATAAACACATACACATAGAACATGCAAGAATGTTTAACATTTTCTGTAAATTATGAGATACTTGTATTCTTTCTTATATGAAAATCTACACGTCTCAATTTGTTTTATATTATTTTAAATACTTAAGAATATGTTCTTTTTTTATTTTGTTTATTTAAATACGTCCACACGTGCGAACATTCACCATATTACATAAATTATCGGATATTTGTTTTTTTATCCCTCCCCAACACGGATTTATACGTCTCAATTTATTTTATATTATTTTAGATACTTAAGCTATGTTTCTTTTTAAAGGATTACTTAAAACTTATATAAAATATATGCACTCTAGCGTATGAGCATATTTGTTTTGTTTTGTTTTTTTTTTTTATATAAAAATAACGTTACTTATCTCGAGTATTGTTGTTGGAAAAATCGACAGTAAATTTAAACGTTGCATCGTAATTAAAGTGATTCTCGATATCATAAACACGCTTTTAAAATATTTCAAATTGAATGTAAAGAAAAATGGTAAAAAATCAATCGTAACATATCTACTCGACATTTATCGCTATACTTTCATTTGATATTTTGTTTGTTTTATTTCTTTAGAATGTAGAAATAAAAATATAGAAATTGAAAAATCTTTATTAATTTGAATATAAGTTGGTAGATAAAATATTAATGCGAAAAAAGTTTCGTTTCTATATCAACCTTGACAAACATCCTAAAGTCTTGTCACGATGATCCGCACCCACGGAATAGAGAAATCGAGGTAATTCGTGAACGTATTGAACATTTGACACGATAGATTATCGAACGTGCCAATGGCTCGTAAAATAAGCTCAAAATTTCACGAAAATTTGACACATTCGTACGTAATGAAAGATAATCAAAAAAGAAATTAAATTAAAGATGATGATGATGATGATGATGATGTTTGTTCCTTCCCCTCCACCGAGTCAAAACAAATTTATATATCTGATGATTTATTTTATAAACATATACAAAAAAAAAAAACAAGTATATATCGAATAAAATTAATTTTTTGCAATTTCTTGATTCACAATTACATTGGCACACAACTAAAATATCATAATTATCATCACGGTACGTTCGGATAAGAAATTAATTAATATTATAAAATTTTCTCTCGGATATTCTAATTAATTCTGGCGCATAACAAAAATAAAATAATAATAATAATAAAAATTAGGCGACATTTAAACGTCCTTGGGTACGTAATTGGTCATACGTAATTCTTTATGGTTTTACAAACTTGATTCTATCAAAAAATATGTGTAGATATGAACAAAAAAAAGAAGAAGAAAAAACAGATATTTTTGAGATGAGAGTAAACGAAACCACGAAAGATAGACACGGGATGGCCTTCGTTCCGAGGTTTCGTAAACGATGACAAAAATGAATAGATGTCTTGCCGATGAGAGTTTATCTTCCATCATTATTGTTATATAGAGGAAACACTTGTTTAATTATCAGCCATCAAGTCCTATAGGGATACATAAATTCATTTCATATTATAAATTTAAACTTGGATGGTTTGTAAACGTCAACGCTTTGCCACAATGAAATTTAACAAAGAAAGAATTATTATGACCGTGAGTCACGTTATTTTGTCGTCATATTGATGTATCACTTTTTTTTCGAACGATTATAATTCCATGTGTTGTACCAATTCAACGTGAACAAAAATGATGACAAAATTGTTAAGACGAGGGAATACCACCTTCCTCTTTCTCTCATCCTTCTCCTCTTCTACCTCATCTTCGTCATTTTTCGTCCTTAACCCGACGATAAGATTAAAACTTTCATTTAATTCTTTCATTATTGCCGTTTAATATTAAACGAAGGTATGCATAATAATTGTAAATTCTTAAGAAATAATGTCATATCCAAAAAATCCATTGATAAGAGTTATTACATCTTTTTTAATTTAATCAAATAAAAATTTTTGGTTCGATTGCAAAAAAATATTGAAATTACATTAATTTTATCTATGCGTGACAATATTTGCTACGTTTTGTAAATTAAAAAATATGAAGAAAAAAAAGAACATATTTTTTTTTGCCTTCTCTTATTGATCGTATCAATGATTCGTCATTAAGAACGTTTGGAAAGTTTATCAAAGAATTGTATAAACAGGAATGTTAAGTACGCCAAAAATCAATCAAGTTGTCTTCGTTAGTTGTCAAATGTTTGAACGTATTATCTTAATGTATTTTCTTCTTGATTTTACTTTATTTGTTTCATTCGTATTCAATATGTTATTACGTAGCATAAAGCGCCAGGGATAACCACTTTATAAAGGCATATTTATCAAATTTTTTTTAATTCAATTTAAATAGGATTATTAACGTGTCGTTGATTCATAAAACCTTCTTAATTTTCGGGAGGATTTTATTTTATTAAAACTGGAAATTATTTGTTTAAGCAAAAGATGGTTTCATTTCAAGCATTGGTAGGATTAATTAAACTAATTTAAAATAAATATTGAGAGAAAAGGAAAAAGAAAAAATAAAGAACAATATTTTAATAAGACGATACTAATCGATGATGCAATAATATCATTTATAAAATAGTATCGGAAATTGGTGAAAGAATTTTTTTACTAATAAATAAATAATTTCACGGATAGATGGTGTATCTGCGTTTGAATGTTGCCAGAAAAATATTTAAAGAAAAAAAAAAGAAAAAAACAATATAAATAATAATTATGCAAAATAATATTTTATAATTATTTGTTATCCCTTCCCCCGATCACTTTTAACGAGACAACGAAATAATGTATCGATGGAAAGCATATATTTTATTAAATTCTACGTACTCTTCTTGGTAGATACAAGCTTTTCGCCATTTTGGTGCCTTTACAATAACAAAAATATGCGTTATAAGGCAATGAAAAGTTACCTTACCTGCTTGGAAAATATATTATCGCAGAAGGACAGTAGTTGGTTACCCGATTACGCAATAAACCCATGTATCGTCATTTATACAAAGTAATCGCGAACGCCATGAGCATCGACAAAATCAAATCATTTCGCAAAGATGCTCCGAAGACGTGACATTATATGCTTATCGTAAAGAAGCACATTTTGTATTTTTTTTTTCTTTTCAAACTAAACGTTTCTACCAACGTTTAGATCCTTAAAAACAAATATGCGTTCTTCTTTATTTTTATTATTATTATTATTTATGTTTACCAATAAAATCAAATAAAATGTATGCACACAGATGTGTATGCATAAGAAGAATATTTGTTTCTGATTCAAAGAATGAATCTAAGGGAAGAATAAATCTAAAAGGAAACTCTTTTATTCCTTAACCAAATCGTACAAATTTAAATCAACTCAAAACTATCTATTATTCCTCATTTTTGTAATTACTTTTTTTACTAGAAATATAATTGTCAGCAAGATAACGACCAAACGGCTGATCATATTTACCTTTGCAAACATAATTTTGAAATAAATATGCTCGTCTAGTTTGCGATCGATGAAAAACTTTTTTGTTACTTCGGGATACTTTTATCCAGTTTAGTGAGACCATCTTCTATCTTTCCATCGTTTAAATTAGACGTAGAATGAAAATATTTTCACCAATCAGGTATTTGTCGCTTTTACGTTATTACGTAAGATGATCGTTGGTGTCCTTATAACCCGAGGAACCATGGCCTACTTCGATGTATTCACACCTTATCCGCGATACAATCCACCGATCGATAATTCGCATTACGATTGACTAAATTTCTTACGCGCATCGGTTAATTTATTCTTGCAAATGGTAAAAAAAAAAACAAATATCCAGTAGACAAATTAAAAATTCTTTATTTTTTTTTTTTTAAACACGACTATAGTAAAACTGTTTACTATTATTTAAGAACCTATTATTCAAGTTCATTCGATTTACATTCTTATGGGACGATAAAAGTAACAAAAATAAGTTTACGTTAAATTTATTATAATATTTGCATAAATATTATTTGCTTGATTTTTATATTGTTTTAGTTTCGTACGAGTTATTATTATTTTTTTTAAATACGTACATATTCGCGCGCATGTGCATGTGTAGTGTTTTTAGAATTTTTTAAATGTTAACATTCAATATGTACTTTAAAATGTCTATAAAAATTTATATTGCAATAAATATGTATGTAATATTAATGACGATATAAAATAAAATTATAATAAGAAATAATGAAAAATATTATTTATTAATTATAAACATTTATCGATATATTGAGATATCGATTATTAAACTGTATTATCTAGCAAAAATATCAGAAACTAAAAAGTCACTAATTAGTTCTACCATACATCGACAGATGACGCGACAATTATTGTTCCAAATTTAAATCTAAATATTTAAACACAAGGAAAAATACATATTTTATAATATTTTT
Source organism: Mischocyttarus mexicanus (assembly GCA_023678845.1). Taxonomy (NCBI): domain Eukaryota; kingdom Metazoa; phylum Arthropoda; class Insecta; order Hymenoptera; family Vespidae; genus Mischocyttarus; species Mischocyttarus mexicanus. The sequence goes on from JACGTP010000071.1 coordinate 499,267, forward strand.
ACAATAAAAATAGATTAATTTTTATAAAAAATAAAAAAGAACTATCAAAGACAATAAAATATCTTTCAGTATTACCTGATCGTCTGTTTCATCGATGTATTTTGTCAAAACTTGTATGGATAAATGGAAGAAGGCATTCGATATAACTTTCAAACACTATTTTGGCACTAAAAGTAACCATGGTAACCAACTATAACGATAGCCAACCCGTGTTACTAAGAAATTAAAAACTTACTAGATACCGATTCAAATTATCTAGTTACTATATTGTAATATAAAATTAGTTTTAAAACGAGAATTTGTAATTTTTAATCAACGATTTATTTTATAAGCAATGCAGCATTGCAGCAATAACTAAATAGATTTTAACTAACAGCTTTCTTTAACCAATATTAGAACTTTTAAATATAGTATTTGGCTACATTGGCAAATTATATAGTTTTAAAGTTTTGCTATTGGCCATACTACTGATAAAATTATTCATCGATTCAAGTTGAAATGGCCTATAATTTGTTTTTTTTTTATCGTTACGTTAACATATCAATATTTGATGTAATAAAAAAAACAGATTCTCCCATTTAATAAACTAAACTTTATAGCTAATAATAAAGAGATAAATCGCACAATATAACGACTATTAAACAACCAATGACGTAAAAGAAATGTCATTAACTACCAATTAAAACACTCGGTAATAAAATTCTTCAAAAATACACCAGAAGATGAAATTTCATTCGAAGTAGCCTTAACCTTAGCGACTACGTGAATTTGATCCAAAATTAGACATTTTGAATTAAGAATGAAAGTAAAAGAAGGTATCATGAAATTGATTTCACGAAACATGGATTACATAACTTGTACTTATTTTTAATACTCGAAGTATAAATTAAACGAATTTTAGAAAAATCTTTAATTTATATTTAACTGTTTTTTCATTATTATTTAATCATTCCCGTTACAATTATAGGTACCTCTGTTAGCCAAAATTACTTTCGTTCAAACATAGAATGACGTATGATCAATCAATTATTAACAGGGAATACCCTATTCTACAGATGACTTCTGTTGTTCATCATTTGTTTAAACTTCACATTTACAAAAATACGTGAAATATAAGAAACTAGTTAAAGAATTGAATTCTTAAACAACAGTAAAAATAAAGTGTCCTGTTGGAATGGTACTAAATGTCAATGATAATAAATAAAGTATTGTTAATTAATAATAATAAGGAAATCTAATAATGTCATACTTTGGTTAATAATTTAAATCCATTAGTTAAAATATAAAAAACAGAACAGAAAAACACAAGATAGATCTTACATATTCATAAATTATCTAGGAAATATGAAAGAAGGCATAGAAACAATGGGAGCGTCAACGAATGGTGAACAGAAAGAAAGAAAGAAAGAAAGAAAGAAAGAAGAGAAAGAAAAAGGAGAAAGTAAGTAAGAAAGAAAGAAAAGAAGTAAACTTGTCTCTCTTAGTTGCGGTGTAGGATCCCCCACACAGTAAGTATTACATACTTATATATACTTACATAGAGGTGCTGTTAAAAGTATAAGGATGAGGAGGAGGTGGTAGAGAAGAAGGGAGGAGGTTGCGCATGGTCGCTTGGAGGGATCGCGTTGAAACTTTCGTCACGGTATGGTCTCCCTCCGATCGATCGTAGTATTGTAGTGGGTGAAAATACTTATATTCCGGTAAAGTCTCTTATTCTTGTGAAGGAAATTAGCGCGAAACTAATATTATGTTCCGGCATTAATCGAAGGATGTAAGTAGGTATCCTGGATAAAAAATAACATCCGTTTTAATAATCGAGGTCTACGTAGTACTTTTTACGAATTGTTATCAAACTCGACTATACTTGCTGTCGTGTGTAGAATTATTTTATATCGGCCGAGCAGCCGCCATCTTGTCTTACTTTAGACGGACAGAGAGAGAGAGAGAGAGAGAGAGAGAGAAAGAAAGAGAGAGCATGATGGAGGATAGAAAGAGAAAGAATGAGTGTGACGAGTGAGTGAGAAAGAGAAAGAGTTTGAGTGTGAGTGAGTGAGAGAGAGAGAGAGAGACAGATAGAGATAGAAACGGGCCGTGGCTGTGGTATAGTCCGTCATAGTGACAGCTTGGTAAAAGAAGCGTTCGATAGACGGTCGGTGTTGATGCGGTGCGCGCGTCAATCGCGTCGCTTATGCTCTCTACGGTTAGTAGAGAGAGAAGATCTGTCATTTGTAGAAAATAATTCATCCGATCTTTAAATATCCTAGAAAAACGAGATTAAAAAAAAAAAAAAGAACTCTTGTATTCGGAGAGTGTCCGTTGCTCCCACGTCAAGATCGAGAGAAAAGAAACAAAAATTAAAGGGTGGGCATTGGAAACGTTAACGAAGGATAATAATGGCAATGGAGACGACGCCGAGAGAACGTGAGATTGCTGCGGAGGATAGTATCAAGGTGGTATGCAGGTTTAGACCCTTGAACGATTCCGAGGAAAAAGCTGGATCCAAGTTTATCGTCAAATTTCCATCAGGCGGTGAAGAGAATTGCATCTCGATCGGGGTATGCCATGATCTTTTTTTCTTCTTCTTCTTCTTCTTCTTCTTCCTCTCTTCTGACTCATGCGCTAATTCTTCTTTACTTTTTGATATCTTTTTTTTTCTTTCCTGTTAAAATGTAGTAATCGTTAATCTTTCGTTTCGCAATTTCTCATCATAGACAGCTGTTTCTGTTAATTGTTCTCGATCCCCTTCTCCCCTTCTACCTTCACCCCCTCCTCCTAAATTATTTTCTATTTCATTTTAGTTTTATTCGTTGTGAAGATTGTTTAAACAATTGAAAATGATGTTTAAATGGTTATTATTGTTTAGTCATGTTTCATACTCCTTTTTCAATATTATGCAACTTTGTAGACGATTATTCTTTTTCTCTTTTTTCTTTTTTTTTTTTTTAATTTAAATTTAATTTTACGCGTCTTGTATAATTTTTATTGTAGATTCTTTTATGTACGTCTTATATTTTATTTCTACTATTTCTTTTTACTATTTGTACACTGTAAATTATAATTATTTGTTATTACAATGAGAATAAAGTATTGGCAAATAACTATTGATTAATAACTGTGAAATAAAAAATTAAATTATAAATTTATATTTAATATATATATATACCCATAATTATGAAAGTGGTTCAAGTCATATATTTCTTGTTTCGAGATATTTAATAAATTGCATTTGAATAATAAATGAATTACATATAATGTTGAAATTATAACCACTATCTAATGGTTTATTTCTGACAATATCGTAAAGATTACGTTGAATTAATTTAGTTTAAAAAGATTTGGTCTGAAATAACTGATAAATTCATTTTTTTTTTAATTTTGACTTTGATCACTTTCATAATTATGGACTCATATTGATGTACTAAACATAAAGTAACAGGACGAAGTTATTAATATTATTTTAACATTTGTATTATTTTTTTTTAGGGAAAAGTATATCTTTTTGATAAAGTATTTAAACCAAATGCCACCCAAGATAAAGTATACAATGAAGCAGCTAAATCCATTGTCACTGATGTATTGGCAGGATATAACGGTACCATTTTTGCTTATGGACAAACATCCTCAGGTGAGATAATTTTAGTAATTGAGAATAATATAAAATAACATTTTTTTTTATGTGGATTTCACTTAAATTTATAAAATTGTAATTATAGGAAAAACTCATACAATGGAAGGTGTCATCGGAGATCCTAATAAACAGGGTATCATTCCAAGGATCGTTAACGATATTTTCAATCATATTTATATTATGGAAGAAAATTTGGAATTTCATATTAAAGTATCTTATTTTGAAATTTACATGGATAAGATTAGAGATCTTCTTGATGGTAAATACTTCTGCCTACTTTTTTATCCCCTTACGTTATAACAACGTGTGAAATTTGTGATACGTTTTACGATTGAAATATAAAAAAAAAACACAAAATATAGTACCGAAAATAATATACAATTATATACCTTAAATCATAGTACAAGGGGTTAATTACTATCTAATTACTATCATGACATTTTAATTTGTCTTATCTTTATTAAGAATTACCAAGAATAAATGTTATGTTAAATAATATGATATTTACTTGTCAACAAGTTTATTAATTCTACATTATATTTAATCCTATAATTATTATTATACTTTTCAGTCTCTAAGGTAAACTTAAGTGTACACGAAGATAAAAATCGAGTACCATTTGTAAAAGGAGCTACCGAAAGATTTGTTTCTAGTCCGGAAGAAGTTTTTGAAGTAATCGAGGAAGGAAAATCTAATCGACACATTGCTGTAACCAACATGAACGAACACAGTTCTCGTTCTCATTCAGTTTTCTTAATTAATGTTAAACAGGAAAATCTTGAGAATCAAAAAAAATTATCTGGAAAATTATACCTCGTTGATTTAGCTGGTTCGGAAAAGGTAAACAAACTAAATGATAATACTCCTCATTGTTTTTCAGGAATATAAGCATTTTATTTTTTTGTTTGTATTAATTACAGGTATCTAAAACTGGAGCCGAAGGTACTGTTCTTGATGAAGCCAAAAATATTAACAAGTCTCTATCTGCTCTTGGCAATGTTATATCTGCACTTGCCGATGGCAACAAAACGCACATTCCTTATCGTGATTCCAAATTGACGAGAATTTTGCAAGAATCGCTTGGTGGAAATGCTCGAACTACGATTATTATTTGTTGTTCACCTGCTAGTTTTAACGAGTCGGAAACCAAGTCGACTCTGGATTTCGGTAATATATATTTGATTGAAAAAAAAAAAAACTGGCGCTAATATTTATTAAGTTAAAAATGCATCCTCTGTTTGAAGACACGTTTAATGAAATATATTTCTCATTTTATAGGTAAACGCGCTAAGACTATAAAGAACGTTGTATGTGTCAATGAAGAATTAACTGCAGAAGAGTGGAAACGTCGTTATGAACGCGAGAAGGAAAAAGCTGCTAGACTTAAGGGCAAAGTTGAGAAATTAGAAGCAGAATTGTCTCGTTGGCGCCAAGGTGAGACTGTCAAACCCGAAGAACAAGTCAGTTTAGTGGAAGCACCTGACGTTATTACACCAATTATTGCATCCGTTGAAGGTAATTTTCAGAGAGTTATTAAAATGTTTCTCTAGCATTTACATCTGTAAATATGATTTGACAAATAACATTGATATTTGTTTTGCCAGGCAAAATTGACGATGGTCCTCTACCAGCTACACCCGGTGGTGGACTTATGGCAGGATCTCTTTCGAACGAAGAAAGACAAAAACTAGAAGAAGAACGCGAAAGATTATACCAGCAGTTGGATGACAAGGACGAAGAAATTAATCAACAATCTCAATATGTTGAGAAATTAAAGGAACAAATGGATGAGCAAGAGGAATTGATTGCAAGCGCTAGACGAGATTATGAACAATTGCAACAAGAAATGAATAGAATACAGCAAGAAAATGAAAGTGCTAAAGAGGAAGTCAAAGAAGTTTTACAAGCTTTAGAAGAATTGGCAGTTAATTATGATCAAAAATCGCAAGAGGTAATTATTATTATAATCGACAAGTCTTTATAAATATATAGATAGATAAAAAGATTTATTTTGAATGAATGTGAAATTTTATTACGTATGCGTATCTAAACTATTCATCCGATTTACGATGAAATTTACACGAGTTGTTTTTTCACACGTCAGCTTAGATTTTCATATAAGTAAAATCATTTAACAATGATTCTTTCAGATGTTTTACATAATTTTTGATAAAAGAGAGAAAAGAGTAGGTGTTAGGGAAAGGGGGGTGAGAGAGAGAAAAATAAAGAGAGATAAAATGAGTGAGTGGATTACGTTCGTCTGATATGAAACAACGGAACTATGAATGCTTTTGAATGTGTGCGTGTATGTATTTAAGATATCGATATTTTCGGTTCGGCTGCTAGTCAAAGGCATGTTTATTTCATTATACGGCCCAGCCGATACCTTCGGCGGCCTTTTCTTTATATCGACTAGATATCGCGGATGCAATCGTGTATTTGTGTGCATGTTACTAGCTTAAGTGTACGTGTCGAAAGGAAAGAAACAAATGATCGGCGAGTGATTAGAAAAAAAGAAGTAAGAAATTAACGAGTATGGAAAGAAGAGTAAGAATCTTGAGAGCATCTTTAGAGGGTGTGCCGAGTAGTTGCTAGTAATATATATTTAAAGTATAGCTGATAATTGTGTATTTTTATTTTCTCTTTAGGTGGAATTGAAAAATAAAGAGCAAGAAACATTGACGGAAGAACTTCTCGCTAAACAAGCTGCGTTAAATAATACCGCGTCTGAATTGCAACAATTGCGTGATATGTCCGCTCATCAAAGAAAACGTATTGCTGACATGCTTGCTAACTTTTTGAAAGATTTAGGAGAAATTGGTGTAGCCATTGGTGGTGACGAAAATCTTAAAGTAAGTTTACTTTCGAATTTAATTAAATAATAAATTTTATCTCCTCTTATTAAAAACTTTTCTTTGTATACGGTATTACATATTATTTGTCCTTAATCTATAAATTAGGTTGCACCAGAAAGCAATGGTAAACTCGAAGAAGAATTCACGGTCGCGAGGCTATTTATTAGTAAAATGAAATCAGAAGTAAAAAATTTGGTTCAACGTTGCCAAGGATTAGAAAGTTCTCAAGTGGATTGTAACAAAAAAGTGAGTCGAATTAACTAGATCCTATTGTTTAAAGTATATTATCTTTATGTGTATACCTAAAAGGTATTTATTTACGGATATTAGGTTTCCGAATATGAAAAAGACTTGGCAGAATGTCGACTTTTGATTACTCAACATGAAGCTCGTATGCAAACATTGTCAGAATCTATGAAAGAAGCTGAAGCACGAAAACGTGCTTTGGAAGAGGATGTAGATGCATTACGCGAAGAATGTGCAAAACTTAAGGCAGCAGAACAAGTACAAGCGGTCACTAATAAAGAAAAGGCAGAAGAGAAAGAGGCAGCTACAAAGATGAAGGTAGCTTTGGAGGAACAAATGGATCAGTTGCGTGACGTACACCAAAAACAAGTAAGATTAAATTAAAATACACGAACGAACAATTGGAATGTTACAAATTCAACATTTGTCATTGATGTTAAATTAATGTTTAAGGTTGCTATGCTTAGAGATGAATTATCTCAAAAACAAGATATGATCAGTGAATTGAAAGATTTGAATCAAAAATTTACTTTGGCTCATCAACGAATGCAAGCAGATTACGAACGATTGAAGCAGCAAGAAGCAAATAAGTCTATTAAACTCCAAGAGATGATACAGCTTCATGAACGCCGAGAACAGGTACTTTTATAGTTTTATCAAATTAATTGAAATTATCACTTATAAGAAAAGAATCTAATTTCTAACATATTAATTTATTATTTATAATACTTTTAGACAAGGAAAGATCTCAAAGGACTAGAAGATACTGTTTGCAAGGAATTGCAAACGCTTCACAATTTACGTAAATTATTTGTTCAAGACTTGCAAACTAGGATAAAAAAATCAATTCACGTCGAGGATAATGAGGACGATGGTGGCTCACTTGCTCAGAAACAAAAGATTTCGTTTTTAGAAAACAATCTAGATCAGCTTACGAAGGTTAATGTAGTAACTATAATGCTAACATTATTTATGCTATAGCGTTCTTATAACGTAATTCATTTTATCTTAAGCAAACTTTCCATCAGTTTATATTTCGTTTTTTAATTAGGTCCACAAACAATTAGTCAGAGATAATGCGGATCTTCGATGTGAGTTGCCTAAACTTGAAAAGAAATTAAGGACAACTGTTGAGCGTGTAAAAGCTTTGGAAACAGCTTTGCGAGATGCCAAAGAGGGTGCAATGCGAGATCGTAAGCGTTACCAGTATGAAGTAGATAGGATTAAAGAAGCTGTAAGACAGAAAAATTTGGCTCGTCGTGGACCTAGTGCACAGATTGCAAAGCCTATTCGAGCTGGTCAGCATCATTTAAGCAACGTTAATAATGCTATTAGAACCGGCAACCGTGGTAAGCAATTTTATAATTTATACTAGCTCTATTGTACAAACACACGACAGAATGAATTTAATTTATCCGTTACTTTTCTTTTGTTTCTCTTAGATGCGCTTAATTAAGATACTACATTGTGATTGAGAAGTCGTGGGTTTGTTCGATTTTGTACAAAAGGAATCACTTCAGGCTGCTCTACATTTTAGAGTAAGTGAATGGATTTGTTATGCTTAACAATTTTGTAACTATATATTTTTACTATTTTAAAACGATAAACTATGTTATATAAATTGACAGGGGTATTAACTTCTTAACGTGCACGTTCGAATTTAAATTTGAAGAGCGGTTGATAATAGAAGAAGTTAACTCGAGCAGCATTTTATTTTGTTATCCTAATGGCACATACTTGAATAGACTCGAGCAATGAAAAATCATCTCATAAAAGTCATACAAAAAACTTATATATATATATATATTATATAAATAGTCATTATATAATTTAACTTTATTTATAATTATTGTTGTAAAACATCTTGTATCCCTAAATTACGTTCAAATAAGATTTTCGCGAATAAAGAACTGGTTTTCTTTTTTTTTTTTGACGAAATTTTTTCTTCAAATACGCGTTAAGGAGTTAAAAGCTAATAATTTTGTCAATATAATACGATATGTAACGAAATTACGAACGAACAAACCTAACGACACCGTTATTCCTTTATATATTTCTTTATATCTCTCTACTGTTCTGTTTGCAAAACCAAATGTAATACATACTCCCAATTCTGTGATCGTTCGGACATGTTGTGATGTTAATTTAACGGGGAAAAAAATATTAATTCGTATGTCTCTGTCATATGCTTAAAGTATATATTTTTTTTTGTCTTTCTTTCGAGAACGTGGTTTAAAAACGTATAGTAATGTTGAGTATAACGTCAAATCCTTCACTTTTGCAGAAAACGATTGCAAGAACGCTTTGCGTGCTGAGGTGCTAGGAGAACTAATCTGTTATTATGATGGTGTATTCACGTAAATGTCTTATTTTAAATGCAATAGATGTATTATAATCTTAAAGAGCACCGCCAATATTTTTTTTTTTTTCGAAACAAGCATGCGCTTAGAAATATACTAATATATGAGTGCATCAATTTATCGATGCGCTGTATATCCCATCCATGTATAAATATTTAACTCGATTGCACTTATAAAAAAAAAAAAAACAAGAAAACTACCATAAATATTCTATATCTTTTTTCTTAATTACATAAAACAATCTTGCTAAGATTAGCTTTGTCCTTCTATGACCACATAGCATAATTTTTTTCAAAAGGTTTAAGATAGAATAATAATAATAATTATTATTATTATTATAATTAATATTAATAATAATAATGATTATGATGATAATGATAGTAAATATAACAATAATAATAATAATAATAACACTAACAATAATACTGTGCGATTTTAATCGTTACAACATCCGGTCTACCATGAACTTTATTTGTCATATCAGATGTCATTAAATTCATGATGAATACATTCAAAATTGAATGTTTTGAATGGTACTATAAAACTTGGAATTAAGATGTTTCTAATTCAGTTAAGAGATATGATCGGATATGCGGCCTTGAAAAGAACGATAGGAATAATCATGGCTTATAAGTACTCTTAGTTATAAATAATTTCCGCTGTAGTTACTGAATATTACACTGTCAAGAATATGATATAAATATAAACCTATTTTGTGTGCCCACTTAACGTGAGTTAAGTGCCATCGGCTTCTTACAAAAAGTTACAGGTTCAGAAGGGAATGATGTTTATAGAAAAAATAAAATAATAATAATAATAATAATAATAATAATAATAATAATAGACGAAAAAAAATTTCATCTTCGCTTAATAATTAACAACGTATATTAATTTTTATATATAGTCAAAGTGTTTTACGAAATAATTTTCTAATCGAATTATTTATATTAATTTATTTTTTATTCTAATTTATATTACTGAGAAATCAAAGCCGTGAAAATATATATCGCGCTTTGCGTTCTATGCAAACGTACGTATATTAAATAATAATTATTATTCTTGATATAGTCCTTCATACGAAAAGCAAATTTTCTAATGTTTACCTCGAAATGCATCTTTTAAGGGGGGAGAGGGGTAACACAGATTATATTATATATACAATACCTATTTATGTTCCTAAAACTTGTTGCTGCTGTTGCTGCAAAGTGTCAAAATTATAATCGCATCCTCACTTAAAAATTATTGTTTTAAGTTAGAAATAAACTATTTGAATAATATTTTTTATAATTGGAATATATATATCTATATTCCATACACATGAATATCAAAGCCACGTGTAACTAAATATAATTTGCAAATGTTACATATCCTTTAATTGATAATACATTTTTTGTTCTTCCTTTTCTTCTTCTCTCTAATTTTCCAACAAATTTGGGATATAGAATGAGTGCAACTTTTTATTATTATTTCTTTTTTTGTTTAATATTGTCAAATGTATATAAAAAATATAAATGCACTTGAATGTCTACGTATTGATTTAAATCTATATTAATATTAGTATATATATGGTACATCGTGCAAACAAATAATTCAAAAACCAAACATATATTTATACACGTAAAATCTACCATAAAAATGCTGAACGCGTTAATAATCCCTGTTATTTAAAATCCACGACAAAAATTACTATTAATTAGGTTTCCCCTCGTTATTATAGAAAAAAAAAGAAAAATAAGGAACAAAAAAAATAATAATAATCGTCGCTGAATTTTGTATCATGATTCATGTATTTTTCTTTAACCCAATGTGAATTATGATGTAAAATTTCAGCATTAACCGTAACATTTATTTTTATAGAACATCAAATGAATAAAAGCATCAATGCTCATTAGCACTTCCGTAAAGAAATAAAGGATCGTGTTGCAGAATGTACACAGACTACAATTAAATTAAAATAACTAATAATCGTAAGCTTTTTATGTCACTGCAATTAAAATAAAATGGATATATGTTACAAGATGTAAAGGATATAGCATTTTCTTTTTGGGCTAATTGTAAAAAAAATTGTACAACCGCTCACACATTACTATACGTTATAATAATAATAATATATATTATATTTGTCGATGTTACGTTTCGTTATCAAAATAGAATATTTTTACATTCTCTTTCTTATTTATTTTTTTTTTCTAGTGTGCAATAAAATTATATAATAATAATAATAATTTGTTTCCAAACAAAATTAAGATACAATATTGATTTATAATTAATTAAGAAAAAATGAATTTAAATTAACCGAATAAACAGTCTGGGAATAAGTCATCGTATAACTGTATTTAAATATTGTTATTTATTACAAATTGGAATGTTATGTAATATTGTATAAGCATGTGAAAGTATTTTAGTTCTATAATGAAATAATAATGGAAATAATTTGCTATATCCTTTACCATTTTCTCTGTTGCGAGTCAGGCTACTCTATAACGCTTTACTTATTTTCATTCTTAAAATATTTCAAATATATTTCATATTTTTATTAATTATTTAAATGAATTAATATAGCAGTATTTAATTTAATTTAATTTAATTAAACGAACGCACGTATGGTTCTAAAGGATTGTCAAATGGAAGTTTAATAAGTCGGTTAAAAATTTGTAATAGATAATAAAATTGTCGATGCAGTTAATAATAATAATTTTTTTTTTTTTCATAGTCTATTGAATCATCCCAAAAGTTTCAATAAGTTTTACTATGCTGTGAGATTTTTAAAAAAGAACCAAAATATCGCACGCGTAAAACTTAATATAAGAAAAGAAATAAAAGAATAAAAACTTTTAGGGCGACTTAATAATTAAATATATTCGATGTCTAAAGTTATTAAATTTCCGTAAAACGATAATATTCAATAATAAGTAAACACACACACACACACACACACAAACAATACAGCCAATTACTGTTAAAGGAGAGATCGATCTATAGCTGCTATCTTTGTAAATGGAGTAACGCGATATGAAAGAAAATAAACAGATTAGTAATGGGAATTATGTTTCATCATTTTAATAATATATAACTATATATATATTCTGTACAAAAAATATTTTATTTAAAATTTCCGCATAAAAGATACCGGCAATTTTGTTTTTCTGTAAGTTGGTACCCTCTGTATCAAGGCTGAATTTAAACACCATATGTTGATCAGCATGTTTAAAACAGCTGTTTATGTCAAGTCGTATTCTAACAGAATCCCTTACTGTTTTTATAATAGAAAATAAAGTGGTGCAAAAAATTTCGTGCGCAAAATCGTTGATAATAATTAAAACGAATATTTTATGTTTTATTTTATTATTCCGGGTATTTTTTCTATAGAATATATAAATAATCTGTGCAAATGTAAAATATATTTGTGTATAAACATTTGAAAAAAGAAACAAAAAAGAAGACCACATCGGATAAGTATAATATTATAATGTATAATATGTTATATACACCATTATCGTTATATATATACACACACATGCATCAATATATATATTTTTCAATATGTCATTGACAACAATCTGTTTTTTTTATGTATTAGGTATTTTTTAGGCTAATTAATTTGTGACATCTCATTTAATTGCGCGAATACTTATTTTTTCTAACAGTAAATAAACGTGTCAAACGTCACTGATTTGGAGTTGCAGTAAACAAAATTTATAATTGCGTTATATTGCATTTCATATTTAATAGAACATCATTGGAAATGTATGTAAGATGTATATGATCCTTAAAAAAGTATTAATATATAACGAAGTTATTAAGAAACTAATTTATATAACTATAATAATAAATTAATAATATCTTTATTCTTAAGTAAGAAACAGATAATATGAAAGCATTATAATTTATATCGGGTAAAATCTTAAATAATATTTAATATTTATTTGTATTAAAATTGAACTTGTTAAACGTGCTAAACGATTATTAAATTTTTTGCCGTTTATTATAAAATTATATTATCTAAATTAATAATGTACGCCGTTTAGAGATATACTTCATTGGTTTATAGTCCAATCAAATTAGCATTTTGACATGATGTTACTCCGACCTGACAGGAAAAAATTTATTTTGTAATTTTTAATACATATATAATGTAATTAGGTTTATCAAACAATTATTTTGTAATAATTTATAATCGAATATAATCCACATATACGTACATATACTTATTAATTATCTAAATATAAAGAAATAAAAATAAAAATCAATCATTAGAAAGAGATAACAGCTGTTCAAAAATAGTTTACTGGTATGAAAAATAGGTCAGTGATAAAAAAGTAGGTCAATGATACAGAAATAGGTCAGTTGTACAAAAACATAATAATAATCTCATACGTACTGAATGTATTGAGAGAAAGATAGGCAAAGGTGTACGTCCAAATCAAACGAGCTCAACGTCGGTACTGTTTCTATCTCTCGATGAATTCTAGGAAATTCGTTAAATATGAAATACAAATAGAAAAACATTCTTTAATTACCGGCTTAGTCGAGCGTTCAATGTTTTGTTTACGTTCGCCTCTCTCCGTCGCTCCTCGGCCGGTGTCGGCAACCGAATGTTATCATTTTAATTGTATTATGAATTTCGTCGTTAGATTTGATATTGACCTTCGTGTATGTTCGGTACTTGTCGATAATATTCGTAACTACTTTTCATAATAATCGTTAGTCTTCTTCGAGCGTCGGAAAAAATAACAAGGATATTATTTAAGTATGTGATTTATTTCGCGTCGCGTGTGCGTGTATTCTTTCTTATGCAAGTGATATGCATATGTGAGCGAGTGTGTGTAGTGCTGAAAAGTGATATATACATATATGGATACCTGCAGTTATGGATATGGATTATACAGCATTGGATATAAGGATGAAATACATCTAAACGTAAGCTGATCATAATTTTTAACTTTTTTAACATTTCACTTTGCATAGGAAAAAAACACCCACACACGTATACGCGACGCGAAATAAATTATATACCTTAAATAATATCCTTGTTATTCCTTCCGTCGCTCGAAGAAGACTAACGATTATTTTGAAAAGTAGTTACGAATACATACGACATTTACCGAACATACACGAAGGTCAACAATAAATCTAACGATGAAATGACAACGTCGGTTGTCGACACCGACCGAGGAGCGACGGAGAGAGGCGAACGTAAACAAAAGATTGACAACTAAGTAAGCCGGTAGTTAAGGAATGTTTTTCTATGTGTATTTGATATATAACGATTTTCCTAGAATTCAACGAGAGGTAGACCTTCGCCTATCTTTCTCTCAATACATTTAATACGTATGGGATTATTACTATGTTTTTATACAGCTGACCTACTTTTGTATCGTTGACCTATTTTTCTTACCAGTGACCTACTTTTGAACAGCTGTTTTCTATTTCTAATGATTGATTTTTATTTATAAACATTAAAAAATTAGAGAAACAAATTAAAAAAAATTCCCCTGGCCGTATTAATTAATATTTTCAAAAAAAGCACACATTTTTCGTCATACGCATAATAATGCACATTTTTATGTAGACTACATTTCCGACCTATTAAGATTTTTTGCTGTCAGGTCGAAGCAACATACATTTTAAGCCCCAGGCTTTTTTGAGAAATCAGGCTAGATTGACTGGACTATTAATCAACTGTTTAATGAATTATTAATATGAAGCATTTATTATTTCAAAATTAATTAACTTTAGGTCATAGATTTATATGCAAGATGTAGAAAAGAGGCTTTAGAATCGAGATAATATAAAACGTAATACATAATTATATTTAATTGTAAGTATATTCCTAATAAAAATAATAATTATTATTATTATTATTATTATTGTTAATATTATTTACATTAAAGATCACTTATACATTAAAATTCGATAAAATTGTAACATATAAATAATATATGAAAAATATAATTAGTGTTAAATTTAATTAAGATGCCTGTGCTAAGCGGTAACTTGAAGCATTCAATAAATTTATCATTGACCAATGATCTACGTACAAGATTTAATAATAAACAAGACAAATTAGATAGCACGCCTTCAACGAGCGAAGAAAACTACAATTCAAAAGTTTTAATTGGAAATTGGTTGGAGCGTCGTGCATCTTCTATACCTTTCTCTAATAATTGGATAACAATATACAAACAACATTATAAACCTTACGATAGCAATATATACAAAAAAGATCAAATAGAATTTTGGGATAATAAAATAGAAAACGAAGTAAGTCGTATGGTACAAATATATTGTTAATAAATGTTTAGATTAAATATCGTATAATATTTTAATATGAATATAAAGTATTTATAAAGGTGTTCTTAAATATTTTAATATTCTTTTTTATATTTTACATAAAAAAAAGGGTTTATTGAGAAGTACATTAATGGATTGCCAGGGAAAGTTATATTGCAACAATATGACTACAACGTATGATTTAAGCTACAGAATTTTACCTAAACAGTTACAAAAAAAATCTTATTATAGAATTTATAATCTAAGGTAATTGTATTAATATCCCAGTGAACACATTTACGTAAAAATGACGTAAATTTGACGTCATGAAAAATAATCTTGGACGTAAGAAATCAGTTCAAAAACGAGTCATGTGAAGGTCCCTATTTCGCACTTATTGACGAATAATTCTGACACAAATATGACTTATATATGACATAAAATGACTGAAAAATGACTTTCTTTTTTTCTAGTATTGTATAGGGAATTTCAGAATATTAGGGATTTTTAAATTTTTTTTTCGGCGGCAAAATTTCAAATTTTAAAATCCTTTTAGTGAAAATCAAATAAAGGAATACAAAAAATAGAAATAAAGCAATAATAAGTAAATAAAGGAAACAATAAAACAATAATTTTTATTTTATATAATACAATTATCACAGATTTAATAAGGACAATTATCGTCTTGCAAAGACTTTTTCAATCACTGAGCGTTGCGCTTAGATGCCCTTTGATTACCTAAACGGAACCAATTACTACCGATTTTTGAAAAAGCAGCACTATCTCACGTAGGAAATTTCTCCAATATCACATCTGGAAAAATTATAATTACTTCAATATTATACACATTACAATATTATAATAACAATACACTAGGAAATTAAAGAAGGAACTTATTTACATGTACTTTTTCGTTTCATCTTTTTTGTTTCGTGATATTCTTTGTAAGTCGAAAATTTTGACTCGAAATCAGAGACTGATTTCTGAATGTGTAGTGGTAATTTTTGTCTTATATTTTCTAAAATGTCACGGTTAACATTCAGCATATTTGACCACTATGTGCCGTCAGTCCTTGTTTCAAATTTTTCATCTCTGATGAAAGTGTTCCCAGAATAGTTAAGACTGCATCAATCTTATCTGAAATCATTTTGATAATCATAAACTGACTTATTACTTAATTAAAAAATAATTTTTTTTAAATGGTAGTAGCAAAAGTTAAAATAAAAAAGAGAGAGATAAAAATATATTAGATAGTAATAGTAAAAGTATTACTTACATTGTAATATGCAATGTGCACAGAGTCCGAAGAGGTTATATGTCATATTTAACACTTACCGTGCGGGCAACGTATTTTTACGTTTTTTCCAGTCTGTCACTGGAGCGCGCGTCACGTAAAAATACGTATTTAGTAGATCCAAAAAAATTAAAATAAAAAAAGTTTCGTTTATAAAAACGAAGTAGTTTTCGATTAACTACGACTTTTCTGAATAACCAAACTTCCGCGCGATTCACGAAAAAACGCCCTTTGCACGCGTTATTTGGCGGCGAGTTATACCCGCATGCCATCTGTCGACATAACATATAACCAATGATTTTACACTATGAAATTGTATGGCTTATTTATGACGTCAATAATATGACAAAATTACGACATCGAAATGACATCTAAAAGTGGTGTCAATTTTATGTCAGATTAAGGTCATAGTTTTTACAGCAAGATTATACGTCAGATTCTAGTCATATTTTACGTAAAAATTTGACGTCAAAAAAATGACCTAAAATTTACGTCATTTTAGCGTTTTGTGTTTACTGGGATTCAATATTAAATATTAATTATCTCGTGGAGGGTATATTCATTCGAAATTTATTTATTTATTATACAACGCATTTGTTTTAAGAAACATATGTATTAACTGTTTGAGTACCAGAGATCTTTGAAAAAACATAATCGAAAAAAGCCATTTGAAAAGTTGTGCGCGCTTCGTCAGATTATGAGAACGCCATCAGTTGTCTGAATTATAAAAATGCACTGGCTTTTTTCTACATGAAATCTGAAAAGCGTGAAAGCAGCGCGTGATACTCAAACAGTTAAATAATAAAACTATGTTGAAGGAAAAATAAATGGTTACCGGAGCAAGATTTAACTAAAGATTTTGGAAATTTAACAAAAACCGGTATTAAGGATGCATTACAAGTTTGGTGGGATAATACTTCGAATGATGCAATACAGTATTGCAGATGGAGAACTACCTATCAAGATGAGTATAAAGTTCAGGACGTTTCTCTTATAAATAAAAAGTAAGTCTGTTTCTTTGAAATTATAAAATAATGAACTTCCAGTTGTTGTCCCTAACAAACAATATTTATTATTAATTATCTTTCTAAAGGTTTCATAGACAACAATTGAACATAAATGAATCGTATTCGAGCAATTTAAATCAAATCAATGAATATTCGAATAGTTGTCCGGTCGCTTTTTCTAATTAAAATAGAAGAATTGTAAATTGAAATCGACACGCCTTCTAAAATATTTTTCTTCTTCCATGTTTGTCAAAGATAATAACTTCAGATTATAAAACATATTTATTATTATAGGAAACTCATTTATATGATTATATTAATTTGTTTGATACAAAAAGTTAAATAAATTGTTAACACTTTCTCCTTTAATTTGTACAATTTGTTATATATAATATTAGTATTATTTCTTTTCTTTCTCTCGGAGATATAAAAATTTGATAATAATATTCTATTTACAGCTAATTTAACTTATACTTAAATCTCTATTTCTAATCGTACCATCACCATCAACATACATCAAGTCACCATTCCTTTTTTTTTCATATCTATTTACACAAAAATATGTACAGTACGGAAGGTAAAGATCTTCATTATGTTTCATGGTATATTTTTTTATGATACTTATTCCTTAGTTCGTAACATGTTTCCCTTATTTTTATTCAAATACAAAATTTCATTTAACTATAAGGTATATTATTGATTAAACTATTATAAAATTTAATATATGAAAGAAGGTATTTTAAATGCTTGAAAATTAACTTTGAAATCTGTAAACTACTATGCATCAAATTTATATAAAAAAGATACTATGAAATCGAGTAAAAAAAAATATAATCTTTGGCAATTTATACAAGTGTTGGATAGAATGGAATTATAAATATTAGTATATATTTTATTTATGCATAAAACGTATTATTGAAAAATAAATTATATTGTTTTATTAAAAAAGAAAAAACAAGTACTATATTAATTATTATTAACAATAAACTCGTGTAACTGGACAAATTAAACGTTTTGTTTCGTAAGCATTATGTAGACACGCAAAACATAAGTCATTATCGATAAGAATAAAAAATGGGAAATCCTTAGAGTAGTAAAAAATAAATATAATAATTTTTTTTTAATTATATCTTGATTGAACACATTATATTATTTTTTCTTTTTTTTCTTTCTTTCATATCACAAATTTCACGATTCACAGATGCATCAAAATTGTTTTTATATCAAATACGTAAATATCATATGATGTATAAAAACAATACTTTGACTACATGTTTCAAGTCGTACTTTGTACGAAGACATTTTTTAAATGCTTATTCGGATAATTATCAGGCTTTTATTAATATGTTATGATATATTGGCAGTATATGCAATGCTATCTATTGATAGCGAATAGATAAATTACGTTCCGTGATAACGGTAAATAGTGGAAAAAAAAAACATTATTGACAAAAAATAAAAATCTTTCTCTTACTAATGATACTAACGATACTTTCTTTTAACGCAACAAAGTTGTACAAACTGCCAGAATATTTAATAAAAGTGAACCACACAATAACACATGTAACCAAAAAATATTGGTCGATATCGTTGTATAAGTTGAATGAATTTTTGGTGTGTTCATTGAATTTTCCCTATCATCTGTGCAGATTTTTGATTGTTGCGAAAAACATTCGTCGTAATTAGAATTGTTTTTAGCAAAATGTGACATTAACATTTGCTGAGGAAACAAATGACTTTGAGAGAATTTCGATGTTTGATGGCACGTTGGACTTTTTGGTTTTATAAAAGAATACGATTGAGTAGGCTGGCAAAAACGTTTAACTGATTTAACAGTATTTTGCTTTTGACCGTAATATGATAAAGATGCGTCAGAGATAATAGAACATTGATCCAATTCGTGAATGGAAGGTTCTCTAGAAGGAGCACAATTAGAACCGACAGAACCAAAACCAGAACTTTGACTGGATGATCTTGATAATGATGGGGTATCCATGCCTTCTTGCCAATATCCACCAGCAACCCAGGACGTTTGTGTTACTGATTTTAATTTAGGCGGTGATAAAATATTCCTTTTGCCAAATACATTATTTGATTTTTTAAATAGATCAGGACTAACTGTACTATAGATTTTCTTTTCAAATATCTTAGGTATTCTTGTTTGACAATTCCGTATATTGTCATCTGATGAAAATATACTGAGCGTACTCATGCTATCATCTAATTCAGAATTATCAAATTGATTATTTTTGAATTGTAAGGTAGAACGAATATCTAAATTATTCGTTGATGTTGACAATTTAGATAATTCTGGTCCAGTCCTGTTAAACAGCAAACAAAAATATTATAATGTAAATTAATATCTTTTGAATATTTATATATACACTAAAGTTAAATTAAATTTAGATTTGAAGTAAAAAAAAAAATACATACGTTGACGATAGTTTTTCACCAACAGGATCAGGAATATCAACAGAAACAGGAGTCATTAAATATTTAGTTATGTTCACTGAAGAATTGGCAGTTTCGTTTAAATCTTTATCTACTTGTTTAACAAGCTTCTGTGTACTATTATTTGTTATTTCGATTTCAGGATATATTTGTGTTTTGGAATTTTTTACATTTGTTTCTACTTTCTTAAAGAGATCTTCCCTTACTTTAATATTCGATTTTGGTGTAATATTTATAAAGCCTATTATTAATGCAAAGCAAATGATCTAAAACATGTTAAATCAAATTTGTCCATATAAAAATATAATCAACATAACATATATTATATTTATTTAAATTATCTATTTTACTTTACGTTATCATATATATAAACTTTTAAATATTAATTTTGTAAAACGTACCACATGATATTGAGTTACGTATTCGAGAGAAAACCAATCGTTTTGAAAATCTGTTCTGAGTAATTTATATTCCTTAAATGGTGTAAGTATTATTATACAAATCCATAAAAAAGCCAATAAAATTTCAGAATTTCTTCTCTTTGCTGCTGCTCCAGCCCAGCACGCACATAATTGAAAAACTAATCCTCCGATAGGTAACAATAAAAATTCAGTATTATATACAATAATAGAATCAAAAATAGTTGAAATAACTCTGAAAAATTCTTCGAATCGTTTTGCATTCTACAATCGAATAAAAAAAGACTGATATATTAACATTTAACAATTCCAAAATTCATATAAACTTAGATTATTATTAAATGAAATGAATACTACTTACAGTAATAAATGTACGTAAAGGTTTACGTTTAAAAAACATTATTTTATAATGATCAAGCCACATTTTCTGTTTAGCCAATACATTTTGTACTATGCCATTACAATTTGTACAAAGTGGATATTTCAGTTCCAAAGAATCTTTAAATTGTTTAACTTCTTCATCGTATTTTTTTTCATTTATTGGCTCAAAATTCGAAAGCTCTATTACTTTAACTTTCTGATGCTTATTGCATTTCTTACAAAATGTATTCTTCGATAATGGCACTGTTTTAGATTTGCTATTATAATATTTTTTAGGTTTATTAGTAGAAACTTTATATTGCTCTGGTATATCATATTTATAATTGCCATCCTAAAAATAAATTACAAAATAAAAAAAAGGTTTATAATAAAATTTATATATGAATGAAAATTATTAGGATTTATATTACAGATTCAATTTCAGCTAATTGGATTTTACTGTCTTACTCTCTGGTATGCTCTTTTATGTTTACTAAATAAAGCTTTTAGTTTTCAGGAAAATAAAGCCTTATATGATAAATATTTTATTATACATTTTTGTTAGTTTTTCACGTAGTTATCACCCCCTGCTTACTTGTACCACTAGTTACTGGACGCACGCACATACTGTATTTTTAATGTAATTCAAAAATTACCTTGGAAAATCCATTGAACTGTTCACAGGAAGGGCATAACCACCAATCGATCTGTTCTCGTCTTACTTTTGTATTATTATTACAAAACCAGCAGTTTACCTTTATAGGCCATCTTAACCTAAACAAGAATAAGTATTATAATAATAATTATTATTATTAATACTTCCAGTTATAAATATATTCACAATATTTATATAAACTATAAGTCCTTACTTTAACTTTTGGAAGACAATAACACACGTGACAAATATTAAAAGAATTGTAAAGAAGATGGATATAAAATTACACATCAAGTAATACACAGTATCCATTTTTTCATGTTACTAAACAAACAATCTTCATTGAAATGTTTTTTAAAACTGCAAACCACCAGCGTTTTTAACGTCGCGAATTTTATTCAGCATCTCCCGCCAAACTATTAGGTCCTTTAACCTTAACCTAGCAATTGGAGTTGCCATTAAAATTACATTATTTCTGTTAGCTCTCTGTATTATCGATAGTGCATCTATATGTTACGTAATTTTTAAACTGTAAAAACGTGTATTTATATTATCAAGTTAAAACATGAATTGTTAGAAAAATAAATAATATATTTAAAATAATTAATTTATTTTAATTATTATAACTTATTAAACATTAAAAATGAAACTTTAGCAATACACATATGTATACGTATATAAATATATACTTAATATGTACTTCATATAAATAAAATGTATTTTATATAATTGGACAGTCAGTATAAAATATTTACTACGTTAATCACAATCAATTCTTAAGAATATTGACAAATCATATTGTCGTATCTGGTGTGGATCTTTAAATATTATTTAGTTATATAAATTCCACTAAATTTTACTAGATTCTATGATTTGTTCATATGAATTTTGAAAACTGGTGATAATGTGTGACGTTATCAGACCAGTGTCCAATCAACAAACACTGTCTTGTGTTAAGATTATTGAAATGTGAATATTTATTAAAAATAATTAGATAAAATCGGTATTAGATTAACAGTTTATATATATATATATATATATATATATATATAATTAATGTTAATTTTAATTGATTATAATAAAGATAGAAAATTTGGATGGTCTGGAGTTTTGATTTGAGGTTATATTAGTGACAGCTCAGTGAATTTAATAAGACTATTTATATATGCATAATTGTAAATTTATAATTGTAAGAGTAAATCATGTCTGATGATAAACCGAGTTTGCCAGTAGCTCCCAAGGATTTATGTTTTTTGGAGCATGAATTTATTCAGGTTTAGTATGATTTTCTAACTTATTTGAAATATCAAAATAATTGAATAAAAATTTAATCAGACTCAAATTGTGAACACAAATCTTGTAGTAAATATAGAATGTATTGCATTATTTTTGTATAAAGTTGTTTTTTTTATTATTAATGTTAAGTATTATTTATTACAGAGTAACTTCAATGTGGATACTTTCCTTCAAGATCATAGAAAAGTTGTGAAACTTGAAACTATGAGAGATGATTTAGGAATGTATTTGAAATTATTAAGATCTGCAATGATTGATTTAATTAACAGAGATTACACGGATTTTGTTAATCTTTCAAGTAATCTCATTGGTCTTGACAAAGCAATTAATGGTTTGGAAATACCGCTTAGCCAACTTAGAGAAGAAGTTATGGTAATTAATTTTTTATCTCATTGTAATATTTTATCTGTAGATATATTTACACAAATTTAGTTTAAGAGAGCATTGAAAATTAGATCTTTCAACACTTTTATGTCTGGCATTTATCAAAGACATTTATTTGCTAAACCAACGTGGTGTCACTGTGGGCACAATGATCTATAATTTTAATTATATTATGGATTATAAAATAGACAATATTCTTTTAGACTAACTATGTGTATATGTGAGTGTGTGTGTGTCTAATTTTTATCATTTCTTATTAGCAAATTCAGCAAACATTAGATGACGAAATAACAATTCTATCCGATAGTCTGACCGATGATTGTCAAATAAAATTACAGAAACAGAGTTTACACAGCTTGCAATGCGTTTACAAATGTTTAAGGAAATTGTCATCTATGTTATCTGTGGATAATTATATGGAAAGTTACACGAAAATAGATGTTTTAGAACAAGCTACAGCAGAATTGAATCATTTAAAATTTCATATATCTAGATGCAAATCAGATATTTCTTTAGATCAACAAACAGTATGTATCATATTTTTATGAATACGTTTAAAAAATATTTCTTACATTATATTATTCAATATTAAATCAAAGAAAATAGTAAATCATAAATGAAAGAACATTTAAAAGTATGCTTAAATAAATTTGTTGTTCTTTTTACAATAAAGTTGTGTATAAATTGTTCTACTAATATGAAAAATTTTATATAGGAAAGCAAGAGATTAGAAGATCTTCTAATAATGCATCTGAATGAGTTATTTTTAGCTTGTATACATGAGAAAGATAATAATTTATTAATTCGTTGCTTGAGAATCTATATTATGCTTGATAATATTACAACTGCAGAATCAGTGGTAAGAAGAGATGTCATTAGTCCAATTATAAATAATATACTTCAAGATGAAAACTCACAAACTGAATTTAATAATCTTCAAAGTATTTATCATAGATTGTTAAATATTTTAAGTGGAGAACTCAAACAACTTTTAGACATTACGTTATACTCCAATAGGTATCTTATTTTTTTGTATTACTTAAGTTATATATACATGATTAATAATTAATATTAATTTATATATAAATGTAAATTATTAATTAAATTATATACAAAGTGTAAAATTGTTTTAATTATATTTTAGGATAAAAGTAAAGGGTTTTAATTTCTTAGTAAATAGTTTTTGGGTTGAAATAGAAGAAAAAATAGATCAGGAGTTAAAGTATATTTTCGCACCTGGAAATCCTGAGTTGTTTCATAAAGTAAGTGATACGACAAACTCGAAGATTGTATTTAAATATAAATTCTTTTATACTGACTTTTTTATTTTATATTTGCAGAGATATACAGAAACAATGTGTTTTCGTAAAAAGCTTGAAGATGTCTATGACGTGCCTGAACATGAAAGCATATTGAAAGATCATTTACAATATAAAAATTTTCTTAAAAAATGGAATTTACCAGTTTATTTTCAAATTCGATTTCAAGAAATAGCCGGTACAGTTGAAATGGCATTTAAAGAACCAATTTCATCCGATTTAATTAAAGGATCTGCTAATATTTTAATGTCAGAAGAATTCTCTCTTCATACAACGTTCGTTGTTTGGAATAATTTGCATAGGATATGGTCTGAAAATATATATCTTTCTCAACTTTTTCAAGAGTAAGTAATATTTTTTCAATAAGTATACTACATAATATTAAATTCATATATCGGCAGTCTTTTTTTTTTTTAAATAATTATTTACAGATTTTGGAAATTGACCCTACAAGTATGTTCAAGATATCAAACATGGGCTTGTACAGCAGTTAAACAAGTATATATGATATTTAATTTATTTCTTCATTAATAAATATATGTGAAACAATAATTAATAAAATTTAATTAATTTTCTATATATAAAAAGAAGTGGCAAGAAAGTAAAAAATCTGAAGGTGTAGCGAATACCAATAATAATTCTAAATTGGATTTTTTAATACATTTATACTGTGATGTAGAAAAATTTGTTAATGGATTACCAAATCTCTTACGGATAGTGCAATTAAAAAATCCAAACCAAAATTCAACTACATTGAAATTATTAGAAGGTAGTTTATTGATTATAATCCAATATATTTTACTATAAAAAATTTAAGGATTTAGATATTATTTTAGATATTATTTCAGATTGCTTGACCGAAACGTCTAAAGCAATTAAAATGATTTTGCCACATACAACGGAAGAGATTGTAAACGAACTTATAACGCATTGTGTGATATACTTGAAACAAGTAAGCGACATTCCAAGATTGTATAGACGTACTAATAGAGAAGTACCTATTAAACCTTGTGCATATGTTAAAAATGCATTAAGTTTTCTTACTAATTTTCGTAACAATTATAATGACTTTGTACCAACAAATGTTACCACGTGGTTGCAATTGGCGTTGTCTTTGTTAACTGAACGGTAAGTAAACTAACATAAGGAAATAAATATAATTATTTTTTATATAAAATATATAAATATTCGCATTTTAGTTATTTAACATCGGTAACAGATGTATTGACATCTGTTCAAAAAACAGAAGAGAGTTTAAGAAGATTGAAAAGAATACGTGATAAATCAACAGGTGTACTTCCATTAGATTCTCAAGTAATTACTGACGATGAAAAAATTCGTATTCAGTTACAAATTGATGTTAATGCTTATAGCGCAACGGTGAGCATTTAATAAATTATTATAATTTATTAATATCTTTGATATAGAAAATCAAATATATTATTGAGTTGTATAATGTTCCAGATTACTGAACTCGATATATCAGTTTCAAATATATCACATTTACAAGAATTATCACAAGCTGTTGAAGCAGCTTTAAAAAAGTAATATTTTTAAACTGTTCATTTCATTTTATTCAACTCGTATGACTTAAACGACAGGTGTGAGAAAAAAACGAATAAAAGTGTGTTAGGACACTATCCTTTTCTTGATTTATTGTTTGGGTGTATATAAATACACTATGTCTTCATACCAGATTCATGTAGGTGAATCGAAGAACTACTAAGTTGAACATCAAATAATATTCATTGGCAATTGCTTTGGTTAACAAAGTTTTACTACAACCTGGAGGCCCATAGAATAATACTCCCCTTGAAGGTTGCAATTAATAAATATGCAATTTGTAGATTAATTAATTAAATATGTACGATGATTATAATATATATGTATATACGTAATATATTCCAGTATTTTTTTTTACGAGCAAAAATCTATAAGTTAATATTATACTATTAGAAAGTATGTTTCTATATATAAACTATAAAGATACTAATACATAACTTCTTGACAAATAATTATTTATATTTATTGCATATTTTAGAAAATATAATTATTTTTTAATAAATGAAATAATATTCATAGCAACAAAATAGTAATAATATTACCTAGAAGAATTAGAGTGTATATACAAAAACAAATTAATAAATTTTATAGGATTCGATAAGACTTTTGAAAAGATTAATATAATATTTTGCCGGCAGATAACGTTGTGTACTGATTCGTCGGTCATCTTGAAAATTTTTCAGTCTTGTCCATTTTGGTTATTCGTGAATATAACCTCTATAATATGTGAAGCGGTGAATTTAAAAAAAAGAGTCTTTACGTATTATTGTGATTGTATAAACGTTTAAATTTTATATATTATCTAATTTTGTTGTAAATATTTATTTGATAATAACAAATTATATATGTAACATATATAAATAACATAAGTGCATTTGTTATATTAATGTTTAGAGATAGTGTTTAATACTTTTTTATAAATACTATTTTTATTTTTTAATAAATAGCAAAGTATAAAATAAAAGATATAAAAAATGAGTTGTGCTGTATTGAATCGATTAGTATTAATACCGTGTAGGCGGAGTATTTATTGTAATATTTATCGTAAGGTTGAAAATGTGTTTACGTTCTCTCAAGAAAAGATTACTGTACCATTAAGTTACTCTGTAAATACGAATGTATCTATTTCGTGTAGATCTTTTCATAATAACATTCAGTCTCTCCAAAGTATTGCAAATAATAAAAAAGGAATTCAAGAAAGTATTACAACGATTCAGTTAAAAAAGAGACCGATGAGAAAAAATAAACAAGTGGTAGGAGAAGAAGCATCTTTAATTCCTGGAGTAAGTAAAGTTCATAATTTTAATAGTTTTAATAGTTTTAATAATTTAATTTTATAACATTAATTCAAAGTATTTTCTTTTTTTCATCATCATTAGGTTTGGATCATCAAAGCATTGGCTACAGCTGAGGAATATAATTTAGAAAACTTAGAAGCAGGACTCTTAAATCAGCAGCTGTACAAACCTCAGAAAATTTGTACATCTACAAACCGTAAGTAATAAATACAATGTTACTGTATTAGAAAATTTAGTTTAACATTTAATCTATATTAGTTTTATATAAAAACATATTGAAAAAATATTTTCTAAGTTTCTTTATTAATGAGTTAAATGTTAATTAGAAACATTGTTGAGGAATAAAAACCATTTGAAACAAATCTTTTTAGTTGCTCAAAAAGTTCACGCCGATTTATGAACACGAGAATATGTTGAAAAGTTTCAATTCTCGATCGAAAATAATATTTTTCTTTTTTACATTTATTTATTTAAATGTATTTTAATTAATGTATACTAAAAATATTAATCTAATATCTATTATTAATTGACCGGCATGCAACTTTCGGGCAACCCAATACATAGATTTAAGATCAGTGTGATGTAAGTTTATTATTGATTGGACAAGCAGTGAAATTCTCGTGATTAACCTTATCCAATGAGCGTTTAACTTTATTAATATATATATACTTATACTTTTGAAAAATATTCGGAAAAGATAAGAAATTTCAGTTACCATAACTGAATATTCATATTATATAAATTAAATATCTTTAGTTTTAGATTTATTATAATAAATATAAAAAAAGTGCGTTTTTCTTGTTGTATGTATATGTGCATGTCACGAGTGTGTGCGTGATTTGAATTATAAGAAAAAGATATAAACAAAGAAAGAGAAATTGAAATATATTCTTATTAAAAATAAAAAAAAAAAACAAAATAACCAAAAACAGCTAAAATTATAGAAAGTATAAAGCAGTGAAAGTGTTTTAACATTGCTTCTACAATAACAACAATTATTACTATTTTGGAAGAATTTGATGAAAGATTGTAGCATTCAATATATTTGAAAAATGTGTAACAATGAGAAATCATGCATAGATTTTCCAGTTTTGTTACCTTCTGTAAAAAAGGAACAAGACGAATTGGTAGAGAAAGCAATCGATTGGGCGCTTATGCATGGAATGTGTATGAGATCGAGGATAAATTTTAATAGAAATATGTTACAATTTGCACCATTTATTTTATTACCATCGCCATTTCCTAGAAAAGAATTTAAAAAAGCCTGTCGTATTCAACCAATATTAAATCTACTTATAAACGAAGTAGCACACGATTACCATTTTTTAAAAGAAACTTTAAAAGAAACGATAAAAGTTGATTATTTTACTAGAATGCTTTTTAATATATATGAAACCATTTATGAGGAAGGAATAGCGCAAAAAATTTCTTTGGGTTTACTTAGATCAGATTTAATGTTAGATACTAATTGTTCAGAAGGAAACGAATATATAAAAGGTATACCATATTGTTGTTGGAAACAAGTAGAGATAAATACAATAGCTTCTGGATTTGGATGGTTGGGACAAGCATCCTCAAAGTTACATAGATTTGTATTACAAGAACTTGGATATAACGATCAGTTAAATAATCTTCCAGAAAATAATGTATTGCAAGAGTTATGTGCAGCTATGATAGAAGCATGGAAATTATATGGGGATTCGAAGTGCGTTTATCATTAAAAATAGAAATATATAATATTATACTTCGTTTGTTAGATATTATTTTTTTTTTCTATAAAATAAAATAATGGTTATTTTCAGAGCTATTATTTTATTTGTCGTTGAAGACGTTCCTTATAATATATGCGATCAACGTTTTCATGAATTTGAAATAAGAAAGCAAAATCCTGATATTAAAGTCATTCGACGTACTCTGACTGAAATGATTACTACTGCCAAATTAGGATCTAATAAGGAATTAATAGTGGATGATTATATTGTAGCAGTAGTTTATTATAGAAGTGGTTACGTACCTGGACAATATCATACAAAAAAAGAATGGGATGTTAGATTATTAATCGAAAGATCTTTAGCAATTAAGTGTCCATCGATACAATATCATTTAGCAGGAACCAAAAAAGTTCAACAGGCTTTAGCTAAATCTGGAAATGTTGCGAAATTTTTGAAGGATGAAAATAATGTAACAAATATTAAAGAAATATTCACTGGTTAGTATGATTATACTAATTTCATATACAGGTATACTGCATATACCTATAATTATTTTTTTCTTCTTGCTCTCTCTCTTTTATTTCTTAGGCTTATACGCTCTTGATTTTGATGATCATGGAGACGAAGCTATAGAAATGGGTATTAAAAATCCTGAACAATACGTATTAAAACCACAAAGAGAAGGTGGATCTAATAACATTTATGGAACGGATATAAAAGAGTTCTTGTTAGATATTAAAGATAAGGAAGAACGTGCAGCATGGATTCTTATGGATAAAATTATTCCACCGTGTCAATTAAATTATATGATTAGACCAGAGAGCAATGATTATTTACAGCCAAAAGAATTAGTTTCAGAATTAGGAATTTTTGGTGTTATTATCGCCGATTATAAAAATATATATGTTAATAAACAGGCCGGTCATATGTTAAGAACTAAATTAGCTACTGCCAACGAAGGTGGAGTTGCAACTGGTTTAGGTGCATGTGATAGTCCTTTGTTAGTAGATTAATGTAATTTTTACGATTATCATTATATAATAATAATAGGATATAAGTAACAATTAGCTATTAAGTAATGTATGTTTTCTACGTTGTCATCAAAATTTATTACAAATAATATTGATAAATATAATTATTATTGGCAAATATTGGTAAAATATGTAATAATTTTTATAGAATAATTATAATAATTACATGCGTAATACGAAAAAATATTAATAACTTATTTATAAAGTGTATTCTGGTATGTATTTGTATTAATTTCTTATGGACAAGAACGTTATATACAATTTTTATACATAAAGTTTTTATATGTACTATATATATAAATATATTCTATTTGATAATAAAAATAAAGTATAAGTATGTATGTGTGTATGCGTGTGTTGTATATGATAAAAAATACATTGCAAGTATATAACATTTGCACTTTAGAAATAATACAATAATACAATAATTATTTTATTAATTATTATTTCAATGTTTTTCGCAGCTTTACCAGATGTTATTCATGCAATAGCAAAATATGATGTAGGACACGAACCGAGAGAATTATATTTTTTCCGGGAAGGTACAATCGTTATGTGGAATGTTTCTGATCTGGAAAGTGGGAACATATTACAATTTTTAAAAAATTTTGAAGAAAATAGTTATACGTCGGAATTAATTCACACAGAGAGTGAAATAATGACTTATACGTATACAGAAAATGGGTGAGCAAATCGATTCTATCTGAGAAATTTATTGCAAAAGTAATTCAAAGTTAATTAGAAATTACGTGAACATAAATTTATATAATTTGATTTATATTTTACAGAAAAAAATGTCATATCAAGGATGGAAATATAATACTTACACAAGACGCTACAAATTTAGAAAAATTTACATTTTCCAATGCAATGGCACAGTCTGTAAAACTTGGAATATGGGAAGCATCTTTAGACCATTATATAAATACGGTTGAATTTGTTACGGAGGATTTAAGGACTGGTCAAAAATTACGAATGTCGCAACGTGATGTACTTAGAAAACAAGGCGAATTATTTGCATTAAGGCATTTAATTAATTTAAGTTCAGATTTATTGGACACGCCTGATTATTATTGGGAAAGAGATGATTTGGAAAGTTTATATCAACAAATATATGGATACTTCAATATTGCAAAACGTACAAGGGTGAGATATAGATGATAAATAGGTATTTACTTCGATATTTTCCATAAATAAAACTTATTCGTATATTTTTTCAGGTGATGAATGAAAAATTAAATCATTGTGTGGAACTCGTCGCAATTCTTTCCAGTCATTTAAGTGACCGACATCACATTCGTTTAGAATGGATGATCATAATTCTTATAATGGTAGAAGTAGCATTTGAAACTATACATTATGTTGATAGATTTCTTGCAAAATAAATATTACATAGATATTTTCATACCATATATATATATTAAGCGCACATTTTTAACGTGTATAGAGTTGAAAAATTATTCAACAAACTATTGTACATATATTTAAAAACTTATTTTTTTTTTTAAAGGAAATATATGTGTACATTAATTTGTTTATACTGTTACTGCGATAATATTTTGTCATTTAATAAGAAAACAGACTGAACAATGCCAATTAATCAATATAAAATTTATCGATCGTTGATATGCTAGAAAAAGTTGTTTCCAAAATAACAAATAAAACAAAAAAAAACACCAACATAATTCGTTAAGTTTTATCCAGCTTCTCCGTATCCATCGTGTTTCCTTTTTTTCTTTTTTATCTGAACTTAAAATATACTGCAGTCATTTCAGCTAGGGATTTTGTTAGTACAGTACTTATTATATTATACCTTGACCCGTATATGTATATCACACCGCGACATACTTTTATTATTTGAATATGTATGTGTCATATACGCATTCATCTCTGCGTGACCGCATTGCCGAGTATCCTATTGTATTTTATCCTTTGGATTGTTTCTTATTCCTATTATGTTTTATTTTTCAATATCAAATTGAAAGCTAATATTTATTCACAATCTATTCGATCAATCTACTTAACATTTATTCTAATAAATATAAATTATTTAAATAATATAGAGCGTATAAAATGTATACCGAGAGAAAGAGAGAGACATAAGGAATAAAAAAAATAATTGTAATTATTTATATGTTAACATTAAAACAAATATATATATATATATATATATAATAGTTTTAAAAATAATATAAAATAAAGTTCATAATGAAATAAAGAAGCTAGGAATTAGCTTTGACAAAAGATAAAATGAAAAAAAAATGTAAAAAATAATGCTTAGAGTTATGATAATATTTCGTTATAATATTGTTAAAATATGGAACATTTAAGAGGAAAAGTGTTACACATTGATGTGTATCACAATGCCACCTGCCTTCATAGGTGTAGAATTAAAACCATAGTGCATGTAGCGTTTTATGCTGAAACTCAGGGAACCAAAGGCAAGAAGAAGATAGCAGCCTGCAGAAAGTAGGAGAACATCATCTACTTTGGCGAGGTGAGCAACAACAACGAGGCTGAGTGATAAATAGTGCGCGTGGGCCAGGGTCTTTCTCTTTCCCTTCCCCATCAACATTTTCCCTTCCCCATCAACTCTTTCCCTTTCCTCTTTTCCTACGTTCTCACCCTCGGAGTGCCCTCCTCCTCATGCCGCAGTGATGCGTGCGATGATGAACCGTACGGAGGAGGACTCGAGTTTTAATCCTGCTTGCTGCTGTTCTACAAATTAGCTCAAGGTTACGATTTTAAATATTCCTTTTTTTATTCATTTGTTTATTTATTTCCTTTGCATTTGCAGGAACCTTTATTTTTCATTTATCTCACTTGTGATAGATTTTCGAGCTGTGATAGGAAAAAAAAAAAAATTAAAAGAAAAGCGTTGGTCAGCTTATCTTCCATCGAAAAAAAAAAAGAAGAAGCTGAAAAGCTCGTTTTCCAGAAGACACGAACAAAAATTCAACTCTTATAAAATTCATCGACGTTTGTAAGGTTTTTATTTCTTGTCCTTTGCATGATTTTTAATAAGCGAACATTTGATTTTCGTTCAGTGTCATATGGTATTTAACGATAAAAAATAAAAAAGAAAGACGTACTTTGATAAGAAATATTTTTATCAGAAGGACGGGATGTGGAAAGAGTCCTTTTTTAAACGTATAGTCGCATATGTTTCCCTGTGTCTATTTCGATTAAATTTCTTTTTTAATTTTAATGATTAATATACATATATATATATATACCTATATAATATATAATTTTTTTCTTTTTAACACAGTATCGATCGATCATGTCTCTATTATAATATACAGCTTTCGTCAATTATTTGTAAAATAATATTTTTTAAATATTTATTTTTAAATTATTTTCATCTAGTTAAAAATCATAATACGTTTTAACGATCATCGTTTAATAATTATAATAATATCTTTATGAATTAGTTTTGAAAATCGATTAACCCGTGTGACCTATCCTGTTAATTAATCTACAAACATATTCTCCAAAGAAAGAAAAAGAATAAATTTATTATTATTATTATTATTATAATTATTTAAGAAGAACGTAAAAGAAAGGTGTCCGTGGTCGATATTGTTTGTAAAAATAAGAATAAGAAGAAAATGTTCGAGTTTGTTGGGGACAGGTCTTCTATTCGGAAAGATAAAATTAACTTCAGTGTTAGCCTAACTCTATATCCGTATTGTTAATATTTGAAAAGGTAATACTTTAAGCTTGGCCAAGCTTTTTTTTTCTTCAAGTTTATAAGTATATGTATATATATATTTAAAATATGACTTAGAACCGCAACACAACTGTTGCACATGCAACATGCTATGACGTGGGCCATACGAGCAACTCTCTTCAAGGAAAAGTCGATAGTCGCGTTTTTATCTCTCTCACTCTCTCCTACTCTCTCTCTCTCCCTCTCTCCCTCTCTTTCGTTCAGGTGCAAGCTCTGTAGATACATAGAATGACGGTCAGCGTCATGAGCTTTCGATTGATCGTCCTTCAACGCGCGTAATACTTTCGTATTCCCATTTTCTTTTTTTTTTTTTTTTTTAGAGACACGTATTTCTGTCACCCAGTAGAAATTTTTATTCTCAATGATCTGACTTGACTCAAAAATTATATATATATTAAGTCGTCCCATAAGTTTTTTTCCTTTTTCTTAATTAACTTTTTATAATTAATATTTTATATTTCATATTATTTTATTAATAATAAATATCATAGTATTATGAACAAAGGTAATAGGAATAAAATCATATATTGTTAAGTAAAATAATATAAAAAATATATTTTATATTGAAAAATAATGAAAAAACTCATAGGACCGAACCTAATACGTTTTTCTTCCATTTACGTATTTTCTTTTTTTTCTTTTTTTTTGCAACGAGTATCAAAATTTATTCGTGCGAGATTCTTGAGCAAAAAAAAAGAAACTAAATGTGTTTTCTCGTTTAAAATATTCATTTTATAATTTTGCACGTATAATTTTTCTTAGCAACGGCTGTTATAGTTAATGGAACTGGAAAATAAATTCTCTTTTCTTTTTGTTTTGTTACACTTTTTAATCATTTACAATCAAATATCGTTCTTCTATTCGTTCGTTGATTTTTCTAATAATGGCGCAAGGAGTTATATATATATTAATATAAAGGGACAATATATATATATATACTTCTTATGTAGGAATAATTATATCGATTTTGGTAGACGTAAGCTTTAATAGGAAGTTTCTAACATATACTAACACACATTTCTCTACAATGTTACGAACGGTAGAATTACTCGAATGCGAAAAGTTGTTATCTATTTCTATCTAATTTCCCCCTCCCCCCTTTTCTTTTTTATTAACCATCAACCCTGTAAATTTGATCTACTGGAGATCTTAATTAATTGAGTTTTATTCGAAATTGAATTTTCTCCTTCTTTACCCTTCCTTTCTATAGTTCTTCCCTTGTTTTTAATATCATTTAAGTTATTAAGCGTTTTTCTTTTTCTTTCTTTTATACAATTAAAAAAAGTCTTTCAAATTCAACTATAATTTTCTACAATTTTAAAAACATTGTCTTACTAAAATTTTAAAAATTACAAAAGTTCCTGATAAATATAAAAAGTAATAATGAAACTGTACTAGAATTTGAAATTATCGCATTGATGATCTTCGAAAAATCATTTTGAAAAAGTAAATCATCAATTTTAATGTCGAGGTAAAGTTTAACGTTTATCCGATCAGTAATTTTGTATCGGATATGTTTTAAATATTATTTAACGTCTTTTTTTTTTTCTTTTCTTTTAAATTACAATATGGAATCGTGGTTGACGAGTGTTCTGTTATTTGTATTTTTTTTTTAGAGGAAGGATAACATGACGAGTTTGTGTTTTATATCACGTACGTCGATCGTTAGATGGAACAAACCTATCCCATGACGTATGTAAGGTGTTTGTAATCTGATATTATAAAGCGTGTAAAAAAAAATTTAGTTATGGATATGACTATGGGGGAATCACAAAATATTGGAGGAACACGTTGGGTTTGTCCAAACGATCGACATTTGGCGTTAAGAGCTAAGTGAGTTTGTTATATTTTTCTAATTGTATTATTTCCAATAAGAACTATATTCACGTATTAGAAATATAAATCATATTTTTAATTATTTATTATCACAAGTAAAATATTTATTTTTTTTTTCTTTTTTTTTTATCATCCAGATTACGAACAGGTTGGTCGGTAAAGACAGGATACTTTGACTCGGGATGGAACAATTATTCAAACGTTGGTGGTAACAACCGTGCCAATCAATCTTTCGTATTAACGGAAGAAGAACGACGTACAATTATACAAGTGAGTAATCTTTTAAAAATGATTTTAACCAGAAACTTTGCACGAATTTTTCGAGCAACCCCCTTTCAATATTAAACATCAATTTTTCAATTTAGCTTTTCATTTTTATTTTTATTTTCAACCTTCTCTTCTTTTAATATCTTTCGCTGAATAAATAATAAAATAAAAAAAGTGTCATCATCATCATCATCATCATTATCATCATCATTATTATTTTTTTAAATATTTTTTTTTTATTTTCTCCCCCAGGTGATTCAAAGAGCGGAGGCGTTGGATTTATCGGAGCAGAAACGCATCGGCAAGTTGGTTGAGAGATTGGAGGACATGAAGCGCAACGTTCGCGTAATCACTTCCAACCGATCGGACGAACGAAGAAATTGCGGTAACCGATGTTCCGGTGGTACGCGTTGCGTTTGCTCTTGTGCCCTATGCGGCGAAAAATTTGGTGCTGTTTTAGGAGCTACCCCAACTTTTTGCAAAGATTGTAGAAAATACGTTTGCCAAAAATGTGGTAAAGAGGCAAATACGCCTAATCTTTTAGCACCTTCTACCAATACCGAAGTTATATCTACGACTACCTGTAGTAATAACACTTTACCGAATGAAACTTTATCAAAAAGGACTGCAATACAACGAATCGTACAAAGAACTACGAACAATCCTCAAAAGATATTTCTTTGTCGTATCTGTATTGAGAGCAGGGAGATTTGGAAAAAGAGCGGGGCTTGGTTCTTTAAAGGAATGCCGAAGCATGATCTTCCGAAGAAAAAAGTACGTTTCGGTAAATCAAATCATAATTCGTTAAATTGTTATTTATAATCGAACAGTGACGTACGAGGTAGAAATAAATAAAGATAGAGAGTGAGTGTGTGTGTGAGAGAGAGAGAGAGAGAGAGAATAAGAATGAAATGAATCATAAAGAAAGTTCATCCCCTTTTAATTTATCAATTGTTTGTATGCATAGGAACGCGATTGGTCTCGAGCGGGTCAAAGGACACAGAATTCGTCTTGTAGAATCATCAGTGTTTGCAAATCTTTGGAATCTAACGAAGTACAGGATTCTTCGTCGGAAGAGGAGGCTGCTCGACGTTTAACCGGCCCAAATAATTGCTGCTCATCTTCTTCTCCGAGTTTGCAAGGTATCCAAGATATCAATGGTCTTTCCAAACAGCAACAACAACAACAACAACAACAACAACAGCAGCAACAACAACAACAACAACAACAGATAACGCCTTACGATACTCAAACAGCAAGTGGCTCTTTCAAAATGAAAACTCGGTCGAATGATCGATCGTCACCCACAGGCCATCGAGACGAGAGCCCATCGACAGCGACGATGGAAAGGTTGGACAAATCTTCGACATTTTCGATCTATTCCCAATGCAGTCGTTTATCCCCATCCACGTCGGCAACAACTTTGCGTAATGCCGCGTCTCGTACCAACGAAAAAAGTACGTGCGATTTAAGAACCGATCAACGCGCAGGAGACAATTCCATAGATGACAATGCGTCGATTGAGGAGATCAAATTAGAGGATGAGGGTGACGAACAGGCTAACTACCTCGAAGATACTCGGGGTTCTGTTGATCGGTGTAAGGGTTCTCAGGTACAATCAGTCAGGTACGTAGTAACGATGCTCGGCAGAGTAGAGGTTTGACTCGGGCGTCTTGGACGCATTTTTGTAGACGGAATTCTCCGTCAACCTTAACGCCGAGCACATTGATGGAACGAATTCTGGAAGAGGCTTGGATGCACGAAAGAAATGCCGAATACGAGGCGAATCTCACCTCAAATCGGACGAACAATCAACAACCTATCAGCACATGGTACGTGCATCACTTGGACTCGCCAAGGACTCAACAAACGTCGAGTTACATCGAAAGTCGGTATCTCGAATTCGTTTCTTATTTTTTTAATTATTATTTATATTACCCCTTTTTTTATATTTGATAAATTCTTACGTATTGTATATGTATATTTGTTTGGATCATTAAAGTGAGGAGGTCAGAAACGGAGGAAAGCTTTGGGACTCTGGAAATCTCCTTGCTATACGACCCAGTGGCTCAGTGCCTCCAGTGCAAAGTGGAACGAGCATTGGGATTAAAGCCTATGGACATCCACGACCTCGCAGATCCATTTTGCAAAATCACCATACTGCCGATGGGAATGGGCACAAATATCAAGCCAATAAGAACGAAAACTGTTCACAAGACACGAGATCCGGTGTTCAACGAGACGGTGAACTTCTACGTTTCGAGAGATGCCGATGTACGAGTAACGATAATATTACAGTGATCATTAAAGTTATATTATTTTAATGACCTATCGCCAAAATGAGAATACGATTGAATGATCGCGACAGATGAAGAGTGGCAGAGCCTTACATGTCATGATACTTCAAGACGATCCCTGGGGAGAAGACTTTCTAGGGGAGGCGAGGTTTCCCCTGTACGAACTAGAACCGTTCCAGACGAAGCATTACAAAATCACCCTCCAAAATCATTATCCGGTCTGTCTGTATATTAAATG
This sequence comes from Mischocyttarus mexicanus, assembly GCA_023678845.1. NCBI lineage: Eukaryota > Metazoa > Arthropoda > Insecta > Hymenoptera > Vespidae > Mischocyttarus > Mischocyttarus mexicanus. Next base: position 537,789 of record JACGTP010000071.1, read on the forward strand.
AAGAAATAGATTAATATATAAATTGTATATTTATTTATAAAATGATGGTTTGTCTATGTATATAACTTCATCATATTCCAACATTGTTTTAGGTGAATCACGAAGAACAGGCTTGGGATCTTCATCGAGGCAACCGAGGTCAAATACAACTAACTCTGAGTTACTGTACCCGTCGACGTGCCCTACTGGTTATTATTCATCAAGCTATGAATCTTTTACCCATGGACAACAACGGGTTTTCTGACCCATTTGTGAAGCTATGCCTTGTAGAGAATGTGATCGAGAATCGTCAGCAACGAGGTCACGATCCTCCCGGACGTACCACCACGAAGAAATACCTCAGCAAGAAACTGGCCGTAGGTCGCAGCTCGTACAGCACCAGCGTCAAATGGAAAACTCTCAGCCCAGAGTGGAACGAAGAGTTCGTTTTTGGGATTCGATTAACAGACCTCACGAAAGTCACGTTATGCCTCTCTATGTGGGACAAGGATTTCGGCAAGAGTAATGATTATCTTGGTAATAATGTTCATTTAATGGTATATATATATATATGACCCACGACCGCCATATAAGAATTCTTCGTACTATAGATATATGATTTTGGTTTATGGAATTTTCTTTAGGAGGACTTGCATTAGGATGCAATAGCAAAGGAGCACGATTACGACATTGGGTAGATGTCATCAAATTTCCTGATTATCATCATCCCGCTTGGCACAATTTAACAGAAGTTCTTATGCCAATAGAGTAATATTTTTCAGTGGCACAAATCATATGGAGAACTCTGTAGAAAATTTGAAAATACCGATCTCAACGTTGACGCGTTAAAGGGGCAATAAAAGGTTTGTCACATTAATAGGTATTGCCTAAGGAACCAACGTCTATATTGCATAATATTGCTGATCATATTAAAAAATATTTTGAAAATAAGTATAATAAAGATAATTATAGTCAGTTTATCGAACTTGTTTCTTCTCTTTTTCTTCTTATTCTTTTTTCTCTATCATTCTTTCCTTTTCTATTTTCAAGCCAGAGAATATATTTAAAAAAATCATTATATTATATAAATATATAATAAATTATTATGGCATTTTTATTATACGAATTTATACAAATTTTATTTGTAATTAAAATTATCGTATTACAAATAATGAGAAATAATAATGCTTTTATTTTATATGTATTGTATCTATAATTATGTATTATTATATATAATTATATATTTAATCGGTTTCAGAAGAAGAAGAAGAATCTTCAGATTCTTTTAACCAATCGATAAAAGATTGTACCGCGTTTTTGATATTTTTTATTTGAACATCGTCATTTTCATCATTGGATTCGTGCCATTCTAAAATTTTCTCTTCTGACAATACGTCAAGCAAATAAAAGGAATGTAATACATTTTTTATATACGGTAACAATTCTTGTGTCATGCTTACAACTTCTTCTATAGCATGTAAACAATCTTCTTGTGCCAGTTCAGTTTTAACGTAATTCAAAATAATAGGTTTAAAATAATTAATCATAACTTTTAAATTTTTATAATAATGATTTTGATTAGTAATTGGAACTTTAGTCTCGACCAAATAATGCGAAGGTAACATCAATATTGCTTTTATGACATTATACGTAACTTCTCGCATGTTAACGTTGTACGCGTATCTCGATGAATTTATTTCCAATATTAAATTATCGCAATTCAGTTTATCTTGAAAACCTCTTAACAAACTATCGATAACTTCTGATAGGAATAAGCTAGTGTCATCGAGAACCGGAGAATATTGTTCTGAATTTTCGCTTGTAGTTGATTCATCCGTTGAATAAGTTTCACATTCTGTAGTTTCATTATCTTTAAAATACAACAACCTTTCATCGATATTGTAATCCGACATTTTTGTATTTACTAAATTACCATTTTTCATATTTAAAATTGAATCAATGTATTCTTTTTGCGGATTAACGTAAGTATTCAAATTTAATATACATCCATCCAATGTAGTATTTTGCTTAATAACGCAATTGGGAAAAATTATACTATCCGTAATTTCACAACCGCTTCCTATTTTGACGTTGGAAAAAATAAAAGAATTTTGTATAATTGCGTTACGATCTATAGAACAATTATCGCCTATTACAGATTGAGTAATAAAACTGTCTTTTCCAAGTGTACTGTTTTTTCCAACTAAGCAATCTCTTTCTAGCGTGCAACCTTTAGCAAGAGTAACACTTTCATGTTTATAACTGCTACGAGATATAGAAACGAAGTTTTTTAATAGACCAAACATTCCTGGTGCATGGGGATAGCCACGTCTGTGCAAAATATCACGACTTAAAGTATAATATGTTTTCCATGATGTAATTGGTAAACCGTAATTGTCGGAATTCAATTGTTGATAATGAATTCGTCTGTCTGTTATTTCTTCGTTCATTAAAACACCTTTGATAAAATCTTCCATTGTCTATATGATATAAAAAAAAGAAAGAATAAAATATAATAATTAAATATATATATACATATATATGTTTTTGTATTAAACGTTGTTCACTTACTTGATAATCAAAATTATCAGAAAATAAGACAAGTACAGCAGGTGAACATAAATATACATGTGTGTCTATGAAACACGTGCTAATATCAATTTCATTATTATCCAGGAACCAATTTAATTCTAATTTAATTTTCTTCTCTTCGTTCTTTAATTTCTTGTAAAAAAGTATTTTATTATTGGCTTTGTTGGAGACTACCAGAGCAGTTTCTTCTCTTAAAAATGAATCGTTGGTGCTACCAACATTTCTAAGTAACATAGTCATTGCTACACCCTTATCCATGTTTTCTGTTTTACAATGGACATTTAGATAATTTTTTAAATTATAGTTTAGAAACGCATCTCCTCTGATCAATATAAAATGACTTCGTATTAAGGATTTGCCGTCAATGTCTCTGAGAGCATCACCTAAAGTTCTACATCCATCAGAAATAATTAAATTAATTATAAGATCTTCGTCCTCCTTTTCTTTAACATATTTCTTTAACAAGTCAATATGACTGCTACAATACAGAAATAATTCTTCTACTCTGGATATTTTTAATGTTTCTATAAGATAGTCCAACAAGGATACGTTCAGGACTGGTAATAACATGCTTGGTAATACATCCTGCACTGGGGTCAAAGCTGTTGTAAAGTCGTCAGTTAATACGACAGCTTGTAAAGTTTCCTTTTTTCTTAATTTTGTAGTCATAATGTTTTTTCTTCACAATATTTTTGTATCTCTCATGAATAAGATAGAAATATTTTCTAAAACAAACCCATATGTCAAAATAGCATATCTGTACTGAATAACATTAAACATATATAAATTAAATTAAATTAACTTAACTTAACTTAATTTAACTTTACCTAACTTAACTCAACTAAATTCAATTGAAACTAACCTAATTATATTCAACCTACTATTATTATCATCATCTCAAATTAATTTATTTAGAATTAGAGATAAATATTAAATTTAAAATATGAAATTAATGTTATATATTTTTGGTACAAATTTTCTTTATTTTCCTTCTTCTAAATTTTATCAAAAATAAAAAAGATCGAAGAAAGTACCTAAAGAAAAATAATAAAAAAGGTCCAAATAATACCTTAAATCTTCAAGCGAGTCCGGTAATATTGTCTTCTATTTTTTATCAATATTTTTTTTTACAAGTACATTTTAATAAAACTATTAAATTTTTTTTTACTATAAATTAAATTGTTTTTAGTTTTAAACGTCCAATCGATATGACATAGAAGAGGTCCACTTTGGCCAATCGAAAACAGTAGTCGCAAACTATCTGTTAGATCGAGAGCGAGCTCGAATCTGACTCCCCACAAATACTGAAACATATATCTATTTCCTCCCTGTATCACCTATCTGTACCACAAGAGTACTCCGATGTTATTTCGATATTTACTTATCGATATTAACATCGATGTTTTTCTAATATCGCTCATTCCTATTACAACTATAGTATTCGATTAGAAGAGAGGGCGCCATTGTAGCATTTGTTTTCTTCTGTGTTGTAATGGTGACTGACGAGTTCGTGATAATTTGTGATTGATTTTTACAATTTTACATTTAAGATGCAAATAAATCCGTTTGACAACTATTCATCGACTAATGAGAAGACTTATCTTACAGGTTTAACATTATTTGTCGTTAATAGTGATAGTTAGACATAAAACAACAAAACTTTTAATTACGTCGTTCTTAACCTAACTTTTCTCAATATGTGATATAAATATTTTAAGAAATTAGTGAAAATTATATATGGTCATGTCGTAAATTATTTATTTAAACTAATAATTTATTTAATAAATATACGTGCTCTACCATAAGATAAAAAAAATATATATATATTTTATTTATATATATTTATATAATACAAATCTTATAGCGTTTAATTTTTAACATCACCTGCGGCTTTGAATTTCACTAGACGAGTTAACATTGAAGTAATATTTGGAATTTCTTTTTTTTGAATTGATTTAATTTGTTCAGTAGCATTGTTTTCATATTCATTTTGAACACAATGGCAGACCGAAGTAAGTAGAGTTAACAAATCATATTGGGTTCCAAATCGGTTTAATACTTTGCATAATGTTTCTATAAACCATGATCCTTGTTTCGACGTTGACCACGAGTAATAACCTATTTAGAAATTATTTTAAATAAATAAATAAAAATGTACTAAAATAAAGAAAAAAGCGTTTTAATTTCTTGTAATATTTAAAAATATAATTAGAATTACATCTTACCTGACATTGTTGAATAAGCGATCAAAACGTCAGCATGATTTGGTATACGGAATATGTTTTCATATGCACTGAATTCATCGGGTACTGTGAATGTTTCCATATTGGGTCTAAATTCATCTTGCACGGAAAGCTTCCTTACTTGACAGGCTTGTATAAAAAATAATTTTGGTTTGCCAACAAGAGTAAGGAGATTTTCTTCTTTTTCTTTTTCCTTATCATTGGTAGGAGGCTTGATGAGTGAAAAATATGACCAAATGGTATCAGCTCTGTAATGTTTGTCACGTGCATAAAGTACTCCTAAGCCTCCATAAGTTAATATGCAAACTATCAAACAATCATGATCGGTGTGATTTTGGTTCGCAACTAAAATAAAAATATATATATTTTTAGGGATTATTACATGTCCTTATATTATGTTAAATCTCATTTTTGTTTTAATCTTTCTCTTTTAATACCTGCTTGCAAAGTTAATTTTATTTGTTCATAGGTAAAATCTTTATGTTCACGAATTGTGAATCCCAATGATTGTAATGTCTTTCTCAAATTTGCACTGTCTCTATCGGTTCCAGTTCGTGGTGCAAGATTATCGAAGTAAAACTTTTCATGATTAAATATAATTGCTAAGCCTTTCTTGTCCATATTGTAATGTGAAGCAAATTTTTCCGTCGGTGATTTTATTAGATGCGATGTAACTCTAGTGTATTGAGTTTTGCTGCAAAAGACAATTTATAATATTTTTTTCACGTTTTAATTAAATTCATTTCATTTCGGTATAAAATAATACGATTTAAATATTTCGTTAATGTTTTAAATCGTACAATCCTTAACATAGAATTAATACTAATTTTTTAATAGATACCCATTAATACTTTAGGATTAGGGCTTTTCAAACTTTTATAATTGGCTACAACGACAACACCCTTTATCCGAACTTTAAATTAAAAATATAAGAATAATCAACGATACCTTGTAGTTGCTGACGTATCGGGAACATCTTTTACTGATTCTTTTTCATCGACATTTGTTTTAGAAGACATTTTTCTAATCAAACTAATTGTTAATCACTTAATATAGATGTTAGCAGTTTGAGCGATTAGCAACAACGATATAAAACTAACTATCGCTGATTTAAAAGCGCGCGTCTTTTAATGGTATCCAACGACCAATAAAACGATTCGAACTACAGGTTTATCTTAACTATCTATTATTATTATTATTATTAATAATAATGATAATAAATAAAGTTTATGATTCATTGTTAACGTCGAAGACTTTTGAGTTGCAATTTCCATTTACTTTCTTTTTCTTTTTTTTTCGTTCGGCACGATATAATACTGGAAAACTTAAACTCAAAGTATAATAATCTGATTTTAATCTTTTCTAACGAACGAACGAAAGATAAGATAAGGTTCATTCTAAGACCGTATCATACACACCTGATTATTTTTATTTAATTTCAATAATCGCTTGAAGAAATATCAATCATATCTTGATAAATTTTTATTAACCTTTGTGCGCATACGCGATATTACATGACTCAATTTTTAGCTTTTATAAAAGAACAATTTAAAAAAAAAAACAACAAATTTATCGATCAAAAAATAATTATTAATTTTATTTATTATATCAATTTTTATAGCAAAGATAACTCATTAATTTTAATATTAGCAATGTATTATTATGTTTTAGAGAGAAGTATATTACATTATATTATATATATATATATGTCTATTTTCGTGTATGTGCAATTCTTTAAAAATTTATAATACAAATAATGTCATATTGCAAGTAAAATTACTTAAAAACTAATAACTCTATTTACAAGTAAAGTAAGTTTTTTTTATCGATATATATATATGTGTAATAATATAATTAAATGATTCCAATAATTTATCAGTACGCATCTTAGTCAAAGGGATAATGAAATGATTAACAGCGAATAATATTTTATGTAAATTAATAACAATACTTATACGATATAAACTAAAAAATATAAATGATATATACATATATATATTGAATATATTAAATTAAACAAATATATATATTTAATTTAGTCGTTATTCTTTTTCTCTTGTATGAGTTTGAGGAACTTTAACAATACTTTTCCATATCTCCGACAATTCTTTCTGGAGTCAACTGTTCATGATGTTCCAAAGCAGTCACCCATCCAGGTACTAACACAGTATTCATTGTTCCTTAACTTCAATGATTTAACAAGAACTGAATTTTTAATGAGGCAAGAGAATATTGATAGTATGTATTCAATATATACATTTTCATATATTAAAAATATCGTTGAATGTAATAAAAGAGGCATATTTAATATTCATCTAGGTCCATGAACGGATGTTAAAAATTCATCTATATCCATATTATTTAATAATGTTCGTGGATCATATAAACGTTTTTTTTCAATCTGCAAATAAACAATTACTTTTTGTAAATAATTTTGATATAAATAGTTATAAAAAAAATAATAATTAATAGCTGTTATCAACCTTTGGATCTTCGCTGGATTCGGATATTTTCCTTTTATAACTTTTTGCAATTAAATTGTCTGCAATCATATTTTATTAATTAACTCGTGAAAAAGCAAAAAAAAAAAAACAAAATAAAATAAAATAAATCCATACTCCAATAGTGTATCAAATTTTGTTTACAAAAAATGTAAAAAATATTTAATTACCTTTATTCGCATTACCTTTTTCAGATTGTACTTTTATTGATAAGTTATCCTTATCATTTACCGATTTTATTTTATCTGTTGATTTCTTTAATTTAGATATTACAGGCTTGTCTACAGGAGAAGACGTGGCTAATGGCTTGGTGGAATCATTCTTTAAGATAAAGTTACTGTTTTTAGAATGAATTTTACTCTTTTCAGTATTTTTAACAGGGAGCTTCTTGTTAATAGGCTTTTTCTTAGATATTGGATTCATATTGTATATTTCTTGATAATCAGTAGCCGTCAAAGTTTGTGTAACTATTTCTTTATAATTATCATTGCTAAGTTGAACTTTTACATGTTGCTTCAACTCGTTGTTACCATATCTTCTTCTTCTTTTTTTCGTTGATTCACTGTCTTTGTAAATAAAGTGATATACTACGGAACCAGGTCCAGTTGTATTTAAATTAATTTCTTCCTCGAGTTGATTATTATCATTTTTTTCTTTAATATTATCAGTTTTGCTTGCTGGCACCAATTGTAAACATTCAAGAACACAAGGTAATTCCTCCTTTGGTTCTTGCGATTGAACAGTTTTTACAGTTTTCTTTTCTTCGTTATCATTAGAAACTTGTTCATTATCTTTCTTTTTCTGAAACTCTGAATCTTTCGAGAATGTACTATCTTCCGATATTTTACATTTTTGTTCATTTTCCTCATCGCTAAATAAATCTCGTTTTACTTGATTTACTTTAGCCTTAAATATATCTTTTTGTTTTTCAGCATGATTTTTTACAATTATTTCATTATCTTTTTTATTATATTTATTTTTTACATCGATATCTTGTACAGTTTTTTTATCTTTGTTAACATTAGATAGATATTCTTTCAATGATTCTTCTTCGCTTATTTTTTTATCTTCGTTCTTATTACTTTCAACTAAATTATTCTGAGATGTATTACAAACAACACTATATTCTCCTACATTACTTTTCGACTCAATATCGATTTTCCCTTGTGTTGAGATTAATTTATTAATCGCAGAATTTGCTTCCATTAAAACATTTTTTTTATCACTTTGAATATCCTTGTTACATTTATTTAATGAACGTGTGGTAGACGATTTTTTGTCATTTTCTTCTTTTTTTATATTTTGAATATTAGTAACAACATTATTACTTCCAGAAACTTGATTACCAGTATTTTCTCTATTATTGGTATTCTTATGAAAAGAACTTTCATAATTTTTTCCTTTCGTCTTTATTCTATTCATTATCTTTAATTGATTATTTTTATTTACACAATTAAGTTTCTTCTTGGCTGACAATATATTTCGTTTAGATTTATTTTTTGCAAGAGTTGTATTAGATTTAGGAATTTGCTTAAGCTTCATTATCATACGTTGACGTTTTTGTTCCAATTGTCTAGCTCGTTCATCCGTTTTTAATATATATTTTTTAGTGATTTCGTTATTGGAAAATTCTGCGAATGGTACAAATTTTGATCTATCGAACGATGTATTTTGTATATTAATTATTTGCGGTGATTGTCCGATTTCATTTGTATTCGAAGCTTCTGGTTTCGAAGAATTTGCTTTTATCAATTTTTCATTTTCCGAGGTAATAAGTGCAATCTTTGATGATAAATTTGTTACATTGTTTACGCCAATTTTGGTACTGCTAGGCGTTATAGATATATCTTCTTCTGTTAACAAATTTTCATCTTTAACAGGAGTTTCTAGTAAAATATATTTACATTGTTCTTCGCTTTTGTTTATTGATATTAGCTTAGCCGGAGAAGACTCGGATTTGATTTTAATATCATTCATGGATGTTTTCTCAATTTCAATTAGATTAGTTGGCACATTTGATACACTTAATGTCATTTTATCTTTGGTCAAATCATTATTTAAGCTTATAGGTATATCTTGGATAGAATTCTTAATAGATGGACTTAATTTTGATGTAAAATCATTACTCGTATCTGTGGTATCCGTGTATATTACATTAGGAGATTTTTTATACTTTTTGTTAGACAACGGTGGTTTAGAAGTACCAACAGTAGTATTAGTGTTAGTAGAAGAAGAAGAGGAAGAAGCAGAAGAAGACGATGACGACGATGAAGAAGAAGAAGACGAAGAAGACGAAGATGTATCACTATTATCTATTGAATTTTCATGAATATTAGAAGGTTTTTCATCGTTCCGTATAACATCATTAACATTTCCATCATTGTGGACAGAAATTGGATTTGAAATAGCAGTTGTAACATCTTTAGTGTTGGAAGATATTTTAAGTTCTTTGACAGCCTCATTTTTTGGCAAATTTTCTTTGATTACTTCAAATTGTGTTATTTCTAGTTTAGTTGAAATAGATGTATTACTATAACCACTGTCTGTATTATTCAACGTGCATTGAGTAGAACACAACTTGGAGTTAGAAGCTGGTGTAAGTAAATGTTTCGTCGTTACATTGTTACCAAATTTCATATCAACTTTAATCACTTTTTCAGAATCACAAGAATTTACATGTTCTATACTTGGTTTGTAATAGGATGATATACACCCGTTGTATATTCCTTTTTTGATAACATCATGAGTTCTTTCTTCGCCATGTTTTGGAGTTAATGCAATAGAAGGAGTGGACGGAAATTCAGGTGTCTTTATTAAAGTACGAATTTTAGTCGAATCATCGTTAATCTTAGTAAACGACGGAATAAGATTGCTATTAGGACTAAGTAAACGAGGCGTCGAAGGTACACCCGAAGAATTTTCAAATTTTCTTGGGGTTTCCAAATCTATTATATCGGTTATTGGTAAGATTTGTCTAGCACATTCTACAGTAACTTTCAAAGGTTTAGTTATTGGAATAACTTCTGTGGTAAGAGATATATTATTTACAACATTTGTTTCTTTTCCCGATTTTTTTAAATTTGTTTTTAATGTTTTTAATTGTACATACTTTTTCCCTGCCTTTTTCTCAGTAGTTTCTTTATTGTTCGTATCTCTTGTAATTCTGTTTTCCATTGCAGGTGGTGCAGAACAAGCAGATTTAATTATGCATGTATTCGTGTTCGTATTTGCCTTTTCTAAAGTACAAATATTATCTACCTTACTTGTAGTTTTTTCGTTTGTACTATTCAACAAATTTGAAGAAACATTATTTTGAGAAAGCGGCACATTGTTTTTTATTAACGTTACATTTGATTTTTTTTTAACATCTTTCATACTTGCCACCGATTCTTCTTCTTCTTCTTTTTTGACATATTGTTCTTTTACATTAACAGCAGGTTTAGAAATCGTATAAATTTTACGTTTACAAGTTTTACGTGCGATTTTATTTTTATTTTCAATAACTTCCTTTTTTTTATTCTTACGTTTTGTCGATTTAGTTGTTTTTTCATCATTCGTTTGTATACCCCGGCGTAAATCTGCATCCCAACTCTTAGTTATAATCTTACCTTCTTCTGAATTATTTATCGAATTATTTATTGTATCATTGCTTTTAGATGGGGATAAATCATCTATGATTACTCCTACGCCATTACATTTTTCCCAACCTCCCATAAGTTTTGGAGCAGGACTTCTAGTCGCTATAGGTATTTCAATAGCTTTTGCAACACTTAATGCATTTTGAAACGTTGGTACTGTTAGAGATGAATTAGCTAATTGTGGAGATTTAAAAAGAGAAGTTCTACGAACAGATTTCATAGATCTTAATAATTTTGGAGTACATTTAATGTTATCATTACCTTGAATTTTAGAAGCGGAACGTATTAACTTAGTCGGAGTATTAAAATCAAGTGCTCTTATATGACTTCTTCTTCGAGGAGTAGATAAACTAAGTCTATGCGATTTTGCTCTATGCTTTAATAAGGATCTTGGTGTCCTTTTAGTAATAATTTCGTTTTCCGTTTCTTTAGATGTCATTACATTCTGTTCATCAGTTTCGTTTGTCGTAGTAGATTGCGTTATCGTTTTAAAATTTTCCATAAGCAATATCTGATCGATATCTGACAAATTGTGACTTTGATTAGAATTAAACTTCAAAAAAGGAGATAGTTCTATTCCCGACAAAGTAATGTTTTCTTCTAAATTAATTATAGGCATTTTTGTATTATTCAAAGATGTTTTTATACTATTTTCTGTACTATAAAGCATTATCGATTCCATGCTCACTAATTTGTTTGTTTCTATTGGATCTAGAATAACAGGATTACATGTATTTTGTTGTATAGATTTGTCAATGTTTTGTATAGTATTTGATTTGCTATTATTAATGTTTTCTTCTGCCGGTAATTGTACTTTACTATTTGACGAGTTAATCATATTTTCCTGCATTTTTGGCATTGTCGCTGGTAATATATATTTTTGTGGTACATTGACAGTTCTAAAGTACAATGTCTCTATAGGTTCTTTAGGTTTGCTAGTACCTTTAGGCAGAATTGGAATAAAATGCGGAGTAGATTTATTTAGAGTTTTTATATTAGATATTTCTTCTTTCGTACACAATACCAGTGTCGGCATAGTCATAATATCTTCTTCCGAAATTAAATTGTTAGTATTAATTTCAGCTTCTCGTTTTACTTTAGAAGGTCGTGGTCGTTTGACCATCGATGATCTCTTCGTTTTAGGTTCAGTTTCTTTATTCGCAGTAATATTATCCACTTTCTGATTTTCCATCGGCACAGAATATTTTTCAGACAAGTTGGTAGTATTACTTGTACCAGGTACAGACGTTTCAGATTTTTTGTCATCTGTTTTTGTCACAAAGGACTCTTTGTTATCATTTGTAATATTAGTCGTTTTATCATTTTCTGGTTTAGTGCTCGTTATGTTAGCATTTATGATACTTAATATAGCAGCTGCATTCTGATCTTCAAGAACAATTTGTTCCTTTTGTTTATAAACCTCATCTTCCATTCTAGCTGTTTGTTGTCTGGAAGAACTACGGAGTCTTTGTTTTAATGGTATTTCCGTTGAACATATTTCGTTGGGCGATTTAGCTTCAACAACCGTGCGTTCCGGTAAAATAATAACGTTACCAATTTCTAATTGTTTTTCTTCTGTTCTGTTAATCAAAATCATATTATATTTATATAACTCGCATATAGAAGAAGAAAATGTTTAAATAATATCAACCTTTCGCTAGGAGACGAATTAACGTCTATGTCCTCGTCAGGACTTGTATCCGTTTCTATGCTTTTCCCAATAATTTCATCGAGAAATCGCTCAAATACTGGATCAGATTCTGTTGCCTCCACTATTGATTTAATAGCATTATTTAATTCAGTTACGACCGAGGTATTCAATTCACAGCCAATAGATTCATTAAAAATATCTTTAACTTCCTTTATGGATACATCAGTTGGAAGAATTGCTTTATTTATATTGTCAGCTATACGTTCTTGTAATTCTGTTCGGTGTAATAATTCCTTTGTCAAAATCTGGAAAGAGTGAAAGAAATAGGGAGAGGGAGAAAAATTAAAAACGAATTATTCTCAAAATATACAAATTTAATGCAATGTAAAAGAAATATACTTACACTAAGATTTTGAATAGGCTCGTCGTTAAATTCCGATTCATAATCTAATAATTCGCAAGGAGTAGTTTGAACTTCCATATTAGAAAAAAATAACAATTCTTCCGTATTTGTCCCCGTAGTACATTTTTCATTCAGATCAGTATTTTTTGCGTCGTCATTTTTTCTACATTTTTCGTCATTAATCACGTTTGAATTAAAATTTTGAATATCAATATTATCGCCTAAAATATATATTTATATATATATATATATATATACATGTACATATATATATATATACGTATATATATATATACATTATGTTGAAAAAACATCGTTAATAAATAAATAAGCTTTTACAATGATATATTTACCTGTATCCAGTGTTACAACTTTATCTCTACTATCCGTTGTGTGATGACTTTCGGTAAAACTACTTTTTCTAGAATTGCATTGATTTAATTGTCTTGTCGCATTATTGATGTCATTTTGTATATCGTTAGGTTTTTCCATATGTCCAGGTAAACTTTCAAGAGCTGTTGCTTCACAGTCCATCACTATTGCCATATTGTATATTATACAAAAGAAATATTTATTATTCAAATATGCAATTATAATATTAAAATAATTATGCTAATAGATATATATTTATTTTTTAAATTTACCATTGCTATATCGTTATATTATTATAAATGAAATATTTTTTACTAAATATGCAATTAAAATATCCTGACAATTCTGCTAATAGATATAATCATAGCAAAAAATTACCACAGTCGAATGGCAAGTCTGGTTCTGGACATATTAGATTCAGCGAATTAGATTGTTTACTAGTATTAACTTTTTGTTGCTCTTTCTCATTATGATATTTTTTTTTTCTACTACCTGATATTATCGGAGATCCACCTAATGTTTGCTGGTTCGGCTAGAATTTAATATGAAATTTTATTTTCTCATTATTTCCTTTATATACATTAAAAAGATCTTGGAGAGTATAATAATTATATTAGTTTAGCATATATCATTTGTTTTCTTATAGAAGAGAAAAAATATATTACTTTAGATAAAAAAAGATTATTTACCTGCGTAGGCATATTGATATTTACAACAAAGCGTTTTCCGGCTTGCGTTTCTTCTATTAAAAATTTTAATTGTTCCAATAGATTGTTGCATTGTTTAACATTTTCACTATCCGTGATTTTGTTCAAACGTTCTTGTACTATAAAAATATAATCATATTAAATGAGAATAAAACTGTAGATAAATTAAATTCTTCGAATATTCTAACTCACGCGTATTAATATAAACAATTATTTCAACGTACTGATAATGCTCATTGCAGAATATTTTTCTAAAATATCTACTAACGATAATCCATTGATGCGAGTATTAAAACGCCTTCCTACTGATAATACATCACGACATTCTTGAAGGTGAGGAGATGTTTCTAAGAATACTTTTGCAGCTTCTTTGCAGTCATGATCTATCAAATATCCTGATTAAATGAGAAATAATATAAATATAAATCAATCTTAATGTTCATGTATTTCTTATATTATATAATTAAAAAAAAAAAAAAACATACTTTAACACATAAACTATTACAAAATAATACACTTTTATTTTTAGTCGTCGTTATCTTTGTTTAAAATAATATACATTTTATTTGAACAAAGATATAAATAAAAAAAAAAAGGCAAAGATACTAGTTAATAGTATATATTAATTATATTTTTAACAAACAAAACGGTTAACAGTAAGGTTAACAAAAATGTATAATATTATAATGATACCACAAGTATTATTTACCAAACACTAATCGAGCTATTTCCGAAGGCAGCAAAGCTTCCATGATAAAATAAATATACAATATTTATAAACTGAACGAACACAATTAAATAATTAAAACATATCTGAAAGAAACAACTTTGAATTCACTTGAACACAAATAGCGTCGTTTGCATCCACAGCATTTCGTGTATTCTTATTTAGGGAATAGGGGGTGAAAAAACGGTTTTCTTCTTATTTCCTTTTTCCTTACTAGTTTTGTTTTCATAACCACAAACTGCAAGTTCAAAAAATAGAGCGTCTATATTTAATTTAACAAAATTCACATTAAAATAAAATAAACATTTGTTTAAATAAACTTTTATTCAATTTCAATTAAATTTAAAAGCATAGAATTTTATATTTTTAATGATAAATAAATATAACAAATGTATAAAAAACCGATATACGTTATACGCGAATGTAAATTTGAATGGCGTTCGATTAAATACCAGTTATGATCGATTAATCGTTTAAATTATTATTTTACATTTTTTTGGTTATTAATAATCGATCATTATTGAAAATAAAAGAGAAATATATATAAATATGTTTGCATGTATAATAAGAAAACATCGCGTAAATCTTCTAATCGATATTATAACTTATCGAAATCGTTGGATAACCGCTGTTCGAAATGTCCAATTGAATTGAAGTAAGCGACAGCGAGTTCGATGTTTTAAAAAAACTAGTTTCTAACCTCACATTTAAAAGTTTTATTTACATATTCAAAGTTACTGTTGTTGTTCTTTGTCGAAATATATATCATTAAAGTAATATTACTTTATAAATTATATAAATTTATTATTTGTAATTGATATTGCCACAGTACGTAATTAGAATAATATATTTTATATAATTTAGGTTACACAGACACATACACACACATTTATGTATACATTGTTTAAATGCAGTGACAATAATTATACGTTTAATTTTTCAATTGATATTAATATGGATCGTTTTAGTTTCATTGATGGATAGCATATATATATTAGAATATTGTTTATTTCAGAGAATAATAAAATATGGGTAGTTGGCAATTAGAAGTTTTTAAAATGGCATTATACATGGCCTTTCCTGTATCAATGTTTCATTATTTTAATCAACCAGGAAATTATGAATCATGGGTTAATAAGGTAAGGGATGAATATTATCCTAAAGAGAACAAAGAACTACGCAGAATGATAGAGAAAAGTATAACAGATCATAATAAAAAGTTAGAAGAAAAGCAATTGGAACTTATGGAACGTGCTATTCAAAAGAATAATTCATGAATTTAGAAATACTATGTATTATGTATGTACATATTTTTCGTTATTTTTTAATATTGTGAACTGTGTATATCATGCGTATATACTTTGCGTTGGATGATGATTTATTAAATATCTTTATTAATAATTATCACAAGAATATTGTTTTCCACTCTTGTGATAAATTAATGCATCCACTTAGTTGTATAATAAAAGTGATATTTGTTTTTAAATAAGGGAGATTTTTATTATTATTATTATTATTATTCATATAAATGTTTATTTTTGTATGAAACTGATACACCTATTTGTAATGTTTTAATCAAATGTCAGATACTGTAGTATATGTAACCAATCACGTTCAAGAACTATTAGTAAGGGTATCCGTTATAGTAGAATATGTTCACCAAATAAAATCCCTATGATTATTGGTATTTGTATTAGAAATAATATATTGTTGACTTTAATTATTATATACATTTTTAAATTGTTGGCTTTTTTTTGTTGTATTAAATATATCGAACGCTATATTGTGTGTTCTTCAAAAAATAAAATTAATAAGTGATATAAATCTCTATGAATGTCAAACTTAATTTAGGGGAAAAGTTCTAGTAAGTTTAAGAACGCAATTGGAAATTGTCATTCATTATTTCTCTGTAGATTACCTTATTAGTGATAGACTTAATTAATTAGAATGTCATATTCAATACAATGGAACAGTAATAACATAAACAAAATGATTTAACGTTAATATTATCATCCCTTTACTTATTCTCAATAATAAATGTTAATTAGTCATCATGTGGAAGTGCCATAAATGCGGTAAACCTGTTTATTTTGGTAAGATCTTTTATTTTATCTTTCTAAAATATTAAATTTGAGAGTTTGACAATTGCCGCTATATACCCTCTCTATATCAACATTATTTAAATATAAATTTATACAAAGTAAGTCATTTAAAAAAAAATAAAAAAACGTATAAAAAGCATAGTATTAATTTGTTCTACAGTGAAAAAAATTAACGATGTCTTTTATTATACGTCTTATCGTTTAAAATTTAATCATCGTTACGTTAATTTATTATTTAAAAAATATGTATATATTTATCTGCTGTGTGTGTAAAAAAATTTGTAAAAGAAATATTTTCATTTAAATTTTTATTCATTGTATTTCATTACACGTAGCGGAACGTAAGCAATCTTTAGGATACGATTGGCATCCTGAATGTTTACGATGTGAAGAATGTGGAAAGCGTTTGAATCCTGGGCAACATGCTGAGGTAAAAGATTAAGATTTTGTTAAAAGTTAAAGAATTGTCTGATATGAATAATCTATGCATTGATATTTGTGATATTTTAGCACAAAGGAGTACCTTACTGCCATGTTCCATGCTATGGTGCTCTTTTTGGGCCTCAATTATTTGGTCATGGTACAAGAGTTGAATCACATACAAGTTTTGGAAAAAAAGAAGTTCGTCCATCATTACCAAGGTAATTATTTATTTATTAGATACTTTTTTATTTCTTTCTTTTTTTCTTCTTTCTTTCTTTCTCTCTTTTTTTCTTTTTCTTTTTTTGTTGTTTTACAGTTATTCTATAAGTGTATAAATTTTAATGAAATTAAATATATATATAAATATATATATATGTGTTGA
>JACGTP010000071.1:568044-581181 GCA_023678845.1 Mischocyttarus mexicanus
ACTCGGCTATCGGCGGCTTATGGTTATAGTAGCAACACAGAGGTAGATATGTATATTCAGCTTTTTTTGCAATTTTTATCGGTCAATATCTCGAAAAGGGTTGATTATTCATATATATTGATTAGCAGTACGTGATAGTACTAATCAACATCTACAAGTGTGCAAAGTTTCAAAAAAATCTGGGGGTACACGACTTGGTGGAGCCCTTGTTAGATAAAAAAAAAAATGATAAAGTTAAATATCATTGCACGCCTTACCTGGAACCACCATATATTCAGATTGATACTCGTGTCCTTTTTGGCTGCTGTATTGGAAAAGATTATGCGAGAATTAAATGTATTGACTTGAGATATATATATTTTTTTAAATTTAATTTTATTCTTTTTTTTTTTTATTTATTTATTTTGTTTTTTTCTTATTATAAGAATTTTTTTTTTTGCACATGGGATTGGATCGATGATTCGAAGGCATATATAATAATAAAATAACAGAGAGATAGAGGATAATTCGCGTATGTATGTATATATATATATACATATATAATATTATATTATATATATAATATATATAATACAATATAATATAATAATATATATATGAAATTGGACAGAATGTGTATTTATTTATCTTTTTAAAGTACGTAGAGAATAAGAGTTAGATTCAATGCAATGTTTACGAGTAGTTATCGAATAGTAATTGTCATACGAGTTGCTAGGAACGAGTATGTATACCCACAACACCGAGGAGCTCCGTTACGCTCACATTATTATTTTATTTTATTTTATTTTATTTTATTTTTTTTTTGGTTTTTGTTTTTGTTTCCTTTTTTTTCCTTTTTTTTTCATTTATTACTTTGCACGAGGACATTGATATACATTAAACGTTTTACGAGATAGCAATAACGATTATCACCAGCAAGTTTCATCGTTATAATATATCATTGACACGTTTATATATTCATAATTATCTTACCACGAGTTATTTCTTTTTTTTTTTACTTTTTTCTTTTCTTTTCCTATTTTCCTGTTTTTCTTCCTTTCTTTTTCTTTTCATTTTTTTTTGTTTTTATTACATACGACTTACAATATATATCTTTGGCATCGCGGATACCAGATTTTTCTTCAACAATTAATACGCGGTACGCGTGCGTACACGGGACACGCACACGACACATGCACAACCATAAACATACATACATACATACATCATACGTATCGTACAGATACACCACGCATACGGTAATAGAACCGTTACTATTATTATTATTATTATTATTACAATCCTCATTGCAAACATTTCTTCTTCTTTTGTTGTTTTTTTTTTATTAAATAATTTCTCAAATAAAAATTTTTAATAACAAACACGGAAGTTGGCGGATTTTCATTCCTTACGTGTGGGTTTTCTTTATTGTTTTATTTAAATTTTACCCTCGTCTCAAAATTTTGTTTCATATCAGATATTCAATGGTTTTTTCTTTTACGCGAAGAGGGAAAACGATTCGAAAGAGAATATTATTCATTGAACACATATTCATTTTAAATTAGGATTATAATTGCGAAGCGTTAATAGGGTGGTTTAGGCCGAACTATAATGTGGTTTTGTAATAACAATTCCCAACAAAATATTTATATCAATCGTTTAGAGATATAATATCATTCATATTTGTTATTTTTTTCTTTATTTATTTTCCTTTAAATAATAATATTCTATCATATACGCTTTAAGCCTTATTCTTTTAATCTCTCTGTGAAAATATTTTAAAATTAAAAATTACAAAAAAAAAAGAAAAGAAATTAATAAAACAAACAACACAACAGCAACAACAAAAACAACAATACAATATAAATAATATATATATAACAAACGAATATTACATATTATATAATACATAAACATAATAATAATTATTTAAGAAGATGCGAGGTTTTTAATTTTCCTGATAAAGAAATGAAAAATAATTCTTATAAAATTTTTTGACACGAGCGGTGGGGTGGGGGGTTCCTTACTGATTTCTTTTTTTCTTCATCTATCCCATTCAATCCAAAAAAAAACCAAACCAATCACCCACCCACTCACCCATCCGTTTTGGTTTTTGTTTGTTTTTCAAATTCCATTTTAACCCTTTGCCTTAAAATAACGAGCGGGAAACGTGATCCCAGTTTTTCTGTCTAAAATAAGAACCTCGTTATCGAACACGCGATTTATGTTTTTGGTTTTTTGGAGTAAAATTTGGCGCAAGATGAAATTGTTTCTAGTTACGACGCGTGATAAAAGCTTTCATCCAAAATGGCATAGGACGATCATAGTTCATTTATATTAAGGCAAAGGGGTTAATTAATAATTATTATTAATTATTCTCGCGAGGTTTGGGTACTTTGGCTATTTTCGACGGAGTCGTGAACTTGGCTATCACAATCTGGCAAAACGGGCCTTACAAAAAATACAATACGTCGCTCCCGACGCTATCGAAGAAATACACCTAAGCACCAATTTAATCGCGATTATTATTAATTATTTTATTTTCCTCCTGTTTCTTTTTTTCTCTCTCTCCTTCTCTTTCTCTATCTCCCTCGTTCTTTCTATTTTTAGTCTTATTTTTTGTTATATATGCATATATATCACACATTATTTCAATGAATAATTTAACACGAGTATAACTAAAGTATATTTATCAAACGAATTCATTTTGTTTTCCCCTTCTAATCAAACGCTAGAGTAAAAATAAAAATACCTTGTCTCTATTTCGATCTTTATTTAAATAATAATAATAATAATGACGATGATTATCATCATCATCATCATCATCATCATTTGCGTAGCTTCTTACGAATCGTTTATTTTGTATTTTCAAATTTTATTAAATATATCATCATTTTTTCCTTCAGGAATAAAAAAAAGGTAAACGGATTGTTTGTTATTTCGAAAACGACCAATACCACCACACGCACACTTTGCCAATATAATTACGAAAAATTATATAATAATTTTTTTTTTTCTATAAATATGTTATATAAATAGAAAGCTCGCACATATTTCTATTACTTTTTTTTTTGTCTCCCTAAAACAACGTAAAAATTGAATACTATTGTATTTTTTAATGATTTATACTTAATTGAAATTCGATGTTGTGCTTCTCTTATTTGCATTTTCTTTTTTTTTGCATCTCACTAACACACTTGCTCGAATTGAAAGGATTCTCATCGTTAAAGCATCCCTATCATTTCTCTGATTTACACAAACATTCACATTCTTTCTATCTTTCTTTTTCTCTCAACAATAACAATTGAATATGAATTAGAAAAATAACATTATATCGTAGACAACAATTGGATTACAATATATATATATAATAATAATAATAATATATATATATGTATATATATAATAATGTTCCAGCATATTATTATTATTAATTATTAATTATTATTATTATTATTATTATTATTAATTATTAATTAGTGCTTTTATACAGAATACTTTTTCAAACCTTCGCTCATTAAAGCGGCGCGCGCATAATTTCACATAATCTTGCATGTGTATGTAATTTGTTAGTACATATACACATACATAATACATAATACATATAAACCCACTGACGTTGAGATTTTCCCCTCTGTTTTCTTTTCTCTCTCTCTCTCTCTCTCTCTCTCTCTCTCTTTCTTTCTCTTTCTTTCTCATCCTTAATATTTGGCAAATAATTGTCGCCTAAAATGGCTAATACAATATTTTTACTTTTAATAATTCGTCGTGTTTCGAATATTCGTCCGTTGTAATATATTTACCATATTGGCGGATCGGATTTCCTCATATTGGGGATCGGATTGATTACGGTTTTAATACGAAATCGTAATATTTCTTTATCTTTTCATTTTTGTACCGTACCAACACACACACACACACCACACCATCGGTTCTCACATTTATACAAATACATTTATTACATCGAACGCGTTAACTCGAGAATATCCGTGCGATCTGCTTCCCCCTTCATCTCCCACCTATCATCCCCATCACCATTTTGAACCCCCTTTAGCTTATCCACAAAATCTACTTTAACCACCCCTCGTCGTTGATAATTCACTAACTCGGATTTCATTCATTCGTTTCTTTGAATGCTATTCAATGAACTTGAAATTATTGACTCATACTACTTCTACTACAACAACAACTACTACTACTACTACTAATACTACTACTACTACTATTATTTTCATTATTATTAATTATAATTAGTATTACATATAACTGTTTTCACTTTTTTCTTTTTTTATTCGAAACTTTTTATTTTAAATTAATTCATTTTTCTATTATTATCATCATCATCATCATCATCATCATTATCAACAAGGCGTGGTTTTTGGATTAGATTCGCACGGATTTTCTACCCTCGTCACTCCTTTCTAATATTCTTCCCCTTTCTCTCATATTCCCCGATCAAATTATTCGAGAGATTAAAATAATTAAAAACTAACGTAAGTGTCGTAAAATAATGGGCGGCGGAGTGGGTGGGTCTCGCGTTTGCGGCGGCCCAACGTCAGTGGAAAAATTCGTGGACAGATTTAAGACGGCGTACGACATCGTTACTTCTCCCTTTCTCTTCCTCCTCCTTCTCATTCTCCCTTCCCAAACGCTTTTCATGATTGTTTTACTTGCACGTTTTCCCTCCCTTCAACTACGATCCCTTCAATCTTTCTCATCTCGGGAAAACGTATTTTCTTGTCTCCTTTTTTTTTTTTTCTTTTAAATCATTTCCTTTCCTTCGATCGTCCGCTTATCGTTCTTTACATTTACAAGCTAACACGTATTGGCTACAGTAAAATCTAATTATGGCTTGTACGACAGACATACATATATATGTATATATATTTATATAAGAATTTTTAATTATTTATTTATATATATATAGATACATATATATGTATATGTATATAATAATAATAATAATATATATATATATATATAATATTCATATATTACAATTAGATTGCTCATTGTCAATTTATCAGTTTTTATCACATTTAGTACAAGTTGAAAAATATCTCTAACACATATTTACCCCCTCTATCTTCCCCTTCTACCCCACCCCCTGTAACCCTATCTTAAACGATCCCCCTAGCCCTTATTTATCGTGGTTCGGGACACAGTTCGCGGCATTTATGCGGACGCAATACAACCAATGGCGTGTCCGCAAACCAGCCTACCTCTCTTCCTCTCAGTCCCTTTCCCCCCCCCCATCCCCGGCCTTTCCTTTCAACCCCCGTCCCGTAAATCGTTAATTGTATATTTTTAATTAATTAGTTATTAAATTATTCGATCAATTAATTATTAAATTATATGATCAATTAATTAATTAAATTCGACTCGACTCGACTCGACTCGAGACTCGAGATTCAATTCGAATCAATTTAATTCGATTCGATTTTATTTATTAATTAATTAATCAGATTCATTCATTCGTTAACGGCTAAAATTCATTATGTTCATAGTTTAATATCTAACAATAGGTACGACAAACAATTAATGATAGTACGGTCACGAATGGCTTTTTGTTTTTTATTTTTATCCCATTTTTATGTTTTTTTTTTTTCCTTTTTTTTCTTTTTCCCTTTTTTTTTTTCTTCCACGTAACAATAAAAATGAATGATTGCAAGGTTTGACTTTCGTTGAATGAGATTAATCTTGACCATTTTTTTTGTTCCTTTATTCTCTTTGTTTTCTTTCCTCTTTTTTCCTTCTTCCTTTCCAAGAATTAATTCCTAGATAATTGTCGGAATTTTCATGACGTTTGTCTTTCTTTCTTTCTTTTTCTATTATTTTTTTTTAATTTTTCTATTACAGAGAGAGAGGGAGAGAAAGAGAGAGAGAGAGAGAGGCAAAATGATCGAAAAATGGATCATCGTTCAGTCGGTAAATTATTTATTTAATTATTATCTTTTTTTGTTTTTATTTTTCTTACGTGTCATGGGTATATATACCTAGATACTTTTATCTATTATCTACCACTTTATTATCTTTTTTTTTTTTTTTTTCTTTTCTTACGTTTTCGCTTTAATTAACATTTAGTCGTTGCTTATTAATTTTCTTCTTCTTCTTCTTTTCTTTTTTCATTAAATCCATTTAATCGATTATGATTCTATACACAGAGAGAATTTTGGCGATTAGTATCGAACAATGATTTGTCTATACCAGGGCTTCTTAAACTATGGGTCGCGAGAGATTTTAATGTCAAATATTTATATATACCATTTTATAACATCACTAGAGTTGGCGGAATACAGTGGACTTGCAGCGTCTAGACACGTGCATTTGTTGAAGGTTACCTAATAAATAAATCATCAAAAAATATTAATTTATTTTTCTTTTATATTTGTATGGGGTCGTCAAGAAACTCGCAATCATAAATGGGGTCGTGAATGACAAAAGTTTAAGAAGCCATGGTCTATACCAATAAATTCTTTTAAGCGTAGTATATAGTTTTGTTAGATCAATCGTATGGTAACTTTATCGTTGACTTTTACTGCTGGTTTCTTCTCTTTCTCTCTCTCTCTCAGTGTATTGTGGACGTATTTGCATACACACGCATTTAATTCTTGTATAGATACAATTTGTAAATATTTTTAGGCGTTATAATTGGAATAAGAACGATATTTCTTTATTTTATTTATTTATTTATTGAATTCTTTTTTTTTTCGTTTCGTTTCTTAAATAGGACAAAATTGGCAAAAATTTTTCTCGAAGGATTATTATAATAGAAAAAGAGAATGATTAAGGACGTAAACGATTTTACTGAAACGATGATCTTTCTCTCTCTCTCTCTCTCTCTCTCTGTTTTCCCTTTCTCCTTTTATTAATTAGATCTAAATTTTGTCTACGTTTGAAATTGTTGGTCGTATGAAAGACAACGCGTAGATTAGGATTTTTATCTTGTTGTTGTTGTTAGAAATATGAGGTTTATTATTAATTCGAGGTACACATTATGTCTCTCTCTCTCTCTCTCAATAATCGATGTATTAAAAAGAATGAAATTTTTGCGGCATACGTGGCCGATATCGTGAAATTATACCGCGAGACAAACGTTCATGGTGTTTCACGTGATTAAAAGCCGTTGTTGAATTGATTTTTATTGAAAACAAAAATAAAAAATAAACAAAAAACTGTAGGATGGGATCAAAGTTCATGGATAATTCGAAATCAATCGATTATTTCATTTTTCTTTTTTTCTTTCCATAATTTTTCCTACCTACGTTGTGTCAAGGTTTGAATTGAAATTTTTTCGAAATTAACGGGGTTTCGAATAATTGCTATTTTATTTTTATAACGATATAATGCTTTTTTTTATATATATATATATTCACGTGAGACAACACCTAAGAACGAAATCTCGAAGATTTATTCCACGTCGTTGTTTAAATAGACGAAGATACTAAACGTTTAACATTTTTTCTGCACTTCTTTTTTTTTCATCATCATCATCATCATCATTATCATTAATATTAATATTAGTATTATTATTAATAATAATATTATTATTATTATTTGTTTGTTCTTTCGTTAGTTCGTTCGTTTGTTCGTTTTTATTTTTATTAATTAATTTCTTTTTATTATTATTATTATTATTATTATTATTTTTATTAGTATTATTATTATAATAATTATTATTATTTTTCCCATTTAGAATAGACACCAAAGACATCGAGAGACCCGAAGAAGAAAGTTTTTGAAAAAGGAGATTAAAGATTTTTTTTTTTTTCCGTTCACAGCTATGTATTTTATTTATTAATTAATTTATTAATTTATTTTTTTTTAATTATTTTCCAAAAAGTTTCGCCCTTACATTTAATGAGAAGATAAGAGGAGCTTTCTACGAATGTTATTTTCCATTAAAAAATTTGCCTTTTTATTATTATTTTTTTTTTTTTCGATATCTAACAACCACCGTGTATCCTCTATTCTTTTTCTTTTTTTTTTTTTTCTTGTTATATAATTTAAATTTTAAATCTACAGAGCAGAGAAGAAAAAAGTGATCGAGGGACATCGATAGGATTTTTCAAAAGAGCGAACGGTCCTGTTTCTTGTTGTAGTTGTTTTTTTTTTTTTTATTTTTTTTTCTCGACTGTCTCCTTTTTATTTTTTATTTTCATTTTTTTCTTTTACTTATTCGCCCACCCAAACCCCCCTTTTTAACATTTATTGCACGAAACGCGTGAACTCGAAACATGTCCGAATTATCATCCCCATTATTGTTATTATTATTATTGTTAATTATTAATTATTAATATTATTAAAAGTATTATTATTATTATTATTATTATTAATATTATTATCAAGTATTATTACTCTATTATTCCTTCCTCGTTGCTTGAATTCGCACGAACGTCGATTAATTCGTTAAAAATGGACGCGAATTTTTTTTTCTTTTTTTTTTTTTCTTTTTTATCATTTTACCGATTAGAACAATCAATCGTTGAATTTTTTTTTTTTCTTTTTTACTTTAACGAAGCTAAAGATTAAAAATTACGACACCGTTATCTTTATATTTTAATTTTTTATTTTTTATTTCATTTATCCTCCCTTTTTTTCCGACCTTTTAAGATTCCTCCCCTCACCCCGTTCAATTCTCAATACGATTTGGCTATACTTTACCGTTTTATTTGTACCGTAGTCTGTAGTTCTTTTATTATTATTATTATTATTATTATTATTATTATTATTTTGTTCGTGTTAATTAATAATTGAAATCGTAGAATAGAATCGTAAAATGAATTGTGGATGAATTTCACGAGAAAAATTGAACTATGTAAAAATACAATTAACGAGGCAGTTTAACGAACGCAATGTGGCTTCGTTCGTTGCAATCGTTTTGTGCAAGAAAATAAAATATTTATATGGTGTATTATTATACACACATATATACAAATACACACAGAGAGACAAACATACATATACATTACATACACACATTAGCATGAATGTAAGTTGAATATTTGTGAACGCGTTTATTCGTACGCATGTCTTGTATCCATTTCAGAATATTTTAGTACATATTTTATCTATGAAGATATTTATGTATGTATGTCTGCTGTGTGTATATAAGCATATATGTATATTTATATATTTATTAATATATTTTTAATAATAATTAATAAGAAATATATATATATTATATATGTCGACGATTCTTACGTGCGAAATACGCAATATACGAAGGAATTTTTATTTAATATTATATTATATTAACCTTTTTTCATTTCTCTTACACCCAAAGCTTTCCTTCCCCTTCTCTCTTCCTCTCTCACTCTCTCTCTCAAACATTAACGTTTGTTAGAGAGTGGCTATTTCAGAAAATTTCCTATCTAAATAAGCTTAGTCCGCTTTCGTGCAAGCAAATGAGTGAGATCATTAGTTTTCTAAGACGATAAATATATCGTCTAAATAATACAATTTTTCTTACACCTCTCTTCCCTCTTCTCTCTTACTATTTCTTTATTAGATACGAGAGAGAAGAAAAATTAAAACTCTTTTTCTTTTTAACCCACGTGTTTATGTTTACAATGAAACGCATCTATCTTTGCTTCTGCCTCTGTCTCTTTCTCTTTCTCTCTCTCTCTCCCTATCTTTCTTAGTTTTTATTTATTTTTCAGTATTAGACGAATTTAGAAGTGATCACAAAAAAGCGGACTTAGCACTTATCTCATTATTCTTGGAACACAGATAAACCAGTTAAAAACATTGTATATGTTCCTATCTAGCTATACACAATATATATCTACATATACATACATATATATATATATATATATATATATGTATATATATATACATATACAGAAATAATGTTTGTATATCGTAACTATATTTTAATATAATAATAATAATATAATAATTAATTAAACATATATATGTATATATACATATTTTCTATATATATATATATATATAGATATAGATGTATATATACGATTAGAGTAAATAATTATTAGTTTAATCCTTATTCATATATCACATCTGATCGTTCAGTCAGTATAGGAAGACCCTCGCCTCGCCAAAAACCTATCGCAATACTCGATCGGTCCTCTCATTTTCTCTTCGACATTCTCCTTTTTATTTTTTTTCTTAATTATTTCCCATTCTTTTTTTTTTTTCTTCTATTCATCTCTTTGGAGGGAACAGCGCATATTTTTTTCCAAAATTTCTTTCTCTCTATTTCTCTTAGTCTTTTTTCGTTCATTTTCTAGTTTTTGCGCGCGAATTATCTTCAATCTTTTTCTTTCTTTCTTCTATTATTCTGTTTCCTTCTTTCTCTCTTTCTTCCGATATTTTGGACTAATATATAATATATATATATATGTAATATTTATATATATAATATATATCCGACTGTATCTCTAATATCTAAACAGACATTGAATTTTTGGTAAAAACCTGAAATCGCCATCAAATATCAATATAATACACTTATCATTATACTTATAGTATAAATATAGGAACATTCATTAAATATATTTAATATTTTATATATTTATATATATATATATACATACATATATACATATAAATATATACATATATATTTATATATATTTATATATGTGTATATATACATCTGTATATTACTTGGTGTTGTATAGATAACTATAACTTTTTTTTTTCTTACACATCTATGTCCTTTCTTGTTTAAAAACGTCCAATTTAGGATTCCACGATGCCTCACAATTAATGTCGTTGCTCTTATTATTTCGTTATTTATTTATTTATTTTTTTCTTCCATCACTTCATTATATTATTATTATTATTATTATTATTATTATGAAACTTTTCCATTCTTCTTCAATGCATATTTTTTGAACGCATCTTTCAACCATTTTTCCTTTCGCATCTCTTTTTTTTACCCCATTATCGTGAGATTCGTTAATTTTTGTTTGTTTTTCTTTTAATTACTTCTTCTCTTTATAGTCGATTCCTTTATAATATATTTTGTAATATCTTCGGCGAATATACATATACATTTATATGTAAGCGAGATCGTGGGGATAAAAGGAAAATGTTTATTATGTTAATTTTTTGATTAAAACAAATAATAAGAGAAAAGAAACTATCTTTTAATTATCGAGTGTAAATATATATATGTGTGAGTGTGTGTGTTGGAAGAATTTTCGAGTCAAGCGTTTAGCGATTTTTCTGTGCGAATAAAAAGCGTATTATATTCGACAATTAGGCCATAAAGAGAGAGAGAGAGAGGACTAATATGATTTGTCGGAAATATAATATATTATAATATGTGTATATTAAGTTGATGTGTGTATCATCATTAAATGTGTGTGTATCAGTTTGTGTTAGTCTCATCTGTTATGTATGGTTTATGTAAGAGTATATAAGTAAGTATATATAAATATATTATATATATTATATATAGAAAGAGAGAATTATACATATATAAATATAAACATTTAATAAGAATCTCGTATGCATGTACGAATGTATGTAAGTATGTATGTAGTATATATGTAAGTATGTATGTAATAGTATATATGTAGTATATATGTAAGTATGCATAGATTTGTACAAGCTTGCACGCATACACTCGCACACACACAGACACAATTAGGTAAATGATGAAAAAATATTGCTCGCGTATTATATACGTAAATACTACATATAACTATACACAACACAGATATTTTTTCTTCCATTTCGAACAAGAAGATTTTTATTATTTATTCATATCTTCATATTTTTTTTTGCCTTTTTTTTTTCGTTTTGTTTCTTTAACAAGAAATTGGACACATCAATTAATCGCCATACGCTTGACTGTTGGTAGGGGAAAACCTAAACTAATTAATCTTCAAATTTAATGAGAAAGCACACACACACACACACACACTGACGTTGTGTGTTACTTTAGGTAGGTAAGAAATAAAAAGATAGCATGTATGTGTATGAGAGAAAGAGAGAGAGAGAGAGAGAGAGAAATAGTGAAGAAGAGGGAAAGAGAGAGGGGAGAATTTCTTGCACCGTCCACCCACCTACCCACTACTTTTCGTAAAAAGGTATATACCTAATCCCAACGTATATATACATATACATAAGATATACAAACTTATATGCATATATCCTATATACATATATATATAACGGTGTTGCAGCAGGTATTATAATGCATGCACGCTTTCCAACCACGAAAATAATCGAAATCGCGCGTTGGTCACAATCGCCGTTGAATATATTATGCTTCGTGCACATTTGGGAGGTATGTAGTACGTTTACCGACTGCGATTTGAAAGACGACCGGGTGTCACGCGAGCTAACGTGACGCGAAGTCATACGCCGCGTCACCATTAATTGATTCTCGGAATATGCCATACGAAAGAATGAGAAAGAAAGAGAGAAAGAGAGAGTTTGGAACGAACTTAAAACTAGGACCCGTCGCGATTCGAATGACATGATAACCCTTCGATCGATCCCACGTTTATCGATCTTCTCTCCCTCCTCTCTCTCACTACCCTCTCTTTTCATTCTCTTTTTGTTTTTTAAAATCTGTTTTTATTCTTTCCTTCATACGCGATTTGTATTCAAGGGTTTTTCAAAACACGTTTAGGTATATACGATATTTATAAGAGTTTTTATTTAAGATCTTAATTAATTGTGTGTGTGATTTTAAAGCTACCAAATATAGATTTATTATTCTATTTGAATATTTCGTTGAAATCGTTTACTCTTTATTCGTCGTACACAAACACTGTGTCCGGATAAAACTGAAGCACGGTTTTAGTTTTCTTGAATATTAAAAATAATAATTGGTTGCAGATTGCAGATCTTTAGTTGCATTTATAACGATTTAATATTTTATATCAAAGAGTTAATTTTATTTTAATTTCATTTTATTTCCTTCCCTACTCCTCAGATCTTTGAAAACTTTAAAATAGTTAATTATTTAAAATAGTTAGAAATTAATATCTTGATTTTGTTTTAAGCTTATCGTGAATTTTTTTATGTACACTTCCAGGAGAGAAAAAAAAAAGATTTAAGCGATTGAGGTGGTTTGATATAATAATTATCGAGAATGGCGTGTTTAATATACGCAATTATGGTACATTGAAAGAAAACAAATGAGTTTGTAAAGTATTAAAAAAAAAAAAA
>JACGTP010000072.1:0-32069 GCA_023678845.1 Mischocyttarus mexicanus
GGAACTGATTAAAGCAAACAATTATGCATTTACATTTATATAGATTTCAATCATTTGGCAAAAGTTATATTTCACAATAATTCCAAGTTATTTAATTGAAAATAAAGATTTTCTAACGATTTAATTAATATACTTTGGTAAAACTTTATACTTTGTTTCCTCTTCCTCTCTCTTTCTCTCTCTTTTCTCTCTTTATCCGTATTTCTATACCAGTATTTTAATCAATGATATTATATAAATCCAATATATATATTGCTTATGTATGACTCGTTAGTTAATAATCCGCTTCCGTCCACAAACTTCGACCAGTGTAGGTTTTCCGAGACAATAAATAATTCGAGAGCTTATTATTAATCGTGTACGTATTCGCCATATATTTTCTGATAAAATATATCATTTATCATTGATTTTATTACTTTACCATTATACCCTTATTTCGTACAAAAACGTTCTGTTTCATATCGGAATATTCCTTTTTGATTTATATTAAAATAATATGACTTTTTAAATAATATTTAGGCTGTCAAGTATGAAACGAAGCAAACGTTCAATTCAATTGTGTGCAGTTTTTGTTCTATTTTGATTGATTTATTATCTTTATTTATTTTTTATTTTTTCTAATAAGATAATGAAAAATAAAATAGGTAATTTAATATTTTTTTGACGTATTATTCATTTCTTTGATAAAAGAACCAAGGAGTTATTTTAGTAATAAATGAATATGCATCTATCGGAAAGTAGTTACTGTATATACTGGTTGTTTGATATCAGAGGAACACGTTTGCCAATCGTTACATTACTATACAACTACATAATTACATAGCGTGAAGAGAGGGTTGCTTCGATAAACGGAATTAATGAGGACGAACTTTGCGATAGTCAGATAACAAATATTCTAATTTAACAACGATTGATTTTGAATATTATTCAACAAAGTTATATTTTCTATTTCAAATGCAAAAATATAGAAAAAAAGTAAGGAATATTAAGTAAGATAAATGATTTTTAATACAAGAATGATTTAAAGTAAATGTTTTGAGTTATAAATCATATGGTTTGAACAATTTGTGTATTTAAACAGATTCAATTAAACCAGAAAACAAAAATCACATAATCGGTTCTAAGAGAGAAAAAGAGAAAGAGAAATAGAGAGAGAATATAGTCAAAAAGTATGTAATCTTAATAAAATAAAATTTGTCTTCTCTCTTTCTCACTGTTTCTTCATTCGACGGTTCTAATGGATGGTCCTTATGGTTGAGAGAAAAGGGGTTTCACGAGTGTACTTAGTTGGAGTGTCTCCCTGTGGTTGGGAAATGAAAAAAATCATTGAATGACGAGAGAAAGAAAAAAAGAAAAAGAACCAAGCAAAACGTAATAAAGAAAGAAAGAAATAAAGGTATGAAGGAAGGTAGAAAGAAAGTAAACGCGAGAAAATGTAGAAAGAGAGAGAAGAAAAAAAAGGATGGATAGATAGACGGATAGAAAAGAGA
The DNA here is from genome assembly GCA_023678845.1 of Mischocyttarus mexicanus. Taxonomy (NCBI): domain Eukaryota; kingdom Metazoa; phylum Arthropoda; class Insecta; order Hymenoptera; family Vespidae; genus Mischocyttarus; species Mischocyttarus mexicanus. The sequence continues at coordinate 1,491 of JACGTP010000072.1, forward strand.
GAAAAGAATGGTGTTCGAAAAGATGTTGGAGAATAAGAAGTGTTCTCTTCACTCAACGAAGAAAAGGGTTAGGTACAAGCGAACGATCCTCTTAACTCGATTTAGGGGATGATACTTGAGACTCTATCAGGCTCAAGGATATATTCCATTATGAAACTTGATTACGAATTTCTTTAGGAATAAGAAAGAAAGATTAAAAAGACAAAAAAATAAAGAAACTAATGAAAAGAGATAAAAGAAAAGTAATCGAGAGATATTCGAAAATGAAACAAAATCGATCTCATATTTTCGTATTAATCAATTTACGAGCTAATTTTTATTCCTCCACCTTCACCAAAACGTAGAGATAAGAATAGCGAGTTAATTATTCGGTCTTTCGAAGAGAGTACCGATTTATTAACCTTCCAATTAATTATCGACATTGTGCAAAAGGCTTTTATTACCTTTCGAGAAAGAAACTTCCAAAGAACATTGTTGGTACAATCGCAAAAACTATAAAAGGAGCAAGTTGAAATGGCGAGAGAAAGAAGAAGTAGGACGAGGAGGAAGAACACACAAGGAGAAGTTTAAATGGCGAGAGAAATGGGTGGAAACGAGATAGGAGAGGAAGGAGGATGAGAGAGAGGATAGCCGAGAGGGTGGCTAAAGGTGGGGCACGAGGATATTGAATCGGTGTCCTTGCTGTAGGTGCGGTTGAAGAGCTTTTGGTGCTGGCAGCAGCATTAGGAAGGCGTGGTCGAGCAGCACGCGATGGGTTTTCGATGCCTGCTGGATGCAGGACAGCGCGGCACCTCTTACGGGAACAAACCCTGATGCGGTTTTAACCGCTTCCACTGACACATCCTCCATGCCCTCCTTCCTTCTCTACACACTCTCTCCTCTCTCTCACTCTGCTTTCTCTTTCTCTCTGTCACCCTTTCATTCCCTCAACCAACCACTCTCTCACCAAGCTCTTCTGTACCTTTCGAAGCTCGCTGGTAGCACACCTAAGCGAGCTTTTTCCGATCCTCGTGATGATATTGACGACCCTTTGACACGGGACGTCGAACGTGTTACCTCCTCATTGAATGAGATAAATTGTCCCTTAATGTTCCCATCAACACACGCTCTCTTCTATATACGAGGATTTCTAAACGTCATTTCTATCTATTCAATAACAATAATAACAAAAATGTTGAATGCTCTTTTTGTGTTCAATTTAAAATTCATTATTAAAGTAATCCACGGAGAGTCTACTTGCAGCTTGCATATATACAATATTTTAGTTAAATTGACTTATTAGAAAAATTTATATTTAATAAATACATAATCAAAATGACGTATTGATAAATAAGTAGAGAAACATTGTAATGTATGGAAATTGAGCAAAAAATGCATATAATTGAATTGAAATTTCTCTCATTTCATATACGCTAAGCTTTGATTTTTTTTTGAAAGAACAAAAAATGGACTAGCAATTAATTTCAAAATATACGATTTAATATTAAGAATGATTGATATACATTTTGAATGGAGTTACTTTTATATAATTCATTATTAATAAAAGAAAGAAGTTAATTAAGAGTATTAAAGATACTTTACTTATACCAAGAGGTTGGTATAATAGAATATGAAAATCAGTCTACATCATCTTATTCGACAAGACGCATCTGCATGCTAAGAAGATTATCCCAGGTTCACGATCGAGAGAGATCCGGATAAAAGTATCTTTTCTTATTCTCTTAGATTCCATTTAAGATCTACTGCCAACCTACCCCACTTCCATCTTATTAACCAGGCAAAGACAATACAGAAGACTGGCCCAAAATCCTCTCGGTTAATCCATCCTGTTACAAAGGATTACTCTTTGTCTTTCTATCTATTTTACTACCTTACTCGCAATAACCCTAAATCGTTAATTGTTTTCTTTTTCCTTAAAAGTTTTATTGGTTTATTCGAAATAAAAGATTTTTATAAGAAAATCATATATCTATTAAATAAATAAATATATATATACATAAATAAAAAAATGTTATAAATATTTAAATATTGAGTTGGTGTAAAACAAATATCGAATTTTTGGTCACAATTCAAAGAGAAAATTTAACATTTATTTTTCTATTAACTCAATATTTAATACCTTTAATTATAAATATATCTATCTCTCTCTCAATATTTTATTTGAGATATAATATAAATAAATAAATAAATACAAGATCGAAAAAGGTGGAAGTAAGGAAAAATTTTCTAATTAACGATTTTTCATTTTATCTTGCATTAAATAATTTTCCTATAATAAAACCATATAATATTATATTTTTTTATAGTATATAAATAGTATAGAAATAGTTTGAACGGAAGTTCCATTAAAGACGACAGGATTTTCTAGACTTTCAGAAAAGCTTTTCTAAAAGGAAGAAAAGAAGGAAAAGGGTTACAGGGAATATCGTCGTGTATGTATGTATGTATGTATGTATGTATCTAGACGGGCCATTTCACGTAACCGTTAGTCTTGCCGTTGCAGCTGCGGTTACAGAGACTTTCATTTTCATCCTTCTCAACCCTATCTCACAATCAAGAGAAGAGCTTTTTTTTATTTTACAAGAAGACTCTCCTAACTTTGATATCTTGACGATCGACTTTTTCTTTTACAGATGATTTTTTCCTTTTATACATTATCGAAACATAAAATCTATGTTGACGTTTACCATCTGCATACATTTATAAAAGTTCTGTCCGATTTTGGAATAAAACCAAATACAAATTACGGACAGAACTTTCCAGTAGACTTAATATATACATTTTCTATTTATTTATAATCAATCATCTTATCTTCGACTTATGAAATATCTTCTTAAAAAAATGTGTATTATTTTTACCAACACCTATCTCTCCCTTTTCCTCCCTCCTCGACAAGACACCGAAGAAAATCCAACTAATTCGAATACCACGTGTAAATTAATATTATTTAAATGTTATTCGTTAATCTCGTACAACAAAACGCGTGATTTCGAAAAGATATTATTTAATTTATAATTGTAAAAGCTCAAAACTATAAAGAGTATATTCTAAGGGACAAAGAATATGGGGTTAAATGCTAAAAAAAAAAAACAAACGAGTGAGAATAAAATTACATGAAAACTGAACGTATGAGAAGAAATCAGCTTAAAAGTCTCATGTTAACCCGTAAAATGTTTATGCGAATAAACGTATATATACATAGTATACATGTATATATACACGGGATATGAGATATTATACATCATACGACGAGCAAAGAGAGAAAATGGTTGTTGCGTATACATATTAACGTCGGTGTTTTTTAAGTGAACGAGTAAAATGTATAGTCAAGGAGTGTACACTTGAAATAAATATAATATCTATATACATATACATATATATATGTACGTATGTATACATAGGTATCTCAAAAATGTAGAGTTTTTTCTATCCTTACTCCCCCACCACTTCCGGAGCTTTAATTTTTACGTCCCAACAATTTCGTATGCGTATCTTCTTTTTTTTTTAAACTGTACTCGACAACATGCGTGTGTCGACTAACGTTAATTAAATTAATACAAACTATGTATGGTTTCCCTTCTTCCCTCTTCCCTCTCTCTCTCTCTCTCTCTGTTTTATGCACACACTCGTACGTATAAAAATGATCTTCCCTACCCTCCACACCCCTTCTTTTTTATCTGGCCAATAAACGAGAGGAAATACGTCCAGACCTCGGCAGATGGAAAGTTGTTACACGTCGTCGAGTTACCGGCCAAGCTAGCACGAAATGCAAGCGTGTCAGAAACTGTTAATTAAATTATAATTTACAAACGTTAACGTTGAACCACGGCGACGTTATGACTCGACGTTATGTCTCTCTTCCCTCTATCCACCCTCCATTCCTCTTCTCATTCCACCACTAACCAATCCTTCTCTTTTTAGATTCTTTCGGTTTCGAATGCTGCAATCTCTCGAATGTTATGTACCTCCTAATGATTTTTTAAATAATTTATAATATTTATTATTTACGATTACCACTCTTGCTTTGACTTTTATTCAATAAACGTAACTCATATCCTTTTAACTCTTCTCGTAGCTAATTCTAGCGTCAACGAAATATTGAAGCATACTACTGCTGCTGCCTAGGCGTTAATTCTAGTCTTAGCTTTGAACCTTCCGTTAGGTAGAGAGATAGGCATATAGGTTATTCTACTATACTCGTAGGTTTGGTGGATTCCTAGTAGTATATCGGTGTGAGTTTGTGTGTTACAAAGTGACACAGGGTTATTATGCCGAGAGACATATATAAGGCAGGTATAGTAGGTAACATACACACATACATACGTAGGCTTATAATACACTCTAACGCAGTTATACATGCGTACTGATCATATACAAGAGAGACTAAGCAGAGCTTCACTGTACATATGCCAAACCGAATCTCGGTATTATAGACTCACGTTGCGAGTGCATCCTATGTCTTCGGTTCGTTACCTTCATTGTTGTTGCATGTTGGAATTCAGACGTGTTTCTCTCTCGTTTCTCATATAATACGTGGACATATAGATTTGTAATTTTTGTTTCAATCAAATTTCAACCTCATACTTTAATTATATTCGTGTAAAATCATTGAATAGGTTTACTTAACACTATTCCTACCGGGACCGGTCAATTGACCGTTTTCAAATTTTCAATTGAAATTTCGTACATTTAACGTAAGCGAATCGCCTTTAAACTTTATGACTTTTCCTAAAATGTATTTATGATACATTTTTCAATATTCACTTATTTTTTTATTGTTTATTTTCTGAGAAAAATTTGTAGTTTGCCTTAACTACCACGACCGGTCATTTGACCGGTGGTACGATTTATACACTTTTTTAACAGTTTTTCTCTAATACTCAATGTCAAAACTATAAATTCGTTACAAACGAAAGGTAATGTAGTTGTGGCATGATTTTATCCTATAAGTGCCTTCCAGAAAATGGTTTACGGCACTTCCAAGTGTTTTCAGTTCTCGTTCGACTATCGGTTTATTGGCTTGATTGATCTGATACGGTCCACTTCCCTAAATTTTCTCACGTAATCGTATCTACTATGACAGAGAACAAAAAACTTATAACTGAAGGAAATGTATAGACGTCTTCTCACGAATTCAAATCAGTAGAGTCTTGCAACACGAACAGAGTGCATCGAAACGTGAACGTCACAAAGAGCATTCTTGGCAGTCTTTTATCATTATTATTATTTTATAATATTTTATATCGTATTACGTGTTGTAAGTGTCATTTTCAAAATAGTGAACAAGACTAATAATACGTTACAGCAAGTTTCACCCTCAGTTCCTCTTGGAGAGTTTGTCACTATGAAATTAGCAAAACCGTATGTTGGATCTGGAAGAAATATAACCACGGACAACTTTTTTACAAGCCTATCTTTAGCAACAAAACTTTTGGCAAAAAAAAACTACGATTGTTGGGACAATTAGAGCAAATAGAAAAGAACTACCAAGACTGGCAAAACTGAAAAACGACGACATGGCACTTTTCTCAACCAAACTCTATCGCTCAAATAATTGTATGTTGACAGTTTACAAAGCCAAACCAAGAAAGAAAGTTCTAATTCTCAGTTCAATGCACAATTCCGTACAAATTGAAGAAAATGACACCCGAACACCGGAGACAAGTTGTATAATAGCACCAAATTTGGCGTAGATGTGACTGACCAAATGGCCAGAGATTATTCGGTAAACTCTAAATCACGGAGATGGCCTTTGCAAGTATTTTTTAATATCTTGGATTTAGCCGGGATAAATGCATGGGTGTTATGTAAAGAAACTACGGGAGGAGAAATTACAAGACAGGAATTTCTATTGCAATTGGCAGAAGAACTTGCCATCGAATACCAACAAGAGATAGGCAAAGAAAATCAACCAATACCCATCGCAAGTACAAGTACAGGTTCCCGTGAACGGAAAACATGCCAGATAAGGTATTGTAAAGATAATAAGGCGAATAAAATATGTATAAAATGTAAAAAGTACGTATGCGGAAAATGTACAATTGAGAAGCCCATTTGTAAAAAGTGCGACAAAAAAGAATAAAATGTAGTTTATGTACTCTTGAATAAAAGAAAATATATTTTGATACTAGTAAGTTGGCTATTGGTATGCATTTAATATTGAAAAAAATAAGTTTTGAAAGACCGGTCATTTGACCGGCCGCGGTAGGAATAGGTATACGTGAAGTGTCGGTAGGAATAGTGTTAACGAATTTAATTTAATTGAATAATTATAGGATAAAACATTGATATATGTATTCAAATCTAACTAGAGAGTTACACAAAATCAAAGTATTATTGGGTTACGAGTAAAGATAGAAGGTAGATAAATAAATAAATACATAAATAAAATAAAATATATAACGTCTGGAGGGATTAAAGTTTACGTAAACTTTCGAATCAAATGAAAAATAATAAGACAAGCAGCAGGGGTTTACGAAAAAGAAATAAAACAAAATAAGGTACAAATTTTTCATTAATGCTAAGAAGAAGGGAAAAGGAAGAAAGGTAAAGGAGAAGAAGAAGTAAAAGTCGACTTTAGGTGAAACGATTTCGATCGCCTTTTATCCGGTACTTGCTTCGGGTTCGATTTATTAAAACGATAGGACGAGGTTCATTTTCCATCGTTTCTCGTCAAAGGGATTCAAAGGGATTACTTTACGCTCGATCGAATCAGTATCCTCTTTTCCTTCTCTCTCTTAAGTTTTTCATCGGATAGGCCATTGGCAGCGGCACTAGGGATTTGCCCTTTTAAATTTACACCGTGCCCTGATTTTCCTACACTCGTCGAGGGTGGTAGCATCACCACGACGACGACGACGAAAACTACGAGGAAAACTACGAGGAAAGGGAAAAGGACGACACCTCAAAAATCTCTACGTACGCCATTACGAAGGGCTGTGGATCTCATTTGAACACCAGCACAGAGTTCTCTACCAGTAGTCTGGTCTCTCCTAATGAGGGCGGCTTTTTCTTTTCTTCCTACATCTCTACTATCCGTTCCCAACCCTTCTCTCTCCTTCTCTCTTTCTCTTTCACTCTCTTATACATCCTCCTTCTCTCTCTTTCGTTCATATACGTCCTTCTCTTCTACTACTCCAACTCTCGCCAATCTCTGTGCCTCTCTCACAACCATTTTTTCCATCCTTCTCTCTCTCACTTTCTCTCTCTCTTTATCTTTTTTTTCTTTCTCTCTTTGCGGCTTTTGAATCAGAAGGTGGCACACGATGCACTAGAGTAAGAGAGAAAGAGATATGGATGCAGCAGAGGCCGGTGAATGTTATCATCGCACCGCCAGATGCAGCTTGAAACGGCAAACGAGAGGATCCGCCCGCCAGACTATCCGGCATAATTAAAACTTGTACTGGCTGCACGGCATCTCGAACGTTAGAAATATATATATGTATGTGTATGTATATATATATAGTCGTACTCTGTCTTCCTATTATGCGATTGGAGAGGAAAAGAAGAAAAAAAAAAATAAGACACGGATATCGAGATATAAGCAAAGAAACTTACACTCTTACTACTCTTTCTTCATCTTTCTATAGACTTTCTTCCCATGCTTTTAACATAGTGAATATAAACTATAATAACGGATGGATGGATGGATGGATGGATGGATTGATGGTTGGATATCTTATTATTATTATTATTATTATTTTTACAACACTCCATAATATTTTCTTCCGAGTTTAATCTATTTGAAATAAGAAACATATTCTATTTTTTATTTGTTCGTTCTTTTCGATTGGTTCATCACAGATAGTCTAAAATTCTAATCTTACTGGTATTCTTTAAAAAGGTTTAGATACAATTTTTCATGATTATATTTGTAATAAATAAATATTAGAAAAATAATAAGGAGAATGACTTTTACGTTACTTTCTTTACTCCTCATTAAACATCGAAAATAAAGAAAAGGAAAGAAGAAAAGGAAGAAACACATACTCGCATGAAAGATAAAAGAAGTAGGAAGAGGAGGAAGAGAGTACTATACTTTTCACGATGTTCAGAAGCGTCGAGTATGCTTTTATGCAACGATCTTTCTCCACCTCCTTCGTTCCTGCCACTAGACTTTTGCATATTTCAACGAAACATCATTAGAGTCTTATATCTTTGGTAACTGAAGTTACACATTCTAACGTCGTTAAGATACCTTAGATGTGATGAAAAATTCATACCGATTTATTTAACATAAATTTTGTCAAACTACCGTGTTACGAATGATCGTTAAAAAAGAAACAAAATAAAATGAACAAACACGTGTTCTTTTTCCTTCTTTTTAAGGCTAGAATCTGGCTTGAAAAATTCAAAGAAAGAAAGAAAAAGTAAAGAAACTTTTTCTAAGAGTTTTTAATCAACGATATTCGTTCGCGCGTAATAAAAATTTTCTTTCTTTTTATTTTTCTTTTAATTATTTATCAATTCGAAAATCTATTTCAATTAATATGAAAGAAAGAGAAATCGTTTAACAAGAAATTTTCATTTCACGGTGTGTATAACGTGAAATAATAAATCATGGTGGTTGGTTGGTTGGTTGTTGGTGGTGGAGAAAAATTTATTTTTGCAGTGAAAGCTTTGTCAACAATACGTGTTCCTTCATCGTACGACGACGACGACGACCTGGACGAGGATGACGATTCTTCATTCGTTGAAATACGCGTTTTCTACGTGCCTACATAGAAAGTGAGAGAGAAGTACGATGAAGAAGAAGAAGTACAAGCTTCCTTCTCTCTCTCTCTCAGTCTTTTATTTTTCGTTTTTCTTCCTGCAAGTCAGATCGGAGCTTATTTCAATGCGAATTGAAAGCGGATTGCGGATATCAACGTCACGACGAGCCCGAATGATATTAGCATAATAAAGGGCTGCTGCATTCGTGGCAGGGATCGTTCCAAGACGACGGCAATATCTACGTCAATGGATTCGAAAAGTGAATGCATTTACAATGGTTAGATGATGATATCGATTATGTCCATGTCCCTCATGTCTTACCATCATTCTTAATAAAACATTTATTTTACTTTTTTTTTTTACATTGTTTTTTGTGTTAATAAATCTTTCCAAATTATCATTGGATTTTTATCTTTATTTATAAATATACATATATATGTATATGTATTTGAATACAGGTAACCCTCCTGTTATGTGAAACCGTGTTTTATGAAACCCAGAGCCAGTACAGTGTTGTACAAATATTATTGCAATTTTCTTATCGTGTTAGAGCGAAACCGTGTTATAAGATGCTGTGTAGAAGGTCAGGCTACCTGTATATTGGTTTGGTGAGAAAAGAAATGTCAGATTTTCTTATTGAATTGTGGCCACAAATATGACATTATTTTTCTATCAATCTAATATATATGCGACAGTGCATGGATAATTAACGTTCCGTGAATTTTCATGATGAAAGTAAACGAACAGTGATTATGGTATTTAATAATCGAATTTAATATAGAAAACCAATAATAGAATTTCTGGCAAACGAAGAGTAGTTCGGCAAGAAAAAGAACATTTCCATTACTCTGATAGTAATTCTTTACACGTTTTGCTTCGAAACAATGGAACATGGAAAGAAAGAAAGAAAGAAAGAGACAGAAACCTGTTACCTGTTGCTCGAGAGAAACGGAGGTAGAAAAGGAAATTGAATTTTTTTTTGCTTTTTAGATCTGTGGTGGTCAGTCGTCTGACAAGTCTGGCAAATCCTTTCCTTGACTTTTAAAATAATCAGAAATTAAGATAAAGAATGTTAACAAACAACGATTGTTCGAATCAGGGAGTTGTTTCACACTAGGTTTCTTTTTTTTCGGTATTTTACCTTGCTTGTTTCTTTTTCTTTTTTTTTTTGTCATTTTCTTTTTCGTCGACCTAGCAATTCGGGCGAAAAACGTTAACGAATCATTGTGTGCGCGCACTGGGTTCAACTGCTTCCACTTCGATTCGAATGGATTTAATTAAGGGTCCATCCTTCGTGGTAAAAAAGAAAAAAAAAGAACTAGAAAAGGTAGAGAGATAGAAATAATTGAGGAATGAAAGAGAAAAAGAATTAAAAATAACAGTTAACATGCTGTTTCCATTTTAATCGTAAACATTTTATTAACCATCACCTTTTCCTCCTCCTCCTCCACTCCATTTATCGAAGAAGAAATTTTTCAAGTATTTTCCATCCACGTATATTTTTCAACGAGCTCTCTCTCTCTCTCTCTCCCATTTTTGGTCCATTTTTTTCCCTTGACAAAGAAACAAGATGAAAGATAATAATCGAATTCTGACCACGAGTTCAAAGTTCCACTTGTTATGATGGTACCTAGTTGCAAATATAGGTAGAGTGGTATACACATGTAAAACACACACATATATACATAGAATTTATGGGCATATATTCGAAAAACGCGTTAGGAAGCAGGCAGCCAGTGTTACCAAGAAGATAATTGAATTTTCAGTGTGACTCTCTGGGTAAACGGGTTTCCTTGTTTAGCGTCAACGTTGAGATGCGAAGGTACATGTCTCGGTAACCTAGCTTGCTAATCCGAGAGAGAGAAAGAGAGAGAGAGACATGTAATAACTATGCCGTAGGATTGCGCATGAATATCAAAAGATATTAAATTCCCAAGCTTTACCAGCACTCCCTTCTGTCTGTATTTCATCGTAGAGATTTTGTCGATGGATAAGTAACAGATACAATATTTATCAGGTTATCTTTAATCTCTCACTGTAATTGTTACAACTATACTTTACCTACCACACAGTGTTTGTAAATCGAAAAACAGAAATGAAAGTCCTTTAATTGAGTATTCAGTTTTTAAATTGATTTTGTTTTAATTCTTTCTTTTTTATAATAATTCATAATATTTATATACAAAATGTATTATTATTATTATTATTTTTCACGCTCGAAGTCGTCGTCATCGTCGTCGTCGTTCGTACGTTTTCGCAATTATTGCTCTCGCTTCTCACCAGCGTTTAATTAAATTTCAATTAGAATTTTCGATGTGCGGTAGGTGGAGACGACTTTTCCCAGAGAGAGAGACTGAGAGAACTCTCTTTCTCTTTCTCTCTCTCTCTTTTTCGATGGAAATTTTGTTCTCGATCGAACGAGTTGCTTCTCCTCTTTCTCTCTGACGACTCTCTTTCTCTCTCGTTTGAAATTATGACGCTAAAACGAAAGTTCATGTAGCGTACGCGACAACTTTTCCCGGGGAACTTTGATTGCGTTCTCTGATGGATTTAGTGGGTTCTATTTAATAGATAGGCTCCATTTAACGTAACAGACTAACGTTTAAACGTTATATTCGAAAACCGCTGGAAACTATAAAGCAACCAACGAACGAACGAACGAACGAACGAACGAATTTGTTTTGCTCTCCTTCGTATCATCCACCCACATTTATCCACCCGGGTTATAATATTTCTATTTAAAATTTTCATTTGAAAATTATTTCATAACTTTTATATTCCACCGATTCTTTCACACCGATACGAATAATATTTTTTATAAAATATATAATATTTAATAAGTAAATATATAATTGGAATTCCAATTAAATCACTGAGCTTGTATACGCGATTTTTAATCGATATCTTTTAAAAAAAAACGTATAAATTTAATCGGAATAATAATAATAATAATAAAGAAGAAATTTCCTCTCTCTCTCTCTCTTTCTATGATTTCAATATTCGAGAGAGAGAGAGAGAGACATTAATACGATTTCGTTGACTTAAAATAACAATGTAGTAGTAGAACAGAAACGAATTGGATAAAATGAAAGAAATGAAGTAAAACTACCGAAGACCCGTACTTATTTCCATGTTATTTGTAATCCGAGAAAGAGAGAGAGAGAGTGAGAGGGAGAAAGAAAATATGAAAGATAAAAAATCTGTTCGAAGACCTAGAAGAAGGAAACCTTATTTAGGTTCCACAACCTTCTTCTTCTTCTTCTTCTTCAATGGAGCCACTGACTCAAAGAAGAAGCTTACGTATTCTTTTTTTATTATTCTCTTTTTTTTTAAACTTTTTCTTCTCTCCAGTAGCATAAATTAATTCGCGTGAAATTGAAATTTGAATATCATCTAAGACACTTGTCGAGGAATCGTCAATTTTGAAGGGAATCTTCGTGATTGATCGATGAAACAACATCGAATGAAGGTGGAAAATGTAACACACACACACATATACAATATTAGACGTTATGGTTGCATTTATTGGTTTACCTTGGTCTACCACCATATATGTACAACTTGATCGATTGAAATTGCATCTTCTCTGACATCGTTTCCTTTAGACTTTATGTTAGATTACGTCATATTTTGCGAAGGAAATCTGACAAAATAGAAACGAAAAATGATAGAAGAAATATGAAAATATCTTGGATCCCGTTTTTGTTCCTTCTACTTTTCCAACTATTGTTTTACCAATATCTGCCTTTGTAATTTTTTACGAACAAAAATATAAAACTGGACAATAATGTATGAATACGTAGAAAAATGGGATAAAGGAAAATAAGATTAATATGAAAAGTCAAAGAAAGAGAAATAAAGTGATAAAGAATATTTAAATTTGTTTTTATGTCAGAAGTCATCTAATCGCAATTTGTCAAGCTCGAATACTTGTATTATCTATCAGTCTATCACTATTTCAACCTCTCTCTATCTCTCTCTTTATTTCTGTCTCTTTTTTGCGTTCTCAATTGAATCCCTTCGAAAGTAGAAACTCTTAGATACCTTAGTTGAAGTACGTCGGATAGATTAAGATGTCGAATAATCATGAAAGTAGACTCAGAGCTTGGCTCGTTCTACTTGGATAGGTACGTGCCCACTAGGAAGAAGAAGAAGGAGGTGGAGTATTTCAAGGTAAACTTCTTCGATTTATTTCATTTTCTCGGTCGCGTTTATTCGTCGAGCACTGACTATGGAAAAGGGAAACTTACTCGTCACGATATTCGCAACTTCCTCTTAAACGATCTTCCATTACAAGATTCTCACGAATCAGTCTACCGTGATAATACGATCGAATTTGAAATTAGAGTTGCCAGAGATTTCAAACACACACACACACACACATATATATCGTGAGAAAATACATTAAATATATTACATAATATAATCTTTATATATTAGGTTGTCATGAAATGAAGCGAAAAATGCACACAATTCAATTGAAATTTGTTGCATTTCATACTTGACAACCTAATATATATTCAATATTAATAATAAATATATTTATATAAAGTTACTCGGTCCAATTTTAGATTTTTTAAAACAACGTATTAGAATTTTGTTTTAGCAAGTATTATCTTATTTTTAAATCTTAATGACTGAATATAAAAATTATGGTAGATCCTATACGTCTTATAAGCTTTACCCCAAACTCACGGATTATATTCCCCTATCCGTGAAATCAAAATAGATAAATCTTTGGATGTCACTCCAACTATGGCTTGTAATTCATCAAAGGTATTGCTGCTGCTGCTGCTGCTGCTGCTGCTGCTGCTTCGGTACCGTTACTCCCTAATCGATAATCGAACGTCATGTCTGTTTGGCAAGAAACTAATCAGTCTAATTTCGTATCATTGACAATACCAACTTCCAATTTCGGGTTTTAGACACAACAACAAGAAGAAAAATCGATTTTTATCAAATATCAGCCACGTACAAAATCAAATTCAATTATCAACAATCAACAACAACGACAAAATTGCAATTATAGTTTATGTCAAATTATTTATAGATGTACAGTCTACTAAGAAATACCTTTTAGAACACGTAAGCTTGGTTTTGCTCTCTACGAAAGTTCCTATAATTATCAGGGTATGTGACATAGTAATCTCTTGAACATAGATAGATAGAGAGAGAATAGTTAGGACTGGCTTATTTGTAATCTACACACGTACATATGACTACATAGATAGGTGGATAGACGTACATATACAATCAGGATGACAAGACTCGTACTTTGAGCATTGCTGCGTGACGACATTGATGCAACGGAGTGACTACTAGAGTGTAGAAACAAGAATATGCACATCTATATATATATACATATAGAGAGAAATAGAGAGAATTATATACATGCTTCAAAGGGATAGAATTGCATCAAAATGCATTATTATGTTCTAAGATTTTCCCTTACTAATGAATATCATATTTCTTCCTATAAAAATTTCACTACTTTTATTTTAAACTATTTATTATATTCTTTTTACAATCGATAATCTTTTTTAATCGATAAGATAATAAATTATTGGACAAAGAATAAAAACAAAGAAGTTAAAATTACTTTTCCTTCTTATTTTACAATTTGTTTGTTAGAGAAACGATCTATATATTTCAGGGATGTCAAAACACACGTGAAAGCGATAGTTTTAAGAAAATTGAATTAGTCGACAGTGTTTTCTCTCTCTCTCTCTCTTTCTATTCCTTCCTTTAGATCGATTGACAGGAGTGTTTTCGTAAATGAATTTGTACCAACGTATAGAGAGATAGGTGTGGCAAATTGTTTTGTTAGATCGATTGTATTTTCCAGAGATTTCACCGTTACACGTACGTTAACGTAACTACGTGTATACAACCACGTCAAAAAGAAATCCAATCACGGCCGACACATCTTGACTGTTTGTTCGTAGTAGTAGGAACGACGACAATGAGTGTTGTTGACTCTGAAGAGAGATTTGGAACAGCAAAGGAACCATGTATGTACACATACGTGTTTTATATATATATAAATGTATATATGTGTTCATATATATGCTCTCGTATGTATTGTATATGTACATAATATAGAGATATTAAGAGTAGAGACTCTTAGTGGTATGTTTTTTAACTGTTAGGTTGTGTAAGTAAATAACGATCTAATGTTGAGAGAGTGTATCAACAATAAAAGTACAAACATTTAATACGTGACATAGAAAATCATCATAAAATGAGATCTAATTAAATTACGAAAATATCACTTATGATTTAAAACGTTTAATTATTATTATTATTCGTTTAACTAACTTAGAATTGCATTTGATAGGATTATTAATTTGACGTTTGAAATAATTTGAAGAAAATTTATGAATGAATGATATACGCTAAAAGTTTATACAACTGCATTTATTTGTTGGTATAATCAAATATAATCATATATCGTATCATTTCATTCTACCTTTTAGTCAGAGATAAAATTTGCATAAGTCTATTGTAGAAAACAAATACTTTATTAGGTCAGAAAGTTTTCATTTTGACGACACTTCTCGGAAAACGAGGAGACCTTATATATCTCTTAAAACTGATCCCTGCTGAATATAATTATTCTTCGTAGAAACAAAGTAAAACGATAAATGTAACTTTTCGTTTAAAGGACGGACAGATAGACAGAGGGATGGAAGAAGAAAGAGAGAAAAAGATGGAAAGAGCGACAGATGTTTGATCTGACTGAAAGTTAAGTCTCTTCGGTATGAAGAACGTGAAAAATTTCAATACCCAGATTTATATTTCCACTTCACTCTCTTCCTCTCTCTCTCCTCTCTCTGTTCCTTTTTCTATCCTCGCGACTGTAGTAGTATAACGCATGAATAATTCATACTTCGCAAGAGAATAGGGTACTTCGAGTGGCCGAAGTAAAAGTTTTTAACGCCGGTAACAACCTCGAGAGTTTCGTCGTCTTTTCCCCAATCTTTCGAATGACCGCTGATAACGTTGGACTATATACTCTCTTTTTTCTTTTTTTTTTGTTCTTTCGTTGGTGCCCGATAATCCTTTTTCTTTCTTTCGAGGATCATAATCGCGGTAACGTTTAATTAAAGTTATATTTCGTATTCTCGAATAAAACTTGATCGAGGGTCATTTTTATTCGCTCGATTACACAAACCCAACGTTGTTATAATTTTTGTCTCCTTCTTTTTCTTCTTCTGCTTTTATACCATTGGTGTTTTTCATTCATTCTCGACATAATAATAGCCCAGAATATTTACTACATGTATATGTTGTATATGTGGTAGTAAAGGGATACGTGCTCGAGTTCGAACCATCCGAGAATTGCCTTTTCTTCGATAGAAAAACACACTTCGATGCGTTTTCTCATCCCTTCTCACCCTTCCGACACCCTATCATCCACCTTCCTCTCATAGAGAAGTGCATCGTTCGATAGACCATTATTGTAATTCGTTGGGAATCGGAATGGACATCGTAACAGAGAAGGAAATGGTGCCTTTTAAATAACCTTCCATGGGTGCTACACTCTGCTATTCAATTGTGGAGAAACGTTCTTTCTTTTATCGGCTTGCGGGAACATTCGGATTTAATTAATCTTATCCTATGTATTTCCAATAAAAAGAAAACACACACAAAGTAAAAAACATAAATAAATGAACGTTAACACATATACCAAAGAGATTGTCCAATTGTTTTTTGGTTTTTCTTTTACCTAATATTAAAATGGAGCTAATTTCAATATAATTATGTGCATTTTTTGCTGCATTTCATACTTGACAAACCTAATATAATAAATATATATATATAATAAAGTGTAATATTTTTTAATTAAAACGTTAACGTTTAAGGGCCGCGTGCATGGATGTAAATTTACGTCATACTCGTAACATATAAAAGTCACTTTCTATACGATGTATAATATTAACTTTAGAATACGACAAGAGTGCTAACTTCGATGTAGGCGTGTTTTCTACATATTCATGAGGGAATTTTTTTGCAAACTCGCGTTTTCACACCAATATGAGAAGAAAGAGGAGAGAGATAAAAAGGGAGAGAGAGAAAGATACGTCCTTTTTATAAGCTATCAACGTCTTTCTTCTATAATCCATGTAATTAGCGCACAAAGGGCGGACACTAAACTTACTAACGACTAACTTTTAAATCCTCCTTCATCTCATACAAATTTGAACGCTTTTCCAAGGGAAATCTCCCTGTGACGTTCCCTAAACTTTCTCGCTTATTCTCCAATCTTTCTATTTTCTTTCTTTCTTTTTTTTTTTTGACAAAATCAAACATAAATCAATGCTCGTTAATTATTCTACAGCTTTGTGTTTCAATAATAATAATAATAATAATATAATAGTCCAATTATATTAGCCAGATTTTCAGCACAAAATGTATGTTGGTTAAAAATTCTCGAATAAAAATTCGAGAGGTCGGTAATGTGGTCTTTCATCAAACATAACTTTATCCTGATGTTTTTTCACATTTTGATTTTTAATTGCAAAAGAGTACTTTTGCCAGCCGGTGTATGAACACAACTCTCTCCAATGTAAACCATATTCTCAAACTTTCATATTAAATTTTTATTCGAAGGATTTTTAAGCAACATCCCCTATCTAAATTGCTAATACGATTAAACTATATGAAATTTTCTAGATATGTTAAATGGTCAATAAAATGGATTTAGAGATTGCTTTATTTAAAATTATTATTTCTGTCAAAAGATAGTCTAGAAAGAATCTCATTCTATCTTCTATATTATTTTTATCTTAAAAAGATATCAGATTTCACTCGTTATCTTTCTTCCTTTTTATTCTTTCCCCAATGCAATGTGATTATTAAAACTTTTTGAAACTGAAGGAGAGATCGTATCAAAAATAATAGACAGATTTATAACTAATGGTTGATACGTAACAGTGATTATTCTTCTTTATCAACACCGAAATAGACTATTTTATAGATGAACGTTAACTAACGATGTGCTATACATATATACGTACATACACACACATATATACATACATACGAGTATACACATCATACACACATAGGACAAATTCATGTCTCTTCTCTCCTTTAGCTATTTTACGTGTTCACCAACCAGGACGTTCGCGCGACAGCGAGATGCACGATTTCCTTTCTCTGTTGTATTATCGCACAGAGTTCCGAGAATTTCCCACGAGAACTTTCCCAAAAGTACGCCCGATTATCCAGGCTGTTCACTCTGATTCTGGTAAGCATACGGTACCTGAATTTACCTATATATATATATACACATATACGGGTTCACATATATAAATATATACATATACGTTGATTTTCTGTTCTCTCATTCCAACCTCCTACTATTTCTCTCCCTTCCTGTTTCCCTCCTACCCCCCTATGGATCCCATAGCTCTTTATACGGACAAAGATGCACGTATGTATGTTTCGACCAAGTCGTGTCACTACGAACCATGGAGATGAGAACACAAGCGTTAAGTTTATGTCTTTTGCAGAATTATGTAGTTTAACAGAGTACCCCTGGCCAAACTCTGACACACTTACAAACCTTCTTCTTATTTTATTTCTCTCGAATATGTTAATAATCTTTCTTTGTTATCCCTTGTTTTATTATTATTTTGTACTTTTATCTATTTCTTATCGTATACTCTCTCGTAAATTTAATATATAAAAAGTAATTATTAAATTTGTTCAATATTTTTTAACATATTAAAATTATTTTATATTTTGCAATATATATATATATGTATATAAAATTACGAAGAATTAATATTTCATTGGTAGATAGAAATTGATAAAAATGAAGAATTTTCCTTGATTTTTTATTTATTATATTTTATTTTATTTCTCAATAATTATTTTCATCGTTACGAATATTAAATAATTTTCTAATTAACCGAATATATGGAAATAAACTTAATTGGTTTTACTTTTTATGATCAAAATCCATGATAGAGAGAAAATCTATATATATGTTTTATGATTTGGTATGTGAAAATTGATGGCGAGAGTTAATACATTGGAACGCGATCATACGTTATACACTTGCGGTCAAATAAAAGCGATATAATTTAGCAATGTTCGATGCATACAACTACTACTACTCTCTCTCTCTCTCTCTCTCTCTCTTTCATTCTCTATTTTTCGACTGGTTTCTCTCAAGGGAAATTTTCATGGTGGTCAACGTAAACTTCCTCCTATTGCAAAGTTGGTAGTTTTCAACGATCGTTACGTTTACCTCGCTGGTTTATTTTTACTTTTTTATTTTCTTTACCATAAATTTATTGTATACTTCGGCGAATGCAAAAATGATTACAGTAACTCCCTATTGAAATCATCGATACTATAAGGGGGATATTTCTATATATATATTTATGTATTACAGTTTATTTCACGCGAAATACCATGAATAAAATCAATGTTTCAATAAAAGAAATAGGAAAAAGAAAAATATATATATCTCTTTCTATTTCTCATGATGCTTCTCTACTTACAAGCAACCTTACAGAAAACTATATGTAATATATTCCGACGATTTGAAATTCGAATCGAACAATCGAAATGGTAGAAGTATCTAACACCGTCAACTCGAACAGGAAGACACCAACCATCTTGCTCTTAGAACAAGGTGAAATTTTCTATTCGACTTAGACGATTGTTCTAACCTCTCTTCCCCTATTCCCCCTCACTCCTCTTTCCAATCCTCCCTCTCTTTCTCTCTCTCTCTCTCTCTCTTTTTGTCTACGTCACCTTTCCTTAAACTCTGTCCCGTTCATGCTACTACACTACCCACTGTTCTACCACCACCGACTTTTCCAACTTCTCTCGATTTGCTTCGGAAACTTAGAGATCGGTGATTCGGCCAGTTTGATTTAACGATCTAGGGAGAGTCTCGTCGTACCAACCCAGGTAATCCAATAAACCGACACTTTCGGTCCATTATTCACTCGTTCTCGACTCTTACTTCCCGACAATTCCTAAGAGGAAACAACTAGAGTAAAAGAGGATTGATAGGAATTCGACATATAGACACCAGAAAAAGAAAGAGAGAATGAGAGAATGAGAGAAACAGAGATGGTCATTCGAGTAGCCCATTTGACCGACATGTCTCTCTCTCTCTCTCTCTCCCTCTCTCTTTTTCTATTTAAACTTTCTCTCTATCGAGTACAATTCTACTTGTTCTCGTCGATCTGACGTAAATACAAATAAATAAAAGAAAGAAGGAAAATCCCTTTTTGGGGAAAGACAGTCTTAAGGGATCGTTAGCGTTGTCTTACACGAAATACTATATACTACCATTACATATATATATATATATATATATATATACATATATACAAGTACTATACTAAAGGTTTGTGAGTTTCTCAGCCATAACTTCACCATTATCCGACTTGCCAACTTTCCTATCTTTCTTCGAATAGTCACTTCTACTCTTTTTCCCTTTTTGTCTCTTCTTTCTTCTCAGTCTCTTTTCTAACTCGTCACTCACTTCCTTGTGTTAGACTTGCCACCCTTACCCCTTACTCTCTTTCTCTCTCTCTTTTGGTACTTGGTCCTACTATCCTATTTCGTCTTTCTTCTTTCTTTTATACCGTCGTCTTTCCTTTCTCCCCTTTTTCATCCCCAATACACTGGCGTAGTCTAAAAGAACTTTCCAAAAAAGAATCATAGACTCTTACGATAAGGACGATACCTTTTTTTCATCGAATTTTTCTTTTCTTTTTAATAATCGAACTTACTCTCGTTATGTCTGGCAATTATTTTTATCCACCGTTCGAGTAATCCTACAATAATACTCATTATTTTATTTTTACGTTTGGTTTAATGTAAACAAAATAACAGAGAGAGAGAAATACGAGTAAGAATTTTCTGATGTTTTTTTATTTTGTCCAAGTATTCATGATCGATACTTTCTTGTATCCCAAAAAGTTGACAGTTGAAATAAAACAAACACAAAATAATCAAATAAATAAAAAAACAAAAATAGAAAAAAAGTAAGAAAAAGTTTCTTCGACGCCATTGTTATGTCATTTTTTCTTTTTTTTTTTTTGTTCTTGTCCCTTAACACATCCCTCACATTTTATCAAACTTTCCTTCTCCCTTTTTTTCTTTCCCTACCCTTCTTTTTTTCTCCCTTTTTTTCACTCTGATCTTGGTTGTTCCGTGGTAACGACCATTCTCTCTCTTCTTTTCTCTCTTTCTCTTTCCAAAGAGAAGAGAACGTCGCGAGTCGTACGATAAGAGAAACTTTCGTTGACGTACCAGATGATAACGTTCGCGAGAAATCGTCTTTATTCTTTCCCTTTTACAATTAGAAAGAGAGAAAGAGAAAGAGGGGGAGAGAGAGAAAGAGGATTTTTATCGTTCGGTTCTCTTCACCAGTCTTCGGGAATGTTTTTCGGGATTTTTCCTTATTTCTTATCGATTAGAATCTTTCATCTCTTGTTTTTCTCTCTTTCTCACTCTCTACTTCAATTAACAACTCAGAAGATGATTCGTATCTAACAAAATAGAGATGAGGGGGAGAAAAGTTATCGTAGTTTTTCAAATACTCTGTTAATATCCTTGAATTCTTACCATCGATGATATATTTCATAGAAGATATTCTATCGTTAGCCAATTCATTCATAAAATAATC
This sequence comes from Mischocyttarus mexicanus, assembly GCA_023678845.1. Lineage (NCBI taxonomy): Eukaryota > Metazoa > Arthropoda > Insecta > Hymenoptera > Vespidae > Mischocyttarus > Mischocyttarus mexicanus. Next base: position 22,867 of record JACGTP010000072.1, read on the forward strand.
ATTTACACGTGCTACGATACTACTATTCTTTTATTTATGAATCAATCTAATCAATTACCCTAATATTTATAATATTTCTAAGTAACTACTTTCCCATACAGTAGATTAACAAACAAACTAATACAAATTAGATTAAAATATTAGGTTGTCAAATATGAAATGGATCAAATGTTCAATTCAATTATATGCAATTATATGCCAAAAAATAGATAAATGAGAGAGATGGTATGTGTCTAGCGAATACGAAGGCTCGAATGAATAACAATATGGCAAACTCGTTCATCCCTTTGTATTCACAACGAAAGAGAGACAGAAAGAGAGAGAGAAAGAGAAAGAGAGAGAGAGATAACAATTCATCTCTAGCATAAAGTTCCTAGTAGCCGTTCGCAAGTAAAATGAGATGGCTCGTCATAGATTCCATTAATTTATTACATGGGAATGGACACACACTATGGAATAATAAGCTTTGGATTTTGTCAGTGCGATGTAGACAACCACTGGTAGTACCTAGCACGTTCTTCTTTGGACGTTTTTGTAAATGCCTAGAACATAATGTATATTTCTCTCTCATATATATATATATATACGTATGTATATATGTGTATATAAGTGAATTATAACAGTCAGTGAATCTTTTATATGGATCTTTGAAACGTTCTCATTAAATTTAGGAAGCTTATGTGATTATGTTTGAATCCGCACAATGAGACGTATAATTATTACAGTTTAAAATGATGTGTTTATTAAAATGATCATTAAACATGTGTGAAACAAATCTATTTAATTACGTATACGCTTTAAATGTAACTTTAGAAACGGTTCTCGTTAAATTGTGCAAGCTTATAACGATTATTCCGACAATTACACCGTTTAGAATGAATAATTATTAGAATTAGAATAACGTCGCGTTTAGTAGACAAAAATGATGTTTTAAATATACGTGATAATAAATATATATATGAATATATGAAATAATATATCTTATTATATCTTTTAAGAGAATACAAATCAATATTTTGTCTAACACTCCTAGTAATATTTTTCTTCCCCTAATCATTTGATATCCATGAAAAAAAATACGATTAATTGTTTAGGTAATGAAGAAAGAAATGAAGAGAATAAAATGATATATAAAGAAAAATTAGTAGTTAAATAATCGTGAGTATAACATGGGTTTATGGTAGGTTTGTCAAGTATGACATGGAGCAAAAATCAATTCAATTACGTGCATTATTTGTTCCATTTCGTACTTGACAAACTTAATAATTATATTACGTACCATGTCAACTTGTAAATTATATGATTGATTTTTTGTTTCTTTTAGAATATATCCTTTAAAATTGGATAATAGAAAATGAACGATTAAAATAGAAGAACGACGAGGAATGAAACATCATGATGGGTGTAGGGGTGTTGAGGTATGGGTGTGTTGAGAGTAGGAGGAATATCAAATAAAGCTAAAGTTGGTGGTAGTCGATTCATTTCCTTCTCTGAATCGTCCCTAGAGATATCGACGTCGTCCATCGCCACTGGCAAACTTTAACGTGCTTCCGTTGCAAACGGAATCGTCCTTGGAGAGAGAGAAAGAGAAAGAGAGAGAGAGAAAGAGAAAGTGAAAAGTCGACTCTCGTGAATCGCACGACCTCAAAGGAGATTTAAACGGTATTAAGCGATCGGAGAATACGTTGGTGAGAAGGGGAGGAACGTAACCAGGGGATAGGAAGGGGGATAGAAAGGACGAAAGAGGGAAGGAAAAGGGGGAAAAGGGGGAAGGTGACGATCCGTGGAAGGTAGTAACCTTCAAGCAGGGTCGAGATTGCTGCGGGAGAAAGAAATTTCTCAGACGATTAGATCCGCCGGCGCAAATGAGATTCGCGTCGAGAAACAGCGCCGCGGGACAAATAATCCAAAATCGAGAAGGAAGCCGAGGAGAAAAGCGGATATTCGACGATGACGACGACGACGAAGATAAAGAGACTTTATTTTTCTTTTTTTTTCATATTATTTTGTATCTCTATTTTTCAAAAAGAGAGAAAGGAAAAAGGGAAACGTCCTATAAACGTTAAGAACAGATTTTTTCCCTTTTGTATAATATTTATCAATTTGTTTAAAGAGCATTAAAAAAATATTAAATTTATCATTAACTTTTGTCTAAATCGAATTGTTGAATAAATTAATTATGAAAATATTTAATACATTAAGTTTGTCAAATATGAAATGGTGCAAATGTTCAATTAAATGATGTGCATATTTTGCTTCATTCGTACTTGACAAACCTAATATAATCACGGTATTAAATAATTTCAAGACGACTCCTCTCTCATAAATCTTTAACGAGATTAATGAAACATTTTCAAAGAGTAGTGTAGCGTAGGTAGAGGATTATAATGAGTCATAATTTCTTTTCTTTTTTTGTATTTTTTGTCTTCTTTCCTTCGTTCGTACGTTCGTTCGTTCGTTCTCGTAATCAGAAGAGCTCGTGATATATTTCTAATGCGATAACATAGTCAAAGTATGGTGTAGAGGGAGACGTTAGGGAGTTTCTAACGAGTCTTCTTTTCTTTTTCCTGAAGGTGTTCCCTCTGGTTGTATTCTCACGACAGGTAATGAGTCCGACGTCGTAGAAATGAATGGGGAAAAATATTTTATAGCGACTTTGGTTGGGCTACGACACAACGTAGGTGTAACGAGTAAAAACTGGTAACGTACGACGGTATTAATCCTCGGTTTTGTATGCTAGCGTTAGTATAGAGAGAATGAGAGAGAGAAATAAAGAGAAAGAGAAAGAGAAAGAGAGAGACAGTTAAAAGTAGTAGTCGTATTGGTATTATTACTAAGAGACTATTAAACAACCCATAAATTAGACATCTTTTCTTTTACGTGGGTTTCGATTCGAAGGATGAAATACTGCAAGGTTTCTATGTATTCTTATGTATTTACCATAAAAAATAAATAAATAAATACTATGTGAAATTATACTGAAAATAGGATGTAACTTATATTAAACTATCTCTATTTTTCTCTTAAATAGTTGTCATTGAATTAAATTAATGTGGCTTAGAATGTATGGAGATGAAGAGAAAAGAGGCTGTACACGAATAGAATCAAAGAACAAACTAGGGTATGGATGGATGAACGAAGGAATATATATTAAATTAAATTGTTTAATTGTTGTATTAAGTTATATTTTATGAGAATGTATTATTAAGTATTTTTACTAGGTCAATAGGCTGCAAATAAAATAAATATCTATCTACCTATATAATAATTACATCATTACATATATATGTGTGTGTGTTTGTGCGTGTAACAATGAAGATAAATTAATTGAAATCAATAAATAAATGACATATAACAAATAAATCTAATGATCAGTAAAAGACGATGATTCCAAATGAATTTTCAAGAGAAAGAGATTAATGAATGGACCAGTACATTGATACATGTCGATTATCTGATTAATTCATACAATATCTACGTGAACATGAAAGAGAACGTTTAAACGAGAGTAGCCAGGTATTGTTTGAACATTAATAGTCTTCCTATAATCCAGTAATTGCAGAAAATGAGTAGAAAAGCTTTCACAAGCGTAGATAGAAAGAGCTGCTTGGCAAATTACAGATATGCGTTCGAACGAACGAATGAACGAATGAATGAACGAACGTGGAACAACTGAGAGAAAAATAATGTGTGTGTGTGAGAGAAAATCAGGTAAATGTAGTTAGTATGTGCGAGTGTACGTGATCGAGAGCATAACACGAATGATGCCTATTATTTACTGCTAGCCGCAGCTGCGTTTCACAAGATAAACGTGTACACGTTTTCGAAAATACTTTTAACATCGAACACTGCTATTCGAACTTCCTAGAATCCTCTCTTTGGAAGAATTGCTAGAGATATTTCAAATGATAGAAATTATTTCATTTATATTACAATGGAATAGTATTTGGGATATAAAATAATATTTTATTGTAACGATAATATAAAAAATAAATGTAACCCTTCCCTCTCTTTCTCTCTAATCGACCGATGAGAAAACATAACGTATAAAAAAAGAAAGAAAGATAAAGTTTAGGATATATAGCAGAGTGGATCAAAATCAAACCTCGTTTCGTAAAGTAAATCTTTGCGGTTTGCTATGAGGGGGAGGGGCTAGTAGTAAAATAGAGATTGAGTTTACGAAATGAAATGCGAAACGTGAATTGTGGTTACGAATATATATATATATATATAGAGAAAAATATTTGATAGTATGTAGTAGTAATAGTAGTAGTATGGTAGGAAATATTCGTTATCATGGAATATATTTGCTATTACAAATATGTTATAAAAAAAAACGAGAAAAATAGAATATTTTTGGTTTCTATTTGATTTCGAACGACGTTTTGTTTCTCTTTCTTTTAGATGATTAGAAAAATAAGTTTATATACGCGTACGTACGTGTATTTGTTTATGTGTGCGTGTGTGTGTATTTTCTACGAATTTTGTACAATCGGAAAAAATAAATAAAGAGGAGTGTGTGTGAGTGGGTGTAGATGGGTATGGGTGGATAAGAAAGGAAAAAGTATTGCGAACGAGGAAAGCGATTTATAAGAAAACGAGTGCAGTGAATTCGTTCGGTGAGCGCGCTAGAACAAACAATACCATTACATGCAAATAAAGCGATTTACATCAGCAAGTAGAATCGACGATGTCTCCAAGTACGCCAAGAAGAAGAGACGTTTGCGATAGACGACTACGACGAGAGAGAATTCATTGAATGATTCGAATTCACAATTTTTCTTTAGGGGACAAACGACTGGGAAGAAACGAATTCCTTGTTCGAGGAAAATATCGATCTGGGTTAGAATTCTTTGCTCATCTTTGAATCTCTTTCAAAAGAAACAAATAGATGAAAAAAAGAAATGTGTGTGTGTGTGAGAGAGAGAGAGAGAGATAAAAAAGATTTTATTTTTCAAACTTCATCCAGTTGACCGTGTAAACAACCAGTTACGCAATACATACGAGAAGAGTTTCTTTTTATTATTATTTCTCCTATTCCCGATATTTTATTTTTATTTTTATTTTTATTTGTCCCACGAATTGAATATTTTTTATTTTCAAATGCACTCGATGACGTGTGCGTATGTTTGTGCATGCGTGTATGTGTCCGTTTCGTAAAAATAAATATACGTGGTTGAAAACATGCGTGAGATAGGCGTAGAAAATTTGGCTTTAAAAAGCGATAGACGTGTGAGATGTAAAAGGGTTGAGTCTATCTCTTTCTCTTTCTCTTTCTCTCTTTCTCTCTCTTGAAAAACGATGAGGGTTTACCATGCGGTAGAGAGGATTGAAATCGAGGGAAACTGTGGGATGTCGGTCGGTGCACTCGTGGGCTGGCCGGCATAGATTCATCAGCTGTCGTTGCGTAAATGGCATGAAAACCACGGATACCGATATGGGTTGTGCATTTGGAATACCGTGGTGGTGTAACGAACGTATCGCACCGTAAAGCTCGATTTTTAACTGCCGTGAGATAACCCTTCACACGTTTCTCTAACCATTATCTAGTATATCTCGTAGTATGGACCTATACTAAAGCTAAAGTAGCAGTTATTCCGTTCCACTTCATTTCATTTTTCAACCGCATCAACTAGGTTTTCTTTTTTTCCCCTTTTTTTCTTCCAATCTTTCATCAAAAGCCGTGTACCGTTCGAAAAGAGTACCGAAGAAATACTTTGATACGTCATCTGGTATATTTGTTCAACGTTATTTTAGTAATAAATAATAATAATAATAAAATAATATAAAGTGTTTCATAAAGAGATAGATACCATACATTAAATAGAAAATTTGTATAATTAATACAATGATTAGAATTTTCTATGTAATATGATACTATTAAATAAACTTTTAACCAAGAATAATAATTCCTTCTTATATCTTTCATCTACCGTGGGAATTCCTTTCGATAAAAACTTTCGATTACTCCTAGATGAAATTAAAAGTTAGGAAATTGGTATCCATCAGGAAGAGTGAGATTGGAGAGGAATGACCGATCGAAAGTAACGAATTCTTGACAATCTCGTAATTACTCTTCCTACGAACGACGATGAATGTTTAAGAGGATGTTAGAGAAAAAGAGAGAGAGAGAGAGAGAGAGACAGAAGAATGGGGGGAGCAAGGGAGAAGTACGGTGGCACGGGCTGGGAAATGAACTGAGGAGAAGAGGAGTATGGGTATGGGTCATGGGGAATCCCGTCGAAAGTCGAGCCGAGTTCAACCGGTTTAGTATAAATGAAATTTCGAGTAGAAGCGCCAACGAAAATTAGCTATTCTAGCGAAGCTCGTTCGGGTAATGGAGTTCCCGTTACGTGGAAATAACGTCGGGTTAATCCTTCGGGAACGATACTTTTTACTCTTTTTATCACGTCGAACGGTTTAACCGACGCGAAAACCCCTCCTCTTACTCCTCCACCTCCTCCTCTCTACAGTTTAGGTTTATATGCTTAACGTAAATCCCGATTTTCAGTGTTACCGGATTAATGAATTTGCTAGTGATCCTAACTAAAATAACGTATCTCTTTCTCTCTTTCTTTCTTTTTATCTCATTTTATTCCCTTAAGCATTATAATTATTTAAATAGAATGTTTATTAAAGTGGGGTAATCAAAAATAAAATATCACAATCGTTCCAATCAAATTCGACGATATTATGAAGTTGTGAAAGTATGAAATGGAGCAAAAAGTGCACGTAATCTAATTGAACATTTGTTTCATTTCATACTTGACAAGCCTAATAAAAAGCATACCCGAAACAATGACGAACGTTTTAAATTCTGGTTTGTTCCTGACAGGTAGTTCCAGATGATCGGATTCGTCGTTGGTTCTCGAATAGACAAAACAAAAGAATTCTTCTTCGAGGCTTGACGACCCTTTTTTTATTTTTTCCTTCTTCCCACTTTCACCACTTTCCTACCACTCCGATAGCCCAGTAGAATAAAAAGAAGTTTCTTCTTCTTCTTTTCTGTATACGAACCTCTTATTTCTTTTCTTCGTTTTTTCTGGAGGAGAGAACGAAGAGAGTATGAATGTATTTCTTCTATCTCCCTCCCACGTTGATCTCTTTTTTTCTTCCCTTTCGAAAAGATGAAGAGGAAGAAAGTTGAAAGCATCGACAACGCAATGAGGATCTTTTCAGTAGTAGTAGTGGAATAAGAAGAAGAAGAAGAAGAAGACGGAGACGAAGAGGAAGATGAAGAAGAAGATGATGAAGATGATGAAGAAGATGAGGAGAAAGAAGAAATGGCATGCCAAAAGATGAGATGATCCTCTCATCGTACTTTCTTACGTTCTGTTGTTGTTGTTGTTGTTGTTGTTGTATTGTGTATATTTCGTTCATCTCACTCTCTCTCTTTCTCTCTTTCTTTCTCTTATTCTCTATTTTCTTTCTTTACTATATATTTTTTCTCTACCTTTTTTCATTTATTCTTATTTAGTCTCTCTTTCTCTCTCGCACACATTCTTCTTTCCTTTTCTTTTTCTTGATTCCCACCAACACCGCTGCTATTACTGTATAACCTACGATATCCATCTTAGTGGAAAATATGATACGAAGGAGTGAGGAGAAGGAAGAGTGTGGGGTGGAGTGGTGGTATGGGCACATCATCTCTGGCGATGCACCGAAGCTCTCATTTCCTTCCCGGGCAAAACCCATAAATTTCTATACGGTAATGGCCGACGCAGACGAGCCACGATTGTTCGCGATAATTCGTCGACCGTTTCTCTACTCGAGTATATATATATGTATGTATGTATATATGTATATATATATCGTGCATGGCATGATTTCCAACCAGATCGTATAGGATTCCATCTATCTCTCTCTCTCTATCTATCTATCTCTATTTATCTCTCTTTTCATCTCTTTTTCCTCTATTTCTATACAGATATATATATATAAATATATATATGTTATATATACATATATATATACACATACAAGGGAGATACCGCACGCGAGTGAATACGACCGAGATTGCGCTAGAATCGGTTCGTTAAAATCCGATGCGTCTCGACCAATAGGAAAGGTACCACCACCGATCCATCTATCCCAGAACTCTTGATAAATAAAAATAAAAATGACATCAAAGATATATCGAAGAAAATATTATCGGTAGAAGGAAGAAGGGTGGGGTACGATAGTAAAGGGAAAGAAGGAATAGAAATTCTTTTCTAGGAAAACTCAATCGAAATTAAATAAATATATAAATAAATAAATAAAAGAAGAAAGAAGAAGAAAGTTCAATACTTTTGATAGAAGAACTTATCACAGAGAAAAAGAGACAAAATAGAAATCACCAGAAGTATAATTAAATAATAATGAAAAATAAATAGAAATTCTAGTTTACTGTTTTACGAACTATGCGATAAATCAGTGAGGATGACCCGAACAGTGGACGCAAAATCCGTTCAATGGGATATGCATAACGTTCAAAGATAGAAAGAAAGAGAAAGAAAGTGAAAGATGAATGGGTGGATGGATAAATAGAGATAGAGAAAGAGAAGGATAAGGGGATGATTGAGAAGGGAGAAAGGCTAGTCTACAGGGATTATATGCCTGGTTTGCATACATGCATACATGTGCATACACGAGAGACCCCGTGTCGGAGCAACGGCTTATTCTACTGTCGCTGTTTGATGCACCAGACGTTGTACGATAGTTGGCCTTTTGAATATGCACGAGATATAGTACCCCTCTCTCTCTCTCTCTCTCTCTTTCATAAGCACACGTTCTATCTCTCATACTTTCCCTTCTTTCTTTCTCACTCTCTCTCTATTTTTCTTGTTTTTTTTTGTTTTTATCCCTTTTACTCTCGCCCTTGTTTTCACTCCTCTTACACGACCGACATCTACTAACCTTCTCTCTCTTCTTTCTTTCTTCACCTCCTCTCTCTTCTCCTCCCATATTCTCTTCTACTTTTTCTTCCTATGTATACTTTTAGAGACTCTACCAAGCTGCAACTTTTGCCTCCTACGACTACGACACGCTTTTCGCACCATCACTGGATACGATATTCCCAGACATGCATTATACAGTTAATACCCCGTTTGTCACTTTTATTTTTCAATGTATTTTATGCGCGTGCGTACAAAACAACCCTACACTTTCTTTCTCCGTTCGCCCCTTTTCTTTTCTTTATCACGGATAAATATATATGATTA
>JACGTP010000072.1:41644-103825 GCA_023678845.1 Mischocyttarus mexicanus
ATCTCGATCGTATATCTGAAGCTTATGCGGTATGCGGTAAAAGAAGAAGAAGAAGAAGAAAAAGAAGAAGAAGAAGAAGAAGAAGAATAAGAAGAAGGACTTTCATAAATAATCGATGACAAGCTTGAATCATATTTTACGTGTCGAGAATAGAAGATTGTACGCTGACGATGAACAACCGAGTTTAACGTTGAAAAAGGATAAAACCAGAATCAAGAAAGTAAGAGAAAGAGAAAGAGAAAGAGAAGGAAGGAAGGAAAGAAGGAAAAGGGTTTGGTATCAAGATCATATTGCTCCTCAAGACTTCTTCTCTTCGTGTCACGTTCTATCTGGCAAGACTCCAGTGCCTCGAAGAATACGGTAAGAGAATCGAACCAAGAAAGAGTCAGCAGGAAATGAAACGATGCCGCCGCCAATGCCCTTCTCGTAAAAGACGTAAAGAAGAATGGCAACTGAAACGTGGTGTGCCTTTTTGATATTGACTTTAACCAAAACAAAACTATACGAGTGATGACATCAATTTTTCGGTCATCTCCTTCTTTTCCCTCCGATCTTTCTTCTTCTACTCTCTTCGACCCCTTTCTTTCTCTGAACGTCTCTGTGTTATGGTATCCGTCAACAAATCTTCTTCTCATTTATCGAAATTGATTTATGGTTTAAAAGTAACCCATGTGTTTTCGTATCTAATGGCTTATGGTGGTGGTTGGTGGTTGGTGGTTAGTTGTAACAAAAAATAGCTGTGTTTTTATTTTTTCGATGGTAAGGATCTTGAGTCTGTGTTTAAAGTTTCTTTTTTAATCTATAAAAAATAATTAAGCTAATAATTGAAAATGATATTTTAAATATTATTGGTTAGAACTACTTAAATTGTAAAAGTTGAATGAAAATTTACAATTGATGCATATTTAACATTATCGCTAATTAGAATATACATTTTCAAATAAAACTGTGTCCCTGTAAACATTTTTATTGAATGACGTTCTGAATGAAACACGTGTGATTCGTTGTAAAATCATAACAGAAAACGATGAAAGATATTAAAAATAATATTCTTGAAACATCTTGTAAATATAAAATATAAAATATAAAATGTAAAACAAGAGGATGGGGAAAAAGTAGACAAGGAGTAATGAAAGAAGACAGACTAATCGAAGAAGTAAGATTTTTCTTGCATTACCTCGACGACTAATCAACTCACTTTTTACTGTCAAAAAAAAAAAAGCTACAATGAGCAAAAAACCGAGGATGGAGTATTTTATCCGACGAGTTTGTCACCTGATGACAATTTCAGAAAAAAAACAAGAAAAGAAACAGAGAAAGAGACCTTCTTTTCGTACCTTTCGAAAGGTTTAAAGGGTTGCAACGAACGACTAGAACCGATCGTAATCTCTTGGATCCCCCTTACTCCTCTACACACAAGTGTATAAATCCACCCTATCTTTTATTTCTTATTTTACCTTTCTTTATATTCCCCTTCTAATGCAATGCTCTTGCTTCTGTTGAAAGGTAAAGGAGAGTACAAAAGGTATTAGGTTGTACAGTATGAAATGAAGCAAGAAATGCACATAATTGAATTGAAATTTGTTCCATTTAGTTGTCAAGTATGTAATGGAGCTAAAAATGCATATAATTGAATTGAAATTTGTTCCATTTCATTACTTGACAATCTAATATTTGATAATCATTTTTTTTCCTCTTCGAACACTTAGCTCCTCTATCGTGTTTTTATTTAAAGAAGATAGAAGATAGAAGATAGAATTTTTATCGTTGCACCCTCACTCCTAGTTTCACACCTTTATCATGAGCTTCTTCATATTAACGATATCTTCTAGTGTTATTACTATCTATTGCTATACTACTACTACTACTACTGCTGTTAGGAGAATAACGCTAAGCGGAAGATATGACAGAGAAAGAAGAAGGAGAAGAGAGAAGAGAGAAGGGAGAACGATCAGAGAAAAAACGAGAGAGAGAGAAAGAGAGAAGAAAAAAGTAGAAAGTAGAAGTAGAAGTAAAGGAAAGAGAGAAGATGTAAGAAGACTCAGGGCTAACTCGATTTACCCCCATGGACTCCACTTTCCGTTATTACCGTCTCAAAGCGATCTTATCGAGAAGAGTGTAGGATGAGGAGAAGGAGGTAAAGGAGTCAAGGAACGGAGAAAGGAAGAAGAAAGATAAAAAAAAAAAAAAAAGGAAAAGAAAAAGAAGTAAGAAAGGATAGTAAAGGACGGTGTATTAACTCTGCCTCTCTTTCTCTCTTTCTATCTTTTTCTTATCTATCCTTAGTGCTTTCCTTTTATCGAGCAAAGTGGGTTTCGGTGGGTGGTAACGATGGGTAAAGTCAGTACTTCGCACGATGCCTGGTAACGGGTCGAGGCTCACTTACACGAACCTTACTTACACCTTCCGATCGTTAAACGGCCTCGTGCGTGTCAGTATAAGCTGTAAAATTACGTTTACGTGGATAGTTAACTTCCTACCTCGTTCGAAATCTACTCGAAAGATAGAACTTATAATGTACATGTTCATATATATATATAGTTTGTGTGTAATATATAAAAGTAATGAAACTAATGTTACATTACATTTTTAATATCTATTTGTCGATCTATCTTTCTACTATTAACGAGAGTATTCGAAATTGTCTATCAAAGAGTACTGTAATTTACATATAATATATATAATAATATTAATTTATGTATGCATTAGATTGTCAAGTATAAATTGGAGCAACAAATGCACACAATTGAATTGAAATTTGCTTCATTTTATACTTGACAACTTAATATAATATAAATATTAATAAAATAATAATATTAATATAATAATACAATGTATATATAGTAATTCATCATTCGTGTGTAGAAATAAATATAAAATTAATGAATTTCTTTTAACTACGTTTAATACTTGCATAAATTGCTTTGGTGTTGGATTTTTTTTTCCATTAAATTGTGGCTAAAAATCTAACTGGTTTTTTCCACCAACTATGTATATATACATCTAAAAGAAAATAAAAGATTTTGAGAAGAGAGATACACGGTGATCTTAGAATTTTATTGCTTGCTTAGTAGCTACTCTCGCTTTTATATACTTTTCGACCAAATGGTTTACGTGTACGGATTTTTTGAAAAAGCTGACAGAATCTAAAAAAAAATAACCACTAACAGCCGGTGATGTTCAACGTGTTTTCCTAAAAAGAGCTAAATCGTCGATTTTCTTTACAGATCGTTAATTTAATAGCTTTAGCCTTCTCCAACTCTTATCTCCTTCTAAAAGAGATACACCTTTTCTACTAATCAAGATTATCTCGTATTCGAAGCTTGTAAAAAAGCTCGTCTCGTCTTATAAAAAACATAAAGTTGACGAACATAATTGTGTTTATTTTTATCTTACGTTTAACGCGTGACAGGTCAAATTCTAGATGAGAATAATCGTTTGTATTTCGTTAAATAAATGGTCAATGTATTATTATATAGGAACATTTTGTTAAATACATTTATAATTTATCGTTATATTTATATAAGAGAACGACAAGGGGGTGAGAGGAAAGAAGGGGAGAGAGTTAAAGAATTAATACGCGAATACAGAATACACCGTATCAACATTTTATTACTAATATTGACAATTTATTTTAAAATACTGATCAAATAACATAAATAAATAAGCAATCGAGGAGAGAATTAATCCTGGAATTGGTAGAAAAGGGATAAACCTTGACAAGAGGATTAAATAAAATCAATAAAGTATGAGTATTCTTTAATTTAGCAAGTTTAAATAATCCCCTTCTTTTACTGGTTTAGAAACGATACGATTTTCTCTAAATAAAATCTTTATTTATCTTCTTCTAACAACAACAACAACAACAACAACAACAACAACGGGATGAGAAAAAGGTGCGAAGAATAAACTGTAAAGACTCAATGGAAAGTACGCGACACAAGAGAGAGACTTTTCCAGACGAGTTGGGTGAGGTGTTGGGGGTAGGATGAGATGCAGTTGGAGGAGAGTAGTCGGTAAGAGAAGAAAATCAACAAAAGGAGTTTAAATCCTTCTTGGAGAAAACTTTCAATGACCTAACTCCTCTTCTTTCTTTCTCTTTCTCTTTCGATTTTCGACTAGACTTCGACGCGTGTTGTTTCAGTAGACTTTAAATGGAAAACTCCCTTTGCTGTTATTCTCGCGATAGCAAAATAAAAAAGAAAAGGACAATAATCAATAATAAAAAAACAAACACACACACACACACACACACAGAGAGAGGACAAAAAAATACAGAACGTCGAATAATTTATACGATCTTCTCAAGGGAGACAAATATTCGTTTGATTCTGTAATAAGATGACACTTCTTTCAGTCAGTCAGTCAGTCGTTCTATCAGTCAGATAAAATAAATAAAATAAGAAAAATAAATTTATATTTTACAATATGTGAATAATTTATTAAACGAAATCGTTACTGCCAAATATATTTGACTATTTTTTAAAATAATTTTTTGATCTATTTCAAGTAGTGAATCTGCGTTATTTGTGAAAAATGCTGGATTGGCTAACTGTTAAGGAGTTAAAAAATAAATAAATAAAGGAAAAAAATAAAGATAGAAGCTTAAACTGTTCTATTCTTCGCGAGGAAAGTTACTCTTCTGAATGGCAGAAGTTTGGCTTAGCTAAAATACTATCTCGATTACGATCTTGTGTATTCCTTCACTTATACTCGTTTCTCGAAAACGGAAAAAGGATATTTTTATTTTTCACTGTATTTTTCTCTTTCTCTCTTATTCTCTCAAGCTTCTATAAAACGTATCTTCAACCCTAAACCTCTCTTTCTCTGTCTCTTTTCTTTTCTCTTGGTTTCCATCGAAGGAGAAGAAAGCATCCTCCATAGTTGTCCAAAGGACACGAATTTATTAGATCGGACCGGTTGGTGACCCTTTATTCTTTCCATCTTCTTCTTCTTCTTTCTCTTTCTCTCTTTGACTTTATTTTAGCCGGTCCATTGTCTTCTTTTGAAATCCTTTCGATTTACCCTTCTTTCGCACTTTTTCCACCTACGAGTAAGACCTCGAGAATCTTATTCCAGATTTCTTCTTCAACGAAATGACTATATGGACAATAAATATATAGACGAAAAGAGATCTAGTTTCCCCTCACTCCTACCTTCCACTGCATCTTACCGAGATTTCATCTAATCTCATCGAACGATTCCTAAATCTTTAACACTTTGACTGCCATGCCGAATTCACTTGTTTTGCTCAAAACGCAACGATAGTATTTCATGATGCAAGGTTTTATAGAAATGAATCATTTATTTTCGGTGTTCTAATACAAATTTTTCATCGTTCAATGATGCATCTTTTAATTTCAAAGTATATTCTAATTAACGATAATGTTTTAAATACGCCAAGAGTAAATTTTCATTCAACTTTTTACAATTTAAGTAGTTCTAATTCTCCGGTCTACCAATGACCACACCATGGGTAAACATGCCAGTCAAAGTGTTAAATGAACAAGTTATTAAATCTCACGTGTATGAATGTCTTCTCCTTTTTATTTTTCCTCAAATTGTCTAACCAAGATCGTCGTAAAATATTTTATAACTTCCAAGTAGAACGATTCGTCGTTCACTTCGAAAGAACGAACGTACGCGTACGATTCAATCCAAAACGATTTTTCCTATTTCAAGGAATGGTGGAAAAGCTGGAACAGCAGTAGCACCAGGAGTAGCAACGTGTACCAAACGAGAAGTCCAGCAAGTTTTCATTTTGCACTGGCGTACTGCCAATTTGAATGGCAAAACTGTGACCGACCAATAGACCGACAGACCGACCCAACGGGATTGAGTTTTCCCTTTTCTCGGCTATATGCACCAGCTTTTCTTGCTTCCTACTACTCCTTTTTTTCCATTTCTTTCCCTTCCTCCTTTCTCTCTCTCTCTCTCTTTCTTCTTCTCTTCAGACCCTTTTTCTCTCGTTCCTTTCTCTCCATTTTTCTCTCTTCAAAACCATCGATTTAGGACGACCGTCGTCTATGGATCTCGTCTACTTCTACTTCTACTTCTACTTCTATACTCCTATTATTATTATAACAACCACCGTACTACTACAATCACGCAACTTTACAATCTTATTCACAAGAACGTTCTATAGAAAAATATATTACAAACTTTCTTATTTCTTTTTTTTTATATCAAACAAACGAACAAAAAATAACTATTCTATTCAAATATTGTATTTTCGTATCTTCAAATGTAATCACGATCCTACTATTATTTTTAAAAATGTTCTAATAAATATATAAAATATACACTTTCTCCAATAATGAAAATACATATACACAAAATTAGATTGATTGCATTTTATCGTAAATTGATACACACGTGTTGTGCAGCAAGACGGAAAACAAACAAACAAACAAATAAACAACTAAACTAACGTGTCATGGTAATAAGAAGAAAACTTTCTGTTTTCTCTAAAGTTTCTCTTCTTCTTCTTCTTCTTCTTCTTCTTCATTTTCATTCATCCTTGATTTACGTACACACAAGGAAGAAGAAAACGTTTACCGTTCAACTCGAAGCATTCTCATCTCGTTTAATTTACGCTTAGATGGGGAACGCGCTCTAATTTGGTCAGGTAGACTTTACCTTGTCTCCCCCCTTCTCTTCTTCCATCTTCCATCTATATCCTCGATCCTATCCTTTCCGTTTCTCCTTGTCTCTTTAATAGGAACTTCGTCTCTAATTTGCCATCCACGAACGGAAGTACCCAAGCCAGTATCCACCTCCTTCTTCCAACAATTTCCTTTCGACAGAGTCTAAACTAGTCGTCCGATGGATCTAGATTCTAAACAGTAAAAGCGAGAGAAAGAGAGAGAGAGAGAGAGAGAGAGAGTGACTGAGTATAGGAGTAAGCTTCACCTTGTTCCTCTCTGTGAACCTAGTTTACCTTTTACTTCTAAAAATGATCAAAACTTCTTGCTGTTTAATGTTTGTTCGTATAAAGTAATTTGAATATTAGAAAATGTCATTGTTTTATTAGACGTTGGAATAAAAAAATAAATAAATAAATATAAAAAAGAAGAAAGAGAATGTGTCGAGTAATTATGAAATGTTAATCGTTGAGATAGATTATTACGATTACTCTCGTGTTAAAGGTATTTCCAATATAATCATATATATATTCGCGATGAGAGTGAAAGAGAGAAAAAGTGGGGCAAAAGGAGGGAGAGGAGGAAGGTTGAAACGTATTAATTGCAAACGTTTCAGAATCTACAGGAAATTCGGATATCAAAGGGGAATCATCATATGAACGGTTATTAGCTACGACAAGATATAGCTAAACAATAGCTTTGAATAGAGAAAGCTTGTGTGGTGTGTTCGTCGTCCACGTGTCGATTAATTAAACTTTTCAAAACGAGGAATGTATTATATATTTATGGGAAAGGTGGTCTATTAATGTCACTTTCATAAAGCTTATCAGATATCGAAACCCTGTGGAGTTAATTAATTTAAAGTATAATATCTACCTAACAAACGTTTATGATAGTGATACCTGTTATCGTGAATTATTGAATGAATTTCTATACTCGACTGGTATTATTATTATTATTATTGTTATTATTGTTAAAAAGAATTAAATTGTATCTGATCTAATCGCTATGAATAAAAATTCTATTTTTTATTAGATTGCTAAATTAAATGGAGCAAATGTTCAATTCAATTCTATGCATTTTTTGCTTCATTTCATACTTGACAAACCTAATAAATAAGAGAAAAGAAAAAAGAAGAGACTGAGAGAAAAATTTGCAAATGATTATTGCAAAAGTAGTAATAGTAGTGGTAGTATCGTTTTACCTTAGGCTGTTTTCTAAGCAAACGTTCTTTCGAAAAAGGCTCGACAAGGAAAATAAATGAGACACGATAAACCCCGTTTATTTATTCGTATGGGATCCCATTAAAGCGAAAATGCGAGTAACAAATCTGGTACGATTTAAAAGAAACGTCGTCCCATGTTCACGGACTATTATTTATACTTCTTTTTTTTTCTTCTCTCTTTCTCTCTCTCTCTTTTATTTCTTTTAAGAAAATAAAGTTGACTTGTTACTAAAGAAAAAAAGAAGAAAAACAACAAGAAAATATATATAAATCATGGAAATGTGTCATTGAAATTTATCGTAACTTTTTTTTTGAGAAAAAAAAAGAACACAAATGGTTTACTAGCCGAAACTTGGCCGCATACATAAAGTTAACGATTTTCTACGGATGATCTCTGATAGCTAACGAAAAAGTACATAAAAAAAAAAGACGGAAAAAGGAAAAAAGACTAATAGAAAAATATATCTGTAGGGCAGTGGGCAGTTACAAAAAAAAAAAAACAACCAAAAAAAAAAGAGAGGAAAAAAAAGAAGGAAACGTAAACAGAAAAACCATTGCGTTCGTTAAAATTTATTTCCAGCACGAAATCCTAACCCCCCGTCTCTCTTTCTCTAACATGTGCCAAATACACCACCGCCAACAACGTTGGTATGTATACATACATACACACATATATACCTTTGGTGTTGCATGGGCAGATAGATAGAGTAATAGAGAGAAAGAGAGAGAGAGAGAATGTGTGAGAGAATGTGAGAGAGATTGAGATAGAATGCACGTAGGAAAAGCCAAGTAGCATCCGCACGTCGTTGGTCGACAGGGAATTCGCATTAGGGATCTGTCGTTAGATAACGTTACATATATTTGTGTTTCAAGAGTAATTACGAACTTCGATACACGCTTACCAACATCTAAACTCATCGGGGGGAAAAAATATAATAGAAAAAAAAAGAGTATATGTATATTAATATACAAATTTGTAAAGAAAATATAAAGAAAAGTGTATTCAAAAACTGACTGATTTTTCCACGTAATTCTAAAATATAATTTTTCATGATATATGTTTTATTAAATATAGAGAGAGAGAGAGAAATGAGAGGGAGAGAGAAAGTGAATAGAGAAAAAGGATAAAAATTCAATTTGTATTTGGACAGTGTCGTGGACCGTTAACGAAGCGATAAAAACGAGAACTGGCTATTAAAGGAAGCAGAGAAGAGGTACGGATAAGAGGGGAGAAAGAGGAGAAGAAGGAAAAGTAGGATGAGAATTGGGGATAGATAGATAGGGATTGCTGGTACTGGAATGCAATAAAATATTTATATCTCCATTTGCATTTTAAAAAGCGAACCTACCTCCTACTACTACTACTACTACTACTACTCTAGCTTTTCAATTCCACTGGTGCAAGGCAATTTTAATTTGCGAAAGAGTCGGTCGAAAACGGGGCAGGGATAAACGTGGAGTATCGAGTGTGTGGGTGAGTGGGTTGGATGGGAAGAGGGTGTAGGAGAAGGAGGAAGAGGAGGAGGATACAAGATAGAAGAGTAGAAATCATTCTAACGAGTTATCATCGTACCGATTTCGATGCACGGACCAATGGTATTAGGAGCACCATAGATACAGTACCCCCCCCATCCCCCATACCCTCTTCATCCTATCCAAAAAGCTCCGGCAAAAGCAGCAATGATAGGAGGAGTGGGTGGTTGGACCAGTGGATTTGTGCGACGTTTGTAAATCTCTCCGTTTTTTCATCTTTTACGCGGAATCGTCGTTGAATCGTTAACGTTTATATAAAGTGAGTGAGAGGGGAATGAGAGAGAGAGAGAGAAAGAGAGAGAGAATGAGTAAAGAAGAGATAGTCATTCTGAAAATACGATGGGAAAATATTTGCCAAATCGATCCGTATTCGGGTAACGTTTTATATTCGGGCCGATAGAAAAAGCAAGTTTGTTTTTACGAAAGAAGGATTCTATGAAATAGAGAGGTGGGAGAAGGAGAGTGAAAGAAAAAGAGAGAGAGAGAAGATAGAGATAGATAGGCTGGGATTAAGATTTAAGTTGTCTTTAGTATTCCAAAGCTGACGTTAGACTAACTTATTCTTTGCTTCTCAAATAACACTGTTTATTTACTTATTTATTTATTTATTTATTTATCTGCAACTTTTGATTTGTTTTTCCATTTCTAGATAAATTTATGATAGATTTGTTTTAAAGGAGCATTAAAAAGAATCAAAATAAAAGACCATATTTACGATTGATATTAATGTCATATGAAATTTGAATACGCGTTGTATTATTATTATTATTATTATTATGAATATTAATTAGTGAAAATAAAATATCGTTAATGGAAATTGGGTACAGAGAGGATATTCTATTGATTGATCCTAATGAATTGATAAAAGAAAAGAAAAGAAAAAAAAAAATAACAAACGGGGAAGGGTTTTAATTCCATGGTGAAAAGCAAAAAGGTTATGCAAACTAGGAAATCGAATAATATAGGACAATGATAGCCATGATGTGATAAGTTTGAACAAAAGAGTGAAAGAGAGAAGAAGGGGAGAGAAAGGGAGAGAAAAAGATAAAAAGGGGAATGAAAAGAGAAGAAGAGGGTGAACAGCAGACCCTTCTAGGACGACGTCCACGATGACACCGTTTGAAGAAGGTCGCAAGGCTATTGGATCCCAGGGATATTGGTTTAATACACAAAGGCGAACGTTATGGGTTTTAGATACGATCCTTTGGCGTAAGGTAAGCCGATGATATGGTGGTAGTAGTGGTGGTAGTGGTATAGTGGTGGTAGAAATGGTAGTAGTGTGTCACAAGAAAATCGATGTCTTCTTTCAAAGAGAAAAAGAAGAAGAAGAAGAAGCAGAAGTAGAAGCAAAAGTAGAAGAAGAAGAAGAAGTAGAAGTAGAAGTAGAAGTAGAAGGCCATTATTTTCCTTGAGAGATATCCTTCGACAAAATCGAGCAACCATCTTCTTCAGAATCAACCACCTTTCCCTCCACCCCTCTCTCTCTTTTTCTCTTTCTCTTAGAAAAGTTTGATATTTAAACAGAGTTGATGTACAGTTATAACCAAACGTTAAAATATTTTCCTACAACTCCTTCTCTCTCACGTTTTGTGAAAAGAAAATGTTCAAATCAATAGTCGAAGAAAAAAAAATAGAAAAATAAAGAATGAAAAGTAATATTTAATATAAATGATTAATAGAAAATTGTTCATATTTATTTAACGTGTACAATCATCCTTATTAGTTTTGTTCTTTTTCCTATTATCAAACTTTTCGTTGAATTTATTTGTATACTATAAATTAATGAACGTGTACCACGATGTGAATATTTTTATCTGTAAAAAGACAAACTTTTGAAAATAAAAATACACAGAGAGAAATTAATGTGGAACGTTCGATAAAATTGGCCTGGTCTATCAACGAAGGTCGTTGTCACAAAATAATACAATTACCGATACGTTCGTGTGACGAAATAACGAATTTTTAGTAGATTACGAAGAATAGAAAAAAAAAAGAAAGTAAAAAATATGAAAAAATTAAAAAACTACAGAGAGAAAGAAAAGAATAAACGAGCAACTAACACGGGAGTATGGACTCCCGTTTTTTCGAGAAATGGAATAAAATGATGGAAATAAAAATAAAAGAAAAATGAAAATAAAAAAAGAGAACGTACGTACGTAGGTAGGTACACTGCATACGTATATAAAAACTAAATATAATATTTAGATCGTTTCGATATTCGGTACTCGATTTTTGTTTTATTGAAAGCTTTTTTCCATATTTTGTTGAAAAGAGTCAAAACTGAGCGGCATTAAATTCGGATTTGAACTTTCTTTCTATTTTTTTTCTTTTTTTCATTTCATTTCATTTCATTTTATTTCATTTTATTTTATTTTATTTTATTTTATTCCTTTTTTTTCTATCATTTTTGTCATATTTTACTGACAAAAATTCGCGTTTAATCCCGTCACGATTTCGAAAACCCTGGGCATTATAAAATCTCGTAAAAAGATGCGTATATGTATAAATATATATATATAGAATATATAGATGTACGTATATATATAAAGTTCAGAACAGAAATGCACACGTTGTCGAGCATTTAAAAAGAGCGTGAATAATTAATAACAGCTCGTTGGCCTGGTTGCAGCAACGCACGCGATGCAGTTGCAACGTTGGCAGACGACGATGACGACGACACGTGAGCGAACTTGCAATTTATCCGTCTTCCTTTTTTTTATTTATATTTTTTAAATAGTTCTTCTTTTTTATCATTTTTCAAAACGAATCAGAACGAACAGACCCAGAGTAATCAGAAAATCCTAAATACACTAATTTTTATATATTTTAATCAAATGTATAAAAAATAAAAAAGCTACCGAAGCGTTGCCTTTAAAAAAGTATGATTTTAACCCTTCTCTAACACGGTAGATAGGTTCCTAAAAAATATTCCGTGTTGTATGAAACCCAGAGCAAGTACAAAAAGGGTACAAATACAGTGCTGTAGAAAGGTTTTTGCAATTTACGAATTGTGCTTGAAGCGAAACCGTGTTGTAGGAGGATTCCCGTAATTTACAAATCGTGTTGTTGGAGGGCTACCTTTACTATCTTTTATTATTATTATTTTTTGTTCCTTATCTGTTCTCTAATCTACAATACATTTAACGTTGATAGTATTACATCGGTTAAATTCGTTTAACTTACACGATAAAAGCCGAAACGAAAAAGGGTTCGTTAGTTTTGTTTATTCTACCAGGAGAATAATTAAATATACAGGTGTGTACGCGAAAAATAAAAAAAATAGTACACTAAACGTGTTACCTGTATAAAATTATTTAATAAATAATTTACACTGACACAGACACACGCACAAACGTATATATATGTACAATGTAAATATTAATTTACAAGAGGAGGAGAAGGAGATTACTTACTCGTCAATGCAAATATTTTGTTTATTCTACGAAGGTGACTAAAATTCACTCGATAGAGTACTTCCGAGTTTAATTCATTTTATTTTATTTCATTTATTTGCTTTTTTTTTGTTGTTGCATTTTACGGGTTACCTGGGATTCTCCGTTTTATTTCTGCTTTTTTTTTTACTTCTCACTCTATTGACCAAGTCATTCCCAATTTTCGAATGTTTCATCGTCGAGTCTCACCTGGAACAAAAAAATACAATATTTAATTAGTATACATTCTACTGAGTCTAGGTTACATAAAACATTATATTATATGTCGGATTTTCCCTAATTGAATTGTTGTTTAAAAATTCAACATTATTTTTCCACCAATCTGATATTATTAGATTGTGCTAGTATGAAATGTAGCAAAAAATGTACATAATTAAATTGAACATTTGCTCCAGTTTATACTTGACATCTTGAAATGAAGTAAAAAATGCATATAATTGAATAGAAATTTGTTCTATTTTATACCAGACAATCTAATATATATTAATTATGAAAAATATATTAGCCAAATAGTATTATTTTATTTACGAGTACAGTTATATATAAAATGTATTCCCATGAAAAATATATAACTACGGTACTTTACTTTAACAACAACTATTAAAACCTTTATTCAATTTTTTCCTTTTTTTTTTTTACACCAGTAATGAAGAATCTAAATAGAGAGGACCTTTTTGAGAAAAAGGGTTACAGTATCATATTATTATACTTGAAGATATAGTACCTCGACAGAGTGGAAGTCAAGGACGTATTCCTCCGAGGAGTTCTCGACAGGTCGGACATCAAAGAAGTTGGCGCATAAATTCGCAGTAAAGCATATTAACGAGCGCATAATACCGAAAGTTAGAAAGAGAGAGAAAGAGAGAGAAAGAGATAGAGAGAGAGAGAAGAAAATAGTAGTGGTGTTGGTACTCTACATAACTGGTTGTAGGTGCGACAATAGTTTGAAAATTAAGTAGCTAATTCTAAATCAAGTAAGCTCAGGATAGTTTTACTTCAGAGAAGAACCCTTATGTTCAACTTTTATGACATGTCCTTATAAAAGTAATGAAATAATAAATTTACATAAATAGAAAAGATTAAATATACGATTTGATTTGACGTAAGTTCCTTTTCAACATGTTCTACGATTACGTGAAAGTTCAAATGATCGTATTATAATTTAAAGTATATCTAATTTGTTTTAATACAATATTAAATACGTTAAATAAATAAAGCAAACAAATGTATGAATAATTATAATTCAATTAACACATGTGTGTGTATATGACAGAATGATATTTGACTAAATAAGTTATTTTGAAAAGGATAAAAAGAAGAAAAATCGATAAACGATGATTTGTTTTAAAAGAGAAAGAAAGATAGAGGAAAGATAAAAATAAAAAAGAAATGTAAAATAAATATAGGTCCGACAACGATATTAGCGATGACGTTGAAATTGTTTTTCAACGTCAATGACAATTTAGCTTTGGTGGTTCCGGAATGTTACGAACACAAACGAGAGTCGAAGGGATGAAAGGGTGGTAGCAAGAGAAGCGGGTGTTTTTATTGGTACCCTCTCTCCCCCTCCCCCCCTACTCCCTTTCTCCCCTTCGCTTCATCGAATACGTGCATAGCATACGAGAGACAATTACTCACAACCCGTTTATATTTGCATTGCTTTTTCCCACTCGAGTTCGTAGCACAATTCGAAAACTACCGATGACGACACCATTGCTTTTTCCGTTCTCCATGTATTTACTCACCCTACTACCTCATCCCCAATACCATCCTATTACCCCAATGCACGCACGCACGCACACACGCGTATCTTTATTTGAATATTTTTTAAAGGGCTGAAATTTTAACACGTTTGCGAATATATATTCCGTTCGATTACGCGTATAACTCATCTCATCATTTTCCAATTTCGTATTAATAATATTTATATTATTATAATAATTTATTAAATATTGTATTTCAATCGTTACGTCAAAGATATTGATGCAGTTTATTATTATTATTATTATTATTATTATTATTATTGTTATGTTTTTCAAGATCTATTTTAAAAGTAATACCAAAGATGAAAGAAAGGAAACATCTATCATCCAATTTGACGAGATTTTTCTTACATCTCTCTCTTCTCTGGATTCTATTTACTTTGTTAAATTGAAATAAGAAAGAGAAAGAGAGAGAGAGAAAGAGAGATAAAGTATCTTACAAAAGATTTTATATTACCAAAGTTTTTTTCCATATTTAAAATCTCATTGTTTAATTATTATTTTTAGAAGAAGAAAGAAATTATTACAAAAAAAGAAACATTTGAATTTAATTTATTAAAAGTTAATTGTACATGGAAATGGAACTAAATAAAAGGATTAAAAAAGAAAAAGGGCAAGGAGAGGAAAAAGTAGGGTAAAAAGAAGTTGAGACAGAAAAGAAATGAAAAATTTGTTCCAACATTTTATGACATTTCCTTCTTCTCTTTCTACTTTCCATCTAGTTTCTTATGTTAAGCTAGTATGAAAAAGTTTTCCTTAAGTAGAATCGACTTTTCATAGGATACTCTATCGATACCGACAGAAGTAATCGAATCCAGCTAAATTCCAAAATAAGTTTTTCTACAGGAACGTTTCTAAAGTAACTCGGAAGGATAAAAGTTTAAATAAAGCAATTTTCGCACTTCCTTCCTTCCTTCCTACCAAACCTTTTCACCTTCTTACCTTCCTTCCTTCCTTCTTTTCTTCCTTTAGAATCGAATTCCTAGTTACGACTTGGAATCGAGAGCAACCCACGGTGCACTTTTTGATTGCGCTCACGATATTAACTTTCAAGAGTTTCGATTTCATTATAAGAAACGAAACGAACGATCAAAATTGTGACTCGAGTTTTTCGAAAAGTCACGTATACAGAAAAAAATTAAAACCAATGTAAGATATAATATTTTTGTAAATATTCGATATTAAAGTTTGAGGAAAGAAACAAAAATCCTATTATTTTTTATGGTGTTAAATAAACGTTGAAATAATAGATTTCATCTTTCCTCTCAACATTCCTCTCCTAATAGATTTTATACCAAAATTTTCTATCCACCAATCCAATCCAATCAATAATCTCATACTCTTTCTACACATATATCGTATTTTTATATTTAAATATTTATTATATTCTGTCTTATTTAAAACTAACACACAAGAAAAAGAAAAATGATTATTTGTTCAACCAAAGACCAAATTCACGAGATAGAAAACACAAAAAAAGCAAAGCTTTTATATATTTTGAGAAAAGTTTATTGCAAAGAGGTAAACGTCGAGAAGAAAAAAAACAAGAAAAAAACATGTAAAAGAAAGGAAAGAAAAGTAGAAGAAGAATAATACAAAAAAAAAAATGGGGTCCTGGCAAAGATGTGGGGAGAAGGCTAAAAAGGTACAGGACACACACATATTATACACACACGAACACACACATGAGGGAAAAAAATTTCGTTTGGCTGATTCCTCTGGTGCGACGAGGGTAGTAAAAAAAACTTTGCAACTTTTTCTTAAGTTTTAGGTCAACTGGAATAAAGTTAGTCCTTTTATGCTACTAAAGTTAAAAGGAGATGGCATGCGTTTCGGTGAAGTATAGACTTAAACATGCTTGCTTGCTTGCTTGCATGGTCCAAAGTATATACCCAACACAACAAATACTGGGTTGGATAGACACGTCAAAGGAAGAATTCCAACTTCATCAAAATTCCCCATACATGCACCAAGAAAAAAAAAAGTCAAAAAAGAAAAAAGATAAAAAGGATTTTCGTCCTGTGTACACAACACTCTATTCCACTCTTTTACCTTATCTAAAATAAGATGAAAAGAGAAAGAGAGAAAGAGAGAGAGAGAGATAGAAAAAAAACCCCAGAAACTTTGAAAGTTTCGAAACAGTAACTTCGATCTGTTTGGAAAGGATCATAAATCGTGCTATGTTTATTTTATCTCTACGAGTTTCTTTCTTATACCGGAAGTTAAAAGGGGGGAAAGAAAGAAAAAAAATACAAAATTATTCTTTAAGAACAATGAACAATAGCAATTCCTTACGTGTCGATTACAATCATCATTATCCACTATATTATCGTCACATTTTAATTGCAAATTATGATTAAACGTCAACTCATTTAACTTCAAGGTTATTATCGAGATAATCGTAGTCTTCTAACATAGATAAAAAATAGAAACGATGTATAATTGTTATTAAAAATTGGAAAAAGAGAAAATATACGAGACACGTATGTAATCATAAAAATGATATAACTTTGAAAAATATTCGAAACAACAAGGGATGTATGTTACTAATTGGTATAATAAACTTAACAAATAAATGCAGTTAATAAAAAAAAAAAAGAGAGGGAGAAAAAATACGAAAGTAATTTATTTATTTTCGTCAATATGTTGATTGGAACGATTTCGGGAAAAAAATGAAAAGCAGAAAAAAAAGGGGAAAAAAACCATCGACAGGACAATCGATGGCTCGAACGAAAGATTAATGTTTACACATCTAGCTTATCGTATATTTTACGGGAGAATCGTCACGATTATCTGTGAGAAAGAAAATAAAAATAAAAATAACCTGTAAAAAATAGATAAAACGATGAAACAGGCGTGTGATGGAAACGCAATAAATATTCTCTCTCTCTCTCTCTCTCTTTTTTAGACAAAGTCGAAATAAATATGAGATACACGTGATTTTATCGAAATGCAATAAGCGATTCAACGATGTCAGAGAAGCTTTTTGTATTTTTTGTTTTTCAGTCTATCCTGGCCATTAAAATCATTTGACAATGTCGATTCGATGAGGAATGAAAACTTTTCGTATAAGCTATTATATAAGCTTGTAAATAATAATAAAACTAGAACGAATAATTAACTAATTAGTATATTATTCTTTTCTTTTATGTCACACATGCATACACATACGGAAATGCAGACACATTTTATACAAAGTTTATATCTTGCAAACGATCGATTTGTAATTTAAAAAAGAACGTACGAACTATCATTATCTTCTTTTCATTTGTATTAATAATTGATGATTATAAAAATGGTTTAATAAGTCATTAAAAATAACTTTCAAAACAATTTGAAAAAATCTTCAGACACGTTGTATTTCGATAATTGCTTAGAAATAAATTCATAGATTAATTTGATATCTAAATTATCGTGGATTGTCGTGATAAATAATAATCTTGTATAAAAGAAATGTAAACAATATAATAATAATAATAATAATATTTAATAATAATAATAATAAGAAACATATCTCGAGAAAATAGTGAAGAATCAATGCTTTCGTAATATCCCGCAGCGTTTTCTGAAATTACTCGGTAAATTGGATCGGATATCGACTGTCACGAAATTTCAACTGGATACAAAAGTATATGTACATATATATATATTATATACCATGGTAAGTTTACTTATATCGTATATTTCTATCTAGATGTATAGATATGTATGGAAGTGTCCGAATAGATGTAAGGAGTGTCCAGTTGTATGTACACGAGTAAGCTTCTAGAGGATTTTCCTCGTATACCGTGAAATAGCTTCTGACGGTTTACCTGTTCCCACCAACTTTTCTAGATCGTTATCTGTTCTGAAAGTAAAGTGTCACTCTAAATACGAATTCACTTCTTTTTACTCTGTAAGATAAACTTTCTGACAAATTTGTCTTCTTCTTTCTTTTTTTAACAACTCTCTCTCTCTCTTTGTAAATAAGTTTCGACAAGTATCAATGATAAGAACAAAAATCATATTATATGAAAACTTCACGTAAAACAAACATAATATATATTTATTCGTTAGTTTATTTTTATATTAATTATATAATAAATATATTATATATAAAAAGGAAGATATGTAGGATATAAAAATAACATACGTAAAGTTGTATCGTAAAATTCGAATTAATTGATTATATAAATCTAGTAAATAACAACTGATTGAAAAATAAGGAGAAAAGATTAACGCGTCGTATAAGATTTGTCTAAACGAATTTAGAAGAGAAGAAAAGAAAAAATTTGAAAGGATTAAAACGTATGATCCGGGCAAGTAAAGTGATCAATTATTGATACATGCTGCCTCCGTTATTCTTACTTTCTCTCTCTTTCTCTCTGTTCACAAACTTGTCTTCTTCATAGGTTCTTCTCAAAGCAGGTAAAGGTGTACACACGCGATGAATTACTCAGCAGTCTTCTTTGGGACACCTGCTGATTCCCCGACAAAACCCACCACCATCAATCATATCAGCACGCCCCCTCGTTTCTCTTGTTTCTCTTGGCTTAGGAATAAACAACTCTTTAAAGAGAGAAAGAGAGAATAAACGAATCGGTGTAGTAGTAATAGTAGACAACGCACACTTAATCTTTTACCGTGAAAAGTAAATAAATAAAAAACTAAACAAAAACTAAACAAAAACAAAACATTGCAAGGTTTGTCGACTTTTCACGATGAATCATGAACTCCCTTTTATTTTAGAGGATTTATATAAACCTTGACAAAATTTACGGGTTACGTGTTCTTATCAAAAAGAGAGGGAGATAGAATAAACAAAGGACAACGAAATTACATTTTAATATGCACGTAATTGAATTGAACATTTGCTCCATTTCATATAATGGAATATAAAATGATAATTTTACTTAATTTTACTCGCAAATTTACTTTTGAATTTCTTTTTTATTTTTATCGATGAAGAAGAAGCACCACCGACACAGTTACGTCATTAATCCCACGAAAGACATAGAAGGGAAAGGTAAAGCTTTCGTCGATGGGGTATTAGGGGGTAGTGCTTGTAGAACGAAGAGAAATCAAATCGAAGAGAAGGATGTCAAAAGTGGGTGTGAGTTAGGGGAACGTAGTAAACGAGAGAGTGTACGAGAGTGTACGTGAGTGTACGAGAGGAAGTGGGAGGATGCAGAGAATGGAAAGAGAGAGACAGAGAGAGAGAGGAGAGGTAGAGGGTGATGGGGAGGGAACGTTAACTGTCATCGATAGTTATGATTAATGTGTGATGCTTCGACACGATAACTTAATTATTATGCACTGGACGAACTACTGATTCTCTTCTCTTCTCTCTCTCTCTCTTTTCCTCTGTTTCACTCACTTTTGATAATCTTCTTTGATACCTGTTATATCTTGTCGATTGGTAACACCTGCTTCCTCCTTCTCTCTTTTTCTATGTCAGTAAAATAAATTTTCTACGTGTGTATATATGTATAGAAAATATTTAAATTTTACAACGTATACAGAAAAGTGTATACACAGTGCTCGTTTAAATGATCGGTATTTAAAATTCGGTTAACTTCAAACGTATCATATATTATTTATGAGAGATATAAACTGTTTTTCTTTTTTGGAAAATGATTAATACAGTATATATTATTATATATTTTATATATATATATGTGTGTGTGTGTGTGTGTTTGTCTGTCACAACCACCTCTGTGAATATAAATATCATTACATTTAAAAAAATATGAATTTTACCAAATGCATATTAAAAGTAAATATTATTTATCAAAATTCCCTGGGTGGAAATATTTACATTTTAAACTGTAATGTGTATGAAAGAGAGAATATATAGATTGTCTTTATTTTGAATATTAATATGCGATATCAATCTTCTTTTTTTTTTTTGTATTTTAAAATAATAAATAGCAAATATTATAACTGTATCATTTTTAATGTGTGTGTGTGTGTCATATAACAAATATCTATGAATAAAATAGCATTTCGATCAATGGACAGTTCTTCTCGCGAACGCACAAACGTTATTGATTTTAAACAAGTTATTATTATTTGAATGAAATCTAGATTGAATGACTATCAAAATATTTATCTGTCAATGCAGAAAATAAGGTTGAAATACATTTAAAAAAAAAAAATCATGATCGAATATCATTGTATCAGATACATACATATGTGCGTGTGTGTAAGTTTAATATCTTCGTGCTTGGTTGCAAAGCTGCGAGTATGGAAATACATAGCAATTCCTTGTTGAACTTACTTTCTTAGAAAGTGCGAAAAGGAATAGTTGTGAGTAACAACTTATGATATGCATGTACAACAACAATAACAACTACACGTGCATACATGCACAATGAATGCATCTCTCGAGCCTTGATATGCCGACGTGTGCTGCTTTGTGAACTTGTAAACTGAGTCTCAACGTTACCTTACCGAACAACATATCTTACAAGCTGATATACATGCTCTTTATCCTTCCCATAACTTCTCTACGTATTTATATACATTATTATTATTATTATTATTATTATTGCACGTTGGTGTATGGTGAATAAGAAATCAGAAATTGAAAAAAATATATATTTTCTAAATTACGAAATAATAGATTTATCCTCGCAATGAAAAATATCATTTTTCAAGAACCAATAAACGATTTAAATTATACAAAATATTATTAGAAAGAGAAATAACCAAAAATATATCCTTGGACTATTCGAATAACCTACTCCCCAGTTTTATTTTTTCTTCATTAAATAAAATATCTGTAGCTATTAAGTTTCTCAATGCAATTAAACTTTTCCAAACTCTTTTTTGTATACAAAGAATACACCAATAAAATTAACATAAAGTATTAACGATATTTTAAATGACTAAAGTTCTCGAGAAGTTTATTATTATCTATCGTTTAAAACGTGCTTTTGAAAATGACCACATAAATTCTATTCTTTTTCTTCTTCTCGGATACAATTTATAAGTTATGATTAATCATTTAGAGTTAAATAATACACAGATAATATATTGTTATCGTTAAAATGATTACAATGCAATAAAGAAGAAATAAAATTTAAACATAACACAAATAAGACAACTAAAAAAATATAAAATTATGAATAATAAATTGATATTGATTAATGTTATAGTAAAGAATTCAAATATAGAGAATATATCAACGAAAATAATGAGATTTGTTGTTGTATGTAATATTTGGCAATTATGCAGTAGGAATCCAATATCGTCGTTCTATCATCTATAAACATAATAAGCTACATATTACACATAGAAACTAAGAGAGTAGTATACGAAGCGAATTCTGTCATTCCTATGGTACGCTCGATTAAATTGGAATAAACGGGTAAGCACGAATAGTCAATTTTCAACGAGCAAGTAGCCACTGAAACACGAATCCACGTGGAAATCATTTGATGCGGTTGTAGACGTCGAAACACCACCGTTGGTATTCTCCGCTTACTTTTCCATCAAATTTTCACTTTGTTTTATACAATCAACTTCTCTCCTCAATCTACCTTCGTTGAATATAACGATGAAAATGATTTGTAGTTTGGTATAGTTATCTTTCGTCTCATACTTGTTATTATTACCCTTTCGAAGAATTTTCGTGTGTGTGTGTGTACATCTTTTTGATGATAGAATAAATAAGTATACGTTAAATTTTGATTAAAAGTGTTCGATTAATACTAATATGTATTTTACATTTTCTACATGCAGTATATATTTTCTTTTATAACTCAAAGATAAAAGAAATTTGTTAATTTGATTTTTAAAATAAATCTAATATACCTGATTTTAAACAAACGTTATATTTTAATTATTATTTATATAAAAGTAATTATATTTAATTAATATTCTTTTATCTGAATCAGAATAGATTAAATTATTGTTGAAAACTACTTACGTACTGTCTCGTCAAACGTTCGAATATGAAATGACTTTGTTTGAAGGTGATCGTCCTATATTAATCACTGATAGAAACTTTGTTTATTTTTTGTTTATATCTTTGTTCGATTCGTTTAATAAAAAAAACTGTTACGTGTTATTGATTTCTTTCTTTAATTTATTTTTAAAACCGACCGGTATATTATACGTTTCAAGAATTATTATCATTATTATTATTATTATTATTCGTTTTATTCCATTATTTTTTAAAAACTTATAATAGAATAATATCTTTCTTTTCACAGATATTGTCGTTTAAAAATATACTCGTCATACGGTTTCTTTTATAATTTTTCTTAAATTTTTAATGAAACTCTGCATATAATATGAATTAATTAAAAATAATAATAAAAATCTCTTCAACGATCAATAAATATTAAATCTAAAAATACGAATTATAATAAGAAAATAAATTCAGTGTTGTGTGAAACCGTGTTGTATGAGACAAAAAGGGTAGAAGTGCAGTGCTGTAGAAAGGTTTTAGCAATTTTCTTATCGTGTTGGAGAGAAACCGTGTTGTAGGAGGGCTATCTGTATATGTATAGTAAAAATATAAGAAAATGTGAATGTGCATGTGAATGTAAAACGATTAGTTGAAGGTAGATAGTAGTTTTATCGAAATACTGTGTCTCTCGATTGAAGCAAAGATCATTCGTCGTGCTGCAACCCAAATCCCTTTTCATCTAAATCCGATGGCCACGGAGACCCTTTGGAGGTTCAGCCGAGCCGTTAACGCAGAATCTCCTGCACGCTCAATTAAATTCGAATGAGCCACGAATGACCAGATGAGAGAAACAGAGAGAGAGAGAGAGAGAGAGAAGAAAGGATTAAGTTATACTTTGAATCATCTCCTCAGCCTATCAGAGTCATTGTTTTTAATTATGTATTCTATTATTTCATTCAAATTTTTTTCTTCTTCTAAATTTCAATCTTACGTTGTTTCTTTCTTGTGTAAAAAATTTTTAATATATATAATTATGTAATTGAAATGAAAAATATAAAATAAAAATTCTAAAGATACTACTTTCAACGATCTTACGTTAACAATTTATCGAGAAGATTATTTATCGAACCATCTATTTAAACGTCGACCGATATAAGATATAGATCTTGATGGTAAAATATCTAATACTAAATTATTCTAAATTATAGTCTGTGTCCATTACCAGCAGACACCACCATAATCCCTGTTCAAGTTGTAAACTTTCTCTATCGGACAATGATGTCGTGATGTTCTTTACCAATATTTTTAAAGAGATAAGACGAGTTTATCTAAAAACATTATTAAAATATTTGTTGAGTAAAGTCGATGAAAACTTGATGAGAAAAAATAGTTGAGAAATGGGTGGGAAAAAAAACAACAAAATAAAAACTTCGAGTTTAACTTTCGTGTTATAAAGGAAAAAGTAGAAGAAAAAATCTTGGTTTTAGTCTTATTTTATTTTTCGCATTATCTATTTTCTTTCTTTAATTACGAAGGTTTATGAAGGAAAAAACTTTACCGAGGATATGAAAATGAAGCTGAAGGCTATGAAGAAAGTGGTATAATAAACATTTTCACTAATTTATTATACAGTCTATATTTGTCAATCATTTTTTTCTCTTGATTTTCTTTGAAATTTTTAGTAAACCACGATATAATATTACTCTATCTTAGAATTGATTTTTATATTTTTAAAATATAAGAGATCATTTTTATAATTAATCTGCACTAATTGAGACCTATGTTCCAATAATAATAATGATAATAATAATATTAAAAAGCTTCAGCATCTGATTTGAAAATAAATCTGGTTTTATCGAATGTTTGCTATGGGACAACAAACATATCAAATAAACTATTAAATTAATGAAATTTTCTAAAGTCTCGTTAAAACGAAATGACGAATATAATAAATGAATATTTTCTTTAGAGAATCGACAATATTTATCCATCCAATGAATAAAAATAAAAACAAGTAATTAATTATACACAAATGAAAAGTAATCCTTCAATTAAGACGATTCGTTATTTCATCGAATATTTTTCAACAGAAATTTTTTTATGGCAAAAAATTAATAAAATAAATAATAATAATAAAAAAAAGAAAAATATCCAGAAAAGATAATTGGAGTGGTGGTATTACTGCAAGTGTGGATGGACATTTGGAAGAAGAAAAAGAGAAAGATGATTGGCTAGGATAGTGTGAAAAGTGTGAAAAACTTTTCTTTTCTTTTCTTTTCCGATATTTTTCCTCAGACAAAAAGAGTCAAGCAAGAAACAAGAATTTTATCGTCGTCCTTTCCAATATATCGAAAGGAAAGCCACTGTTTCTTCTTACTTCGAGTTCTTCTTTTCTATCCGACACTTTCGATACCACCTCTACCTCCTCCTTCTCCTTCTCCTCCTTCTCCTCTATTTGATATAAGTAGTATCGAACATTTTCTAGTGAAACTACTCTCGTGGTTTCTTTTCGATACCAAAAAGTTCATTTTTTAGAGAAGGACAACTTTTCTTTCTCTCTCTCTCTCGATTTTCTAACACGCGTGTCACCCTTGTTTGTATGTATGTGTGTTATTTTTTGATTCTTCGAAAATAATTAATAATAATAAGAAAAAAATAGGTACCATACCTAGTTCTTTCAGTTGAAAATTCATTTCACAATTTGCCATAGAGAATATGCACTCTCCCACTCCAATGAGACCACGCACAATGAGTCATAATGACTATTGCAACGTTTACTCGAAATCGACGCAAATTTTCAGCCCTCCCAATGAAATATATTTAACAGTAACGCTATTCACAAATGTACCCTTGATTACCGTCAATGTTGCTGACATAAACCTTAATTAAAGCACCCATTGTACACGATTACCGCACATTGATTTTCGTATTTTAACGAATTCGATCCGCCTATTTGATGTTACATATTTATTAACTCAAAATGTTATAATATATATATTTATAAGCGTGTAAAAATGTATTACGTAGGGTAACACATCGTTGGTAGTGCAATTTGCAACGAAGTACAAAAATGGGGAATTTTTTTTCATCGACAAGGAATGAAATAAAAAGAAATTAACACAGAAATATTGTCTTCGATGAATCTATCAAGCGTTGTAAATAAAATAACGAAAATGAGAGAGAGAGATAAACAACGATTTACAATTAATTACAAATAGAAAATTATTTATTAAAAATCTAACATCTGATTATCTAGGGAAATATTAAGTAAAAGAAATTTCTTGGAAAAAATAATTATCAATGTCAATTAGAATCGTGAATGAACTAACGGATCTTGGAGAATAAAATGATAGAGGTCTGAGGGTGGAAGTGAAAGAGGAGTAAGAGGAGAAAGAGGAGAAGGAGGAGAAGGAGGAGGATGATCATCCCTAGAAGCCTTCTGGCTGATCTAATTTGCTTCGAGTCGCGTTTTAGTAGTGCTAAGCTACTAGAGAGGTACCCCAATATCGTGGAACGTCGTCTCTGGAGAATATACGGGAGTAATTAAATGCGTGGTTAACGAGAACGTGATCGAGCGAATGATTCCTCTTGGTAATTTCTCCAAGTATTTTCACCAGGTATAAACAAATTCAAATATAAGAATCTAGTAAAAATGTTAATTAATGAGTTGTACATGTTGCGTTGTATATTTCAATTCAATTGAAATTTGTTTCATTTCATACTTGACAATCTAGTATAATTAAAAATAATATTAAATATAAAATATTAAATATAAAAATTTATTATATATTATTATATTTTATTTATTTATTTTGTTTTTTAATATAATAAATATAAAGCAAAGAAAATCTAAATATCGTTAATAATATTTCTGATTGAAAATTTGGTCGTTATTGTATTTATTGGACAAAGCTAATACATATTACGTGTACTTTTATTTTAATGATAGAAAATGCAAACCGAAGGAAAACTCGAGAGATAATTAGGATACACAGACACACACACACACACACACACACACATATATACACGCGAGAGTTTGAATTTGTTTTTGCATGGAAGAGAAGCGAAATCCTTATATACTTGACGATACTCGTTAGAACAACCGTTACCTACTGATAGCGGGCCATTAAGAGAAGTTTCGGCTGTACGATTCAATTACCGAAGGCCCACCCACCTCTTTTCCCATTCCCCTTTTGCCCTTCCTCATCCTCCTATTCCTACTCCTACTCCTACTCCTACTCTTCCTCCTCCTCTTCTTCTTCCCCCCTTTTAATTGCACCTGTCTATCCGGAATTCACTTCCGTTTCTAACCACGAACGGTTCATAGGTGAAAGAGAGAGAGAGAAAGGACGAGTTTCTCTGCTGGTACCTATGTAACTTTATAATTATTACTTACTCGCAAAATCTTTACTGAGAAAGTAATTAGGAAAGCATAAGCCGTCGATGAGAAGATCTAGGAACTCTTCCATCTAGTTTTTTTGTCTTTTTTTTTTCTCTTTACTTTAATTTAAAGATACAACACCGTTGAGAAAAGATCTTTCTTTCCCTTTTTTACAATTTTTTTTTTTTTAATTTTTTTAATTCTTCCTTTTTGCTACCTTTGACCAATATCTTAACCGTCTACGTTAATTAACTTAATAATACGTAGCCTATGCAACTTTTGAATTCGAAAGTCGCGAAGGTAGAAAAAAGTTGACGAAGTTACGAAGAGTCTCACGGAACGAGAACTCAAATGTAAAAAAATCATGGTAATTAAAAGAAAAAAAAAAAGGAAAGAAGATAAAAGAAGAGAGAAAGAGAGAGAGAGGGAAAAGGGTTAGAAGAAATGTAATTTATTCTGTCTTTTATTTGATTAAAATAAAAATATAGGGGAGGTTTAAATCGATATATCGATGATAATAAAACCAATTCCACTAAATACTCCTCTCTCTTTCTCTCTCTTTCGTGAATTTTATTACAAAATCTACGAAGATAGATTTTCATTTACATTTTATTTTATTTTATTGTATTTTATTTTATTTGAATTTAATTTCATTCTATTTTATGTCATTTCATTTTATTTGAATAGAATTTATTACAGTTTTAACCATTTAACATCTAATTGTTATTAAATTTTTGTTCATCCTTCTCGTCATACCCATTTTATGTCACCGTTTATTCCTTCATTCGACGGTTTTTTACCTTCTTGTAATTATTATACCGGTATCATACTTATCGAGTACGTTAGCTCGTAGTTATAACGAGAGAACGATTTGTTAAAAGTAAAGCTCGACTACAACGAAGCAGCAAAAGTAAAGGAAACAAAAAAATATATATAATTTCTACTTGTAATAAAGAGAAATGATTAAATCGTCCTTTTGAAAAGATCATAGAAGAAAAAGTAAAAAAACAAAATACAAAAGAGAAAAAGCTAGATTTAAGAAAGAAAATGATTCTTTTTTCTTCTTCTAAATTGCCTTGATTAATTAACATTGATTTTTTCTTTTTTTTTACTTAAACTTACATGGATAAATCTAGAAATATATTATTCCTCTCTCTCTCTCTCTCATTCTCTATCTTTTCCTGTTTTTGTCTTTCTAATCGATTAATGTAATATTCGAGTAAAATATACCATATAGTATCTAAAAATGAAATTGTTCTTTATTATTATTACTCTCAATCAATCGAGAGATAGATAAAATCTCTACAATTCAATTAAATCGAATTTTGCAACCCATACTTGTGAAATTTTCTCAATTAAATTTCATCAAGGATAACGCGAATGAGAAAATAATTTTAAACCAATATCCTCTCTTTCTCTCTCTCTATATATATACAAATTCACCTAGCAATATGTAATATATAAAAAAAGAAAAACCACATTGAGTGTAGCATCTATCTGATAGCTGATAATAAAAAAAGGATAAACAATTATTATAATTACACAATCAAAATGAAAAATGTATTTTTCTTGTTGTTCATTGCAATGTACGAAATGGAGCAACCATTCAATTAAACTGTGTGTATCTTTTGCTTCATTTCATAGTTGATAACACAGTTTGTGTTGGAAGAGTTTTAAAAGAAAAATAAAAAAATCGAAATTGGAAGGAATAATAAAAATTGAATTTATTTTTGTATTTCTTTAACCTGGATTATACTCGTACGTGTATGGAAGAATATCGTTGAAAACATTATCGTAGTGTACGATAAATTATATATCGCGTGTAACAAAAATTGTATCCATCATTCTATCTCTCTTTCTCTCTCTCTCTCTCTCTTTCTCTATCTGTTACTGAGATTCACAGCAGACACTTCTGACGGCACATTTCGAGAATCGTCGGAGGCTACGCCTCAAGGGCTCTTTGTGCTTACATTCTGCAAACAACGCACACTGGCGAGTAAACTAATGAAAGCATAATTAATGGTGCTGCTGTTGGTGCAACCCCACCAGTATGCTTGGGTCATTTGCGGCCATTTGCATAGAGATCATTCTTCTTTTTTTCTTCCTTTACCTTCTCTTTTTCCTCTTTTTCCTCTTTTTCCTTTTTTTTATTTTTAAACAAATGTTACTAGCGTACAATCTCGCGAAACCACTTGCATCTCTACCCTCCTTCCTTTCCCTTACCCTACCCCTCCTTTTATCACCCCAACTCTAACTCGCAAACAACGAAAAACTACTCGCTTTTCCTTTCTCTTTGACCCATTCCTTTATTTTCTTATTTCTTCCACCGAAACGAAACTGTGTAACGAAACCAAAATGTAAATGTGTGTGTTCTTTTTTTCTACTCTATTTAGTTTATTCTTTTATCCATTTAAATTATTAATATTCAAAACAAATCGATATTTTTCTCATTGAATTGTGGCCACAAATCTGATGTTACTTTTTCCACCAATTCAATATAATAAACAAAAGAAAAAATAATAAAATAAAGAAACGATAATCGATGAAAATGGACTAAAAGTTACATAAGTTAATTTGTAATAGTAGAAAAGCTTGAGTTTAATTAGTAAAATCAATATGAAAAATCCTAAGTGTGTAAACAGAATAAGAGATGCAAGCGAGTAAGCGTGACAAGAAGGTTGTTAGCATAGATCCACCCAAAATCACTCCACAAGATAAATCGATTATTCTCGATTCACTTAACCCTATTCACTTTCCCTCTCTTATCTTTCTCTTCCATTTCTCTTTATCTTTAGAAACAAATTTTCTCTTTATTACCCATATAAAAAATGCCCAAAACCTTGAGAATCTAATACGTTAAGTTCGTATTAATTATTACCAAGTGACTGAATTATCCACAAATTTTAATCATCATACTCGTTTAACACATTCCATGCCAAACCATTTTTCCCCTAAGATGATCTTCACGTCACATTTCTTTTCATCAAAGTTAAATAAATATTCCTGCAAGGACCATTTATGGTACACGTTGCACAGAACGAGTTAATTATCATCTTTCTTTTTTATCTATTCCAAACCACCCTGTACCCTCCATTTCCATCCTTCCTTCCTTCATTGTTTTCAACATAATAATCAAACGATTATATGTTGGATAAGTAATCTAGTTGACGATGTAATCTATCGATTAGATCAAATACAATAATGTTTTTTACGATCTAACGAAAGAGACATCGAAAATGGAGAAACTCTATCGAGGAACATCGAGATATCGTTTTAAAGAGAAAGAGAAAGAGAGAATGCTGGTGTAGAATGCGGTGTGCGGTCAGCATTACCCACCCAAGCACTGTCAGCACCTACCCTAATCGCCGTTTTTGTCGTCAGCGACCATTTCTCTTGTCTCCGTTTCCATCCCTCTCTTTCCTCTTCTTCCTCTTCTTCCTCTTCCTTCTCCCTTCCCCCCCATTCCTTCTCCCTTCCCCCCCATTCCTTCTCTTTCATAGTCTAACACTCAGTCGAAGCTTTCGTACGACCACACACAGGGGATAGATCGAGTACTTTTTCGGATCGTGTGTGACTCCTACACATCTCACTCATTTTCCCTCACCACTCAATCTGATTCTTTAACCTCCTTTTTTTTTCTTCTTCTCTCTTTCTTTTTTACATACAAAATCGACTATTAGAGTCATTTTCTTTTTATCCAACTGCCAACGTCATTGTTTCTCTTCTAACCCTTTGTTTTTTTTCAGATGTTTAATTAAATTCTAAGAGAAGGATTTTAGTTGCATTGTTTACAAAGGTTCAAGTCAATTGAATTCGATCTATCAGATTGTTCCATTAGTTTTCTTTCTATTTTTTAATTAACTTTCTATGGTTATTATTTTATTAATATTGTAAGTGTAGCAAAAATTTATCAAATTCATTTATAAATATTAATTTAATTAATAGAATTCTTTGAAAATATTGCTAGCTCTTGGCGATGTTTTACTGTGCAACAACTGTAGGACCATTAAAGTGTTAACAACCAAACCAAAATAATAATAATAATAATAATAATAATAATTTAATTTGATTGTAATTTTGACAGAATATTTTTCAAAAAGTATCTCCAAGTAAGAATAAATAATAAAGAATAAAGAATAAAGAATGAAGAAGAATTCTCGAGAAGAAACACGCTCGACTTGGTTCGGGAATTAGTGAAAAAGAAAAGAAAAGAAGAAGAATAAGAAAGAAAAAAAAAGAAGAGGAGAATAAGGATTCGTGGGAGGTTGAAAGAGAGAAAGGGAAATAAGGGATAAGGGTGAAGAGAAAGAGGAAAAGAGGGGAAAGGGTGGAAGGGGGAAATCTAGCGATGCAAATCACCGCGGAGACTCGAAGCGCGAAATTGCGGAAACCCTCGGGCGTTTCGTTCGTTCGTTCGTTCGTTCATTCGTTCGTTCGTTCGTTTCGTGTATTCGCGCGCTTGCCAACGTCGCTCGTTCGGTCCACGGAGAATTGCAAATTCTCGCTAGTAAAAGTGGGCGACTATCGAACGTCAACCAGTTTGCATGTTCTCTC
This sequence comes from Mischocyttarus mexicanus, assembly GCA_023678845.1. Classification (NCBI taxonomy): domain Eukaryota; kingdom Metazoa; phylum Arthropoda; class Insecta; order Hymenoptera; family Vespidae; genus Mischocyttarus; species Mischocyttarus mexicanus. The sequence goes on from JACGTP010000072.1 coordinate 73,097, forward strand.
TTTTTTACTTTCTTGGTCTTTCGTGAGGTTGCTTTGAAAGGTTTTACCTGCGTCTGACACGACGGAATAAAATTTGTTCGGTACAAAGGGATGCTGAGATCTACATCCACCACACACACACACATACACACACATACACACACATACACACATATATACACATACATACCACTTCTAATACTACAACCTTTTTACCACATCGATAATGGTACGATCAATTTCGATATATCGATACTACACCAATTTTTACTTCAACTTCTTTTTCCCTCACTTTCTTTCTCTGTGTATAGATTTTTATTTTAATGATTTTTTGGTTCTCTCTTTTTGGCAATCACGATCCACGATCTTCCAAGATCGAAGATAGTTTTTTATTTTTTTTAGTACACTCTTGACGATCTTTTAAGTATGTATTTACTTGTTCTCACAAAGACGATTCTCTTGTCTATTAAGAATGATTATTTTCCTTCCTTTTCTTCTTCTTCTTCTTCTTCTTCTCTGGGGCTATCTATTATGTATAATCATGAACGATCGCGTAGAAACGAAAAGCGCTTTTACAGAATAATTTCCGACAATAAGACAGAGAGAAAGAGAGAGAAAGAGAGAGATAGGGAGAAAGGAGAAAGGTAGAACATCTTCTCGTTATTTTCTCTTGTTCGAATGAATATCTTTCAATTATTTTCATTATATTCTTAGAAAATTATTACTAAAGAAAGAATAATATATATTTGTATAATATCTTTAAGATATCTATAAAGAATTTTGTCGAAGAAAATTATGATATAATGTATTGAATTGATGGAAAGAAAAAAATATGACAGATTTTTCCATTGAATTGTGACATAAAAATCTGACATTTCTTTTACCACTGATTTTCAATATTATTTTATCCATTGTAGTGTTTATTTATTTATTTATTTATTTATTCTTTTTTGTAAACACAATAGAATACTCCATTCTCAAATTGATATAAATTACTTTTACGAACAAATAAAAAGAAAAGAAAGAATAAATAAATAATATCCGTTCCCCACGTACGATCGAAATTAAACGAGAGACTAGATCGTTAAAAGAAAAGAAGAAAAGAAGAAAAAGAAAAAGAAAATCTACCTTTCTGGTATTAGAGAGAAGTATCATTTTCCAATTTGAGGAGGAAAACAGTAGGATGAATATGATGGGGCCAGCATACTCTCATAGCGATACTAGTTTCCGCCTCGTTATTAACGCAGAACGCGCCTTTCGGTTCTCCAACGTTGCTGAAAAGCACTCTATCTTCTTCCACGGTTTTCGGAGAAACTCGAATAGCAGCAGTTTCCAACGACGAGAAAAGAGAGAGAAAGAGAGAAAGAGGAAAATGGAAAGGGTCCACTTGAACTATTTTTACGTTACTTCTCTACTTCTCCGGCAGGTAGTAGAAAGAAGCTTCATGGTTCATGAGCACTGAATGAACGAACGAACGGAGGATATGGGAAAAGTAACGAGGAACGAACAAGAAATGGAAATATCGAGGATGTCAAAAAAAAGTATCCTAATTTCTAAATCTATCATTGATTTTGCCCTTCTACAAAAATACAACTACGATTAACTTCGTTAAATCGATTTATCCGATAACGAAGCTTCCTTGATAGAAACGAACGAAACGGAATTACACGGGAAATAAAAATAGAAGTAAAAAGAAGAAAAAAGGGCTGAGTAAGATGAATCTTGGATATAATAAATAACACGGATAGAAGATTTGGAACAATAAGGTATACGAAATAAAGACAATGGTTATTGAGAGAACAAGGGAAGTTATCTTCACAATGGACCGAAACTCTCTTAACGCGTGTATGAAAGAGTAAATGAATGAATGAATGAATGAATGTATGAATGAATAATTATTGCCTTTTGATATATGGATTATTGTTATACTCCAATGGACAATATTTTCACGACAAATCTGTCTCTTACTTAAATAATCACCAAAAGACACCCTTTTCTCTTTCTAATTTTATTTTTAGTATTCTTTTACTATAAAATACTTTGTTAAATTAATAAAAAAAAACGTATTTTAAGGATAACTCAAAAAGAAATATGATGAGTTCGTGTTGTCACGGTATTCACGTTGGTAACATGGCTAAAAAAAGTAACAGAATTGATTATCAAGAAAGATAATAAGTTTTAGGGAAGTAGTATCTCTTCCTTCCTCTCTTTCCTTCATTTATGTCCCTCCGTTACATCGATTCGACGAATCTCACGCTCGTTAATAACCCTGGGGATATCGAAAAATGATGCTTTAAACGAAGAAAATAAATTGTAGAGTTCGTGTTTGTTTTTATGTGTCCTGTCCCCGAGCGATACCCTGTTACGTTGACTTAACCAGAAACCAGACAGACGTTGCCTTAGCTTGGCTTGGCTTGGCTTGACTTGACTTGACTTGGCTTGGTTTGCTTTACGCAACAGTAAAAGCTATTCCCATCATCGAACAAGTTGCCCACGATGACGACGACGACGACGACGACGGGGTGCATCTCGTGCGAATGCATCTACGATATACAGTATAGTAGTATTACTACGTTGTGTTGTTGTTGTTGTTGTTGTTGGTTCTTTTGCTTCTTCGTGTTTCGATCCCAACGCGATGCTTGCTTTCCGCGTCATCGGACCGCAAAAAAAAAAGAAAAAAATAGAAACAAGAGGGAAAAGAAAGAAAGAAAGAAAGAAAGAAAGAAAGAAGGAACGATACATCGATCGAGAGCTTTTCAACGTTGAGGGGAAAAAATCGAGAAGAGATTGTTTCAACGATAGAATCTAGTCTTCTATTATCGATTATTTCAAAAGTAATATCTCGAGATTGGAAATGATTTATTCTCGATGGTTTTAATTGAAACACTTTGGTTCATTATTTTCTCTTAACTTTTCTACTAATATTCTCTTTTTTGTTATCCAACATTTATTTCCCATCTATTGATATTTTATTGTTACACAATGCATACATAATAAAGATAATATCTTTCTTCGAAATATATATTTATTGTATTTTCTAAACGTAAAATCCAATTATTTCTTTTTATAACAATTCTTTTTTTTAATATTTTTCTTTTTGTTCATTGTTATGTTAATAAATTGAATCTCTAGCTCTTATAGAAGGGAGAAGAGAGTTTTACAAAACGAAAGTAATATTTTGCTACGATAATGACCGGAGGAATTTCTCATCTTCGGGAAAGTAAAGAAGAGAAAAGAGAGAGGAAAGAGAAAGAAAAATGAGATAGAAGCAGAGAAGGACCGAATGTTCCTTTCCAGAATCCAATTATAATCGAGTTCTGTCTTTCTCTTTCTCTTCATTTTCTTCCTCTCTTTCTTTCTGTTGGCATCACGACGAATGAAATTCAATAGCCGGTATTATCTATGCGAAACGATGGAAAAATATCAATTTTCTCGTTTTCCTCTAACACTGAGAGCCTTCTGGTTCTGAACAATGGAACCACGGACCGAGTGAATGCACTTTCAAACGAATTGTTTCCGAAGAACGTGACCGATTGAAAGGCGATAGAAAGATATTATGGTACAGAACTCTTCCTCCTTTATTTCTGACTGCTAACGAACATTAGCGGCTCCAATTAAGTCGCATCTCTCTCACAGCTGAGTTTTTTTTTTTTTCTTTATCGATAGAAAGATAAGGATTAAATGGTGGTAGTGAGTATTAGTTAAACGTACTTCGAGGATAAACCCAAAAATCTACATTTTTTTCCTTACTTCACAGTGTCGGTTTAGTTTTTCATTCGATATTTTCAATACTTTCTCTCCCCTCTTTGTTATCTTTTGATTAATTTTTGTAATAAGTGTTAATTGTATATTATTTTTAAAATTTATTTCAACAATTATAACAAGACGATTTAAAAATGAGTTATATTAATAACGTTAAAGAATAATTAACGAAACGTTCTTATCGATATTCAATTATATCAACGTATGAATGGACAAATAATCCCGTTAAATGATTTATAAAATGTTTATGAGAAGAAATAATTAATCATACGTAATGATTTAACGTTAAACAATAGTTTGTCATTATATCTCAAACATCTGGGATGAATCATTGAAGTATTTACTTTATGTTGAAATCTAGTTAATTATTAATCGTTCAAAACGCATTATGAATCATTGATGAATCACACCAAATAAACAGATGTTGTAAATCATCGACGAATGATTAACCATAGAGAGAAATATCATTCATAAAACATATTATAATATCATTGACAAAGTTTTACTATTATACTACCATTGATTAAAATCATCTCCTCGTTTGGTCGTAAATAAACTTTCAATTCGTTTGACAAATTATTCCTTCAAATTAACCTCGTTCATGAAAACATATGTAATTCTAATTATCGACACGTTATATTAACCCATTGATACACACACACAAAACTAACTACAATAATTATCGATTAACCGAAACAATAATAGAAACATTATGGAAATTTACTCAATTATTGGTTTCAATGATTAGATGTATTATAATTGAGCAGAGAAATAGTAAACGTAGAAATTGTCGTTATTAGTAAGGAACACGTAGACTGAGTTTCTAGAGTATCGGGTGGTCGAGAGAGAGAAAGAGAAACAGAGAAGCAGAGAGAGAGAGAGAGAGAGAGTAGAAGAGAGGAAGAGAAGGTGTGCACGTTTGCCAGACATTAGACCGTGAACAGCACTTAGCGGTTATTATTCCGCGTAATCTCGGCGATTAAAATAAATTTAGTGCGGGCATTAATTACACCCGTATGAGCACCGTGGTTATTTCCATTGAGGAATACGCTTTACGAATTACGGGACGAACGGACGGGCGCCCGCGCAAAAGGGTGTTGCACACGTTGCATTAAGCGAACCTCGCGTGCACAAATTTTCCTGTAAATCCAACGGCGAAACGACGAGGTTGATTCATTGAACGAACCACAGAGAGGATCCTACACCTTCCCCCTCACCTCTACTCTTTCTCTTCCACCTTCTCCTACGTTATTCTCTCTCGTATCCTTTTCCTTCGACTACCATTCTTTACAAAATTTTTTTCTAAACGTTTGTCTCGTGTAATATTTAAGGTAAATGGTAAGAACAAAATGTATTAACCGGAATAGAGTTGTGTTGTATATTTATTTATTTAAATTTTAGAGAAGTGGAAATATTGAAAGAAATAAAAAAAGAAAGAATGCCTGTGGCTGCTAGTCGTTTGAAAGAACAATGAATTGTAAGGATACTTATTCTCGTCAAGATGTAACACTATCTCATTAAAAACCTAATGAGAGAAGCAAACCTCGAGGCGTTTCACCTGTCGCTATCCAAGTATCACTATTGACATTTAATCTTGTACTACTCGTACTACACGTGCATCTTACACATGCAATTTCACTTCGTAAACGATGCGATACGATGGGACGGGACGGGATGGGACGAGATGGGATGGGATGAGATGGAATGGGATGGGATGCAAACGTTCTTGGCTCGTGCCGATATTTATCTTCCTACCGTTCAGAGAGAGAGAAGAGATTACTGCAATAAATGTCAACTCGTAAATATCCTGTCATATTATATACACGATACCTTTTTCTTTTTATTTTATATCATTCTTACGATGATTAAATAGATTGACCCATCTTAAACGATCTTCCTACAAACCTTTCTTATACTTTCGAATATCAAAATAAATTCGTTTTAACAATTTAACGAAAATAAATTCAAAATAACAAGAAGAAGAAGAAGAAAAATGAAACGTTTTATGAATGTAAGAAAAATGACAAATTGAATGAAAATAAAAATAAATTATTTTTCTCGATCGTTTAAACCAAGTTGTTTTCTTTTTTCCTTCTTTTTATTTTTTTTTTCTTCTTTATCCCTTTGACATTTTCATCGTAGTATAGAAGTTAATACGCGAAACAGGGAGAAAACCTAGGCGAGCTTTCCATTACACGGAAATATTCACTTAGGATCGTAAAAAGCAGCTTGACTGCTTTCCCGACGAACTTTTACTCGCTAAAGTCTCGTTTCTCACTAAACTTCTCCGTGCGAAAGAACCTCGTGGCTGCTGTGCTATGGATTCTGTGTATAAGAGAGAAAAGAATGAAGAAAGAAAGAAAGAAAGAGAGAAAGAAAGAGAGAGAAAGTGGTGCTGAGTTGGAGGATATCATTGTAGCTACGTTTTCCAACTTTAAGCCAATATGAGAGAGGTTTACCGACTTGGCAAGCATTTTTGCGCTTATTTGCCTACCAACAATATCAATTCTCTATACTTAAGATTTTTCATCTATTTATTTTATATATCTAATTCATTTTCATATATTTATTCTTCAAATTTTACACATGGAACGATTTATTTCAAAAGAAAATAACAAATTAATAAAATATCTATTAAAAGTAATACAACGAAATGTGAAACTATGAATGAACGAGACTAACAAAGAATGAAAACTAAGAAGAATAAAAAGAAAGTAACGAAACATGAAAAAGTCGAAATATGTTGGTCGATTTTTCGGGAACTATGGAAAAGTTTGAAAAGAAAAGAATGATTATGATTGTCGAATGGGAAAGGAAGCAACAGGACTGTTGACGTTGAAAAATAAGGAAGGATGAAAAAGAGATGGAAAGAGAGAAAAGAGACAAGAAATTGATGAGAAAAGATGTGGTGATAACAGGACAAGTCTGCGTTGTAAAAAAGAGGAAACATGAACCTTGACGTTCGTAAGAAAGCGAACTTGTGACTTTAGTGTGAAAAGAGGATAGAAAGAGAGAAAAAGAGAGAGAAACAAAGAGAGGAAAAGATGCCTTAGGCGAGAGAAACAGAGGAAAGGAATCGTACGAAGCCACACGGTGGAAAATTGAAAGTGTGAGTCAGAGGAAGTTTCATTAACAGAGCAGAGGGTGTCACTTCTATGCCAAGGCTTGCCAACTTTTAAATTACGTTTTGGCGGGAAAGTAGTGTTAAGACTGTTTGCCACTATCGGATTTTATTCCTTCCTTCCTTCCTTCCTTCCTTGTTTGCTTGCTTTTATTTGTCTCTTTCTGTTTGTCTCTGTTTCTATTTTTCTTTCTCTCATATGCGATGAGATAACACGCAATCGATCCTAGTTCTGTTCTTCTTTCTTCTGAGTGTGCAACATTCTATCCCCCTAACGTGTGGCGTCAGCTGGGACCATAAACGTGTAAAACTGAAAGCATCAGAAGTAAGAAGATTCCATAATCTTTTTTCTTACTTCTTTTCCAACTTAACGAGGCTTTAAATCGTTCCAACTTTACAAAACCGTTTGCTCGTTTTTTTTTCTTTTTCCTCCTATCTTTCTTTTTATTCCATCGTATATGTGTGTGTGTATGACTAATTATTTATATCTTTACAAGTTAAATACAGTAATTGTTTAATCATTTTTATTCTAAATACAATAAATAAAGAAAGTATATTTTGATTAAATAAATACGAGAGAAAGATAAAATAGAATATATTTCTTTGACTACGATTACAATTCTATTTGCTAAGATACAACTCGTAGATAAAATTCTATCAAAAGATAAGAAATAAAATGTTAATAAAAAGGGAGGGGAAAGTATAAATTCAGCTAACGCGTGACGTTCGCAAACGATAATCTTTGTTTTTCTGGACTAAAAAGCATTTTATTCGAGCGACCAATTTCTAAACTCGTTGAGACTATCTACCCTCTCCCGTTGAGAAACAAATTTCGAAATAATCTAGTAAATGAAACAAGCTACTCTACGCAACACGATGCAGAGAAACGATTTCTCTCTTACTCTCTTTCTCTTTCTCTTTCTCTTTTTATTGCATGTGTTGGTGCACTTCCAGGGTACAACTTTCCTAGGAACAAGTTGCTTTTCTCGCGGGGAAGGAAAATACGTAACTCTCTTACATGGATGCACATATGCATGGATGCACGTATGCATGTATGCATACGTACAAAGCACGCGAGTCTCTCCCTAGAGCGGTCATAAAATTGCATATTCATATTATGCTACTATCACCAATGTATAATGTTGACTATACAACGACCGACTAATGAAACAACGAGAAGAAGCTACGTTTAAAATATGTTGCTCATTTTGTTAAACAAAAGTATATATGCACATATATATATATTCCTTATCGGTCGTTAGTATTTTTATACTTTAACTACCTCATTAAGTTGGTAGTAACTAGACCATTTTCATAATTATGGACTCATGTGTATATCTTTAACATTTACTTACAAACTATTCAAAGATGATTCCAATAATTGCAACGATATTAATAACGAAACTGTTGAACGAATTAATTTATTAATCAAACAAACAAAAAATCATTCAATAAACGCACAGAGAAATAGCATAATTTAATGATTTGGAATATATTAATATACACAAAGAGAACGTGAATATTATACGTGGAAATCCTTGGTGCTACACAGATTCTATAATACAACGAATAGTAAATAACACAAATAGGAAACAAAAGAGTAATAGAGAGAGAGAGAGAAAGAGATTCTCTACGATCCTAATCGAAATGTAACAATGCTCATTGATCTAGAATAATTAGTGATACCAAGTAGAAACCTAGCAGTAGGAACGTTAAACCATGAAACAATGCTGACTGACCGAATGAACGAACGAACGTTCGTTGGTTAACTATATGCGTTAACTTGTGCGTTACCTTCTACATATGTATATGTATATGTATATGTATATGTATATGTGGTACATACGTTCACGATTATGTCACTGTTTCGCTCGAGAGAGATCCACGGTTACGGAGGAGCAAGGATCATGCGTGATGTCGTGCGTAAACATCTATTATCCGTTACTCTGCATTGCGTTCCCAAGTGCATGTATACACACGAAGAACAGACTCCAAGAGATAGCAAAAGTTGTATACAAAATACAAAAGAAACACAACCACCGCCTAGAATCGTCTACCTCTACCTACCTTCACCCACACACGCATACAAAAATAAAACAAGCTATTATTTTTTACTATTCCCAGTATTTTCTAACAATCTGCAAAAATACGCGCGACGAGATTTTATTACCGTGTTATTCTTTTTATATTCTACGATATTGTAAATTGTATTATTTAAAAATGAACTATTCAAATCTTTCAATAAATTAGATAAAACGAATACAATTATAATAAGAGTCTCTCTAGTCTGATAAAAGAAAACAACATAATTGTACATGTTATTATAACGTTTGATCATATACATTTTTAACTATTCTTTATTATCGTCAAATAATATCTCGGTGTAATGAAAATACGAAGTAAATTAATTATAAGACACTTTTTCTTGTATATTATAATCAACCTTGATAGATTTCAACTACAGATTGGATGTAATTCGATATCAAACACAGCTTCCAGTTATTCGATACTTTAAGAAATACAAACGTGTCTTGTTGATTGTATAAAATAAAAAGAAAAACAAATTATTTAATAATACAGTCGCGTCTCTTATATAATTTAATTGTACGATATTAAAAATTCATTTTTATATGAGAATTATGTAATACAATAATAACGATAAATAGAAAAGAAGTATTTCATTCATTTGCCTTTAATAATAAAACGATGAGATAAATTTTCAATGGAGTGGAGTGGAGTGAAAGAGTGAAGGGAGAAAGAGATGGAAGATTTATATTACATAAGATATTTAACCCCGTTGTATAAATTTCTCTCTTCAAATTATTTATAATTAAATATGCTCTACTTTGGACACATTTGCGAATCCATTTCGAATACGACGAATAGTTGTTACCCAATTAAAGAGGATAACTCTTAGAGATGAGAGGAAAAGAAAATAGTAGAAAGGAAGAAAAAAAATTAAAAAAAGATACCAGGAGGATGCAAAACGTATCAGGAACGAAACGTGTCTGTGTGTGTGTATCTGTGTGAGAAAGAGAGAAAGAGATATTCAACCTCGACCTTAGTCTTGGATTTGCTTTTAGCTGTAATGACCAACTACGTGGTAAGTTGTTACGGTAACAGCAAATAGGGAAAACGTCGAAGCTTCAACTTCCAGGACCACACACACACACACACACTGATACAGGAGGCTGGTTTCTGTAATACATGGAGAGAAGGATACTACTACTATCCTACCTGATCGTCGAAGCTTTCCTACAGATTCAATTTAATCATGGTACCGAATCAATGATACTAGCAGCACGTTTTAGAGAACTAGCAAAGTTACTAGCAAACCGATAGAACATGTAATACACCTCCTCCCTGTTACGATTATATGAATATGTAATATTATACGTTTATGTGTTTCCTATAATTTATTAACAAACTTTTCTTTCTCTTACTTTTTACATTTAACTTTTTTTTTAAATTTTTTATACAAAACTAAGACGATCAGAAAGGATGACGATATGTCGATCTTTTACATTACGTCGATATCCCTTAAATACTCTCGTTAAAATCTTAAGGACGTATTAAGTGGTGGAAGGGGTAGGAAGAGAGAAGGGGTTTAAACTCGCTCTGAACGACCTTGGATTAACGATCTCTCATTAAACCCGTCTTCTCTTGGATATTATTCACGGTTACAGCCAATTACGTAAGATTGTAAAATGGCAAGCAAAGCTTTTAAAGCCGAATGATCCTTTGTACACTGTTGAACCATTTGAATTTCATAGAAATACTCATTTCTATAGAGAATCTTTAGAAATAGGGAAGGTAATCGATTTTAATAAGATGGATCTAATTACCAATATATATACCGTATAAATGAAAAAGAAAATACCGTATCCATGTCAACCGATCATCAATTGTCCTCTTACATGAAATAGAAAAGAAAAGCAAAGAAAGATAAAAAACAACCACCAGGTTGATTAGAATCTATTCTAACGAGTTTAGGTAGAATATACACAGACCCAATTTAAAGACCCGTTTTAAAACGATTCATCATCGAAGTATGTCGACTATCAACGAAGAAAATTAACATCCGTAAAGATCGTCATAGGAAGAAGAAGAAGAAGAAGAAGAAGAAGAAGAAGAATAAGGGATTGGACTGAAAGGAATGAACAGAAGAAGAGGGTGGCTGACAAGAGGAGAAGGGTGAAGAGGGAAAGACATTTTTACGTAACGTCTTCCATCAATCGTATACTCTCATTCTCATCCATTTTCTTCACAACCAACTACCTACCCACTTCCTCTCTCTGTCTCTTTGTCTCTCTCTTCTTCATCATTTCTTTTCTTCGTTGCGAGAAGTCCTTCCTTCCTTCCTTCCTTCCTTCTTTCCTTATCTATGATCCTTCTCACTATTCCACCTTTCACTCATACACTCTCTCTCTTTACCTCTCTCTTTCTTTCTACTTTCTTCCGTTCTGCAAGCTCATTTATTATTCTGCCAGGTTGTGCTATTTGCGTGCTATGGTCCGACCCTTTAGGCTTATACGAGCTTTACCAACCATCTGATCAATATTGATATATATATAGTTTAAAAGCGTGAAAACTATATAATAGTTTTCCTACCATCAGTTTTAGTACCACAACTACTTTTTTTTTACTCTTTCACTCTCTCTCTCTCATTTTTATTCTTTATCCCTCTTCCTCTTTTATTTTCTATGCAAGTTAATTTAAATTACCGTAAGCTTATAAGAAGTACTTTTCACAATTTACGATCCTACATACACGTGCATACACCAGACTTTCATAAACGTGTTGTAATTATTTAACATATTAGGTTGTCGAGTATGAAATGAAGCAAATTTTAATTCAATTATGTGTATTTTTTGCTCCAGTTTATATTTTACAATCTAATAGATACAGAATAAAATTATTATAAACCTTTTGATCTTGTTTCTTTCTTGGAGAATTATAAAAGCACCTTTATCGATTATATAACATTATTATTTGACCACTATATGATGCGATAATGTTCAAACACGGACTACGTACCACCAAACTCTGAAATTTACTGTTACATGATTGGATATTTTAATAGGAACCGACGCTACGTAATTATATACTGTGTATTTTATATAATGATATAAGAGTGGAATGTGATGAACTTGTTAATGACTTGTCCAGGATTACGATCAGTTGTTTTACGCAACGTTAAATATACTGCATATCATTATACTAATAATATTAATAATAATAATGTTGATATATTTGATTTTTGGTCAATGTAAATATGTAGAAAAAGAAATACCTTCTCTTCCAATTTTTTGATTATTATTATTCTTATTATTATTATTATAATAATATTATATTTGAAATTTTAATCTCTCGTATAAAGCTTTTAACGAAGACTTACACGTACACGTACATGTGTGTGTCTGTGTATGCATGTATTTACATTTATGTAAATGCAAGAAAAATTTCTATGATTTCTTGACAACATTTTTATTTCGAAGTAAATACCCTCGCGATTTGTTCAAAAATAACAAAGGAAAAGTATTACGCGAACGATTACTTTAACTAAACATTACCCTACTCTTTGATTATATTTTTTTTTTCATTCGTCAAAAGTTTGCCGCCTGGTTTCAATTACCTTCTACCACCAAGAAGTGCAATATATCTCTTTTCAAAAAGTTTCCACCTTTACTTTAGCGTATTCCCTTCTTGTTACCAAAACTCCCTTCTTTTCTCAGCCTCCCACTAACCACCCACGACTTTCGTCTATTTAATATTTTCTTTTTGTCGAACAACCTTCTCAAGGAACTATTGTTAAATGTAGATATTGTAAAGTCAAAGAGAAAAATTTCATTCAATTTAACCAATGAAATAAAAAGAGAAAGATAGAAAGACAGAGAGAGAGAGAGTAGAAGAAAGTTAGAAAGAAATAGAAAAAGTTTGTAATAATAAAATTTAAAGACTTCGTCGTTGTCCTACCATCTTGGTATTAAAAAAAAAAACAGAGTAAAAAAAGAGAGAAAAAGGAAGAAATATAAAAAAAAAAGAAATCTCGAACCTTAAAACGTAGCAGCTCGTCTCGATCGCGTAACTTTCTAGTTTTTCTTTAACGAACCAAGAAAGGAGCTCGTTTTTTTCCTTCGGACCTTCTCGTAACTTTCCAAAGACATTCCCCTTCTCTCTTCCTTCTCTTGTAGTACTTTTTCATTCCCCCCTTTAGGGTTTTTTTTTTTTTTTCTTTTTCATCTTCTCTTCATTCTTTTAAGCTACCCCTTCTCTACCTTTCTCTCTCTTTTTTTCTGCGTGTTCTTTTTAAAACTCATAGTTCTCGTTGGAAAAAGTAACGCGTTGAAAGTAGTGGTTCAATAATGCGCACGAGAAGCTCGACGTACCGATAAAATAATCCAATAAATTCGCATTACCTTTCTCCCTATACGCGTTTCCCAAGCCACACACTACTATGCCCAACCAGGCTAGGTAGAAAAATCGCCTCGTATCCTTGAAAGCTTTTTCATCCTCTACTCTTTCTCTCTCTCTTTTTTTCTCTTTCATTCACTCTTTCTCTTCTATGTGCACGCTTGGGAAAAAGAAAGTTCACATATTGCGAAGCGATAAAATTTTTGGCGAAACGTTATTCATCTTTCCCCAACACGTTTCGTTTTCAACCTACATTTTCTCTCCAACCTACCCTACTCTCTCTTTCTTTTATTATTTTTTTCTATGGTGAACATAATTTTCAATTGCGTTTGGTTTACTTCTCGTTGTTGTATTTTCCTTTCTCTCTGTTTTAAACAAATATACATTTTGAAAATTATTATTTCACTTTAACAGATCCAAGTGATTCGTGAAGATGGAGGAAGAAGAAGAGAATTTTAACCATAATGAATTTATCGTTTAATATCTTTGATTATTTTTTCTATTGAATTATTAGAGAAGTACAAGAGTAAATATGTATTTAATATTATATGAATATTTGTATACTGTATAAATTTCACGTAGAAATATCATAAGTATATTTTAACACGAAGGGAAAGCAACTTTCCCCATCTCCCTCTCATCCCTCCTCCAACTTCTGTGTATTCTCAGATATACTCCTTCCACGCCGGTAGTCTATTTAGAGCGGTTCATTTCCTTCCTAATTTCCGGCCTTTTACAGGAAATATATCTTAGAAGTCTATGAACGCGAAGACTCGATTCCTATCCGGTATTTCGAATTGTAAAGGAAGAACTCTCTCTCTCTCTCACACACACACTCACACACTCATACATACTCTCATTTTCTTTCGAATCCTCTTAAACGTACGAAACTAAAATTGAGGGGAAAATTGGAATCAGTGCGATAAACTTTATAAACAATAAATTGATTTATATAGTCAAGAGAGGAACTATAATAGGGAATCTATTGTTCACTCTTATATACGAAATATTAATAAATTATGTAAACGTCTAAGGGTTTGTTTGAAACCCTTTTGAAATACAACTAACTAGCACGGGTGTAATAGTGTTCGTACGTTATATGGGTCGTTTAAATTTTAAGTATTTCTCACTCAAAATGTTTTCATAATTTATTCTATTCGTTAATATTTAAATTCAACCAAATTTTATTAATTTCATTCATTTAATTCATTTATACGATACATATATACATATATACACATATATATATGTAGATACATTTAAATGGATATATTACAGAAACGTGGGAAAACTTTCTAACGCGGTTACTTAAAAAGGGTTCGAACAAATAACAAGGGGAAATTTAGCTAAAGAAAAACAAAACCTATAATAAGAAAGAGAGTGAGAGAGAAAGGAAGTAATCGTTACGCAAGGAGAGGATTGTTTGAAGGAAGGGCTTCTACTTCGAATCAAGCGTTTCTGGCGTCGAAATGAACGCGAATTCGTCTCGAGAATAACCGACTTTTCCGTCGAAAGTTAACGACTTTCGTCCAGACCGAATTTTCTCGATAACGAAGTTTTCCCTTACCCTTTTTTTTCTCCCCCTCCCCCCCCACCCCTCCAACCAGCCCACTTCCCATTTCTCTCCAACGACGGCTTTTTCTTTATCCCAGAGACGTCTCTCTCTCTCTCTCTCTCTCTCTCTCTCTCTTTCAATCCCTTTTTTTTTCTTGCCTTTTTCTTTTCTTTGCTTTTTACTGTTGCGCTACTATTTCTCTCTGGTTTGCCACTACTACTACTACCACTATTACACAACTTTCCCTTCTATCCAGAAAATCATATTTGCTTTTCTGCGTCTTCTGGGTTTTACCCAATAAATAGAGACCCCGCGATAAGCAAACTCTCGAGGAAAAATGAAAGAACTGGGATAATGGAGTGAGCTGAGATGAGGTGGGGTAAGATGAGGGAAGGACAAACCTAAGAAAGATGATTCTATGTTTTGTAGACAGTTATATTCTCCCTATTCGATTTCCAAACTCGATTATCGACAACATCTTTATCGTTCTCTTGCAGTGTATGTGTGTATTTGTGTGTGTGTATACTCTCTCTTTTTTTTTATATACCAGGTGGTATAATTTCGTTACAAAAGAGATGTATATATTGTTAAGATTACGATTTTGTATATTACGATGATGATAATTGTTTAAATAAAATTATTGAGTAATTAATATAACATTTCTTTTCAATTAAATGATTGCATAATATTTTATCTTCTTTCCAATATTTAGTTTGGTTTATTCGAAACGTATCAAGTTGATGTTTTACCATATTCTTTAAACGAGACACCCAGTATATTTTTATTTGTATGTGTGTATGTGTGTATGTAGGACGGATAAAGAAGTCAGGTAAGAATATAAAGAAATATAAAGACAACGATTTTATGAGTACTTAAAATGAAAATACAGAGGATAGGAGTCATGGTTCTGGAAATAAATGCTAGATTGTTTCTTTGTGAAAGTTTGCTAAAGGTCTATTTGAAATACTTATCATTTATTTTTTTATTACTCTTTCTCTTTTACTAGTTTTCTTTTTTCGTATTTTTTTTTTATTGTTCTTAAGATGTCTTCTGTCAAACGAAAAGCTACTTTTCTCTCTTGTTGTCTGCTTTCTTTCTTCAAATCATACTCGAAAGAAAAAGATCGTCATTTTATAATTACCTCGATCGAAATAATATTTTTTTTCTTCATCTTCTTCTTCTTCTTTGTATTTTT
The DNA here is from genome assembly GCA_023678845.1 of Mischocyttarus mexicanus. Classification (NCBI taxonomy): domain Eukaryota; kingdom Metazoa; phylum Arthropoda; class Insecta; order Hymenoptera; family Vespidae; genus Mischocyttarus; species Mischocyttarus mexicanus. The sequence continues at coordinate 89,123 of JACGTP010000072.1, forward strand.
AATTTTTCTTTTCATTTTCCATTTAAAGTACATTAATTATGTGTCTATTTAAAGTCAGATACAAGGATTGCTAGAGAAAGCTTTTTAAAATTCTATCATTTTTAAATATAATTTATTAAATATTTAAATTTGATAAAAAGAGAGAAAGAGAGAGAGAGAAATATCAATCAAAATCAATTGCAAGAGTTCTTATTCCGAGAAAATTTCTCTAATTAATGATCTAAACCATCATTCATTTATTTCCAACTAACAAGTAAGTTTACTCCCACCGTTTTGATCGATAATCGATTAAACAATTCTATACACTTAGAATGATATTAGAAAATTTCTTTATTGATTTAATCTAGGTTCTTAAAATAAAGTACTCGATAAGAGTAACCTTTGACGTGGCAAATCCTTTGAGAGGAACGTCATAATCCCTTAAATGTGTTCAGCACGTGTCGCTAAACTGTTACAGGTTCTACGACTACCACGATTTAACTAAAATTCACGTTTCGTAGCACGTGTCGCGAATTTAGATCTCAGAGAATTCAACAAGCTCTTATCAAAAGAGGTTTCCATCACCGATAAAATAATCTTTTTCGAGATACTTTCTTGTTTTCATTATTATTATTATTAATTGTATTTATTAAATCATCGTAACAATAAAATGCAATATTATTTTAATTGGAGAATCGATGAAAACTTCTTCTAAAAATGATTTCTAATTTATTAAAAATCGAAGTCAATGAGATACAGAAAGAAGAAAAGACTAAAACCATTGAGAATCAATTTGTATTCCATCCTTTGTAGAAATAAAAACTAAACGATAAAGGGGGAACAGAAAAATGAATGAAAATATGATAAAAAAAGGTGTAAAAGAATAAAAAAAAAAAAATCCTACATCATTGATCGGATATCTAAGGACACGTCGTATGTAAATAAGGTACGTCTCGGGCATTGGTTGTTGAATGAGGTGGCAACGATCTATCCCCGGGGAGCTGTTCAAGTGGCAGGAAACTCCTGGACGAGCTCTGGACCAGTTTGGCGAGTTAAGGATCCTGCTAGTCCTGGGAGAGCAAGATTCGGAAACTCCCAAGTAGAATACGTTTGAAAGTGAAGCACGATGAAAAGGGTAAAAGGAAAATCGCTATCCTCAACGTTGTCGAACACGAATGCGAATTACAACACTATGACACGAATTTATTAATATTTTCACGTTATTTTTTTAAAAACAACAAAGAAATATACAAAATTTTATGATTTTATTATTAATAAGATTTAAACTCCTCGATGTATTATTATTATTATAATAAATTAATTAAATATAATAATATTATTATTAAAACTATGGTGAGTTGTTTTTCACACGCCCGATTAAGGTTTTCGTAATTAATCTTTCTGGTGTTTATTATTAATTTTTTTATTAAACAGAGAAAAGGTTTACTAGATGATAAAAAAACAAAGAGCGAGTGAGTGAGTGCATGCGTCTGATATGAAACGAGGAACCACGAATGCTTGGATGTGTGCGTGCATTTAACCAGCAAGTCAAGACACGATTGTATATTAAAAAAGAAAAGAAACAAAAAATCACTTGAGTGTTTGCAAAAATAAATCAAAAGAATAGAGCAGTAATTAACCGAGATGTAATTGATTACGCATCATTGTGAAATAAATCCGACGTTTGATTATATTTTAAAATCCTTTTAAGTTGTACAAATTGAACGAAAATTATTCCTGTGAATTATGACACGCGTATCATACAATGTTCGGTTTAAAAAAAATTCTACAACGTGATACGATTATCTATTAAATTGTTTTTTTATTGAGAAATCCTACCACATGTTGTCAAATGCTACAAATTATAATCAGCTTACCATTAGATGTATATTAATCCTTACATCCAATGCTGCGTATCCATATCCATAGCTGCACGTATCCATATATGACACTTCACACACACTCGCACACATATGCATTTCACTTGCATAGGAAGAATACACGCACACGCGACACAACGCGAAATAAATGACGTACTTAATCTAATATCCATGTTACACCTTCCGACGCTCGAAGAAGACTATCGATTATTATGAAAAGTAGATACGAATACAATCGAAAGGTACCGAACATACACGAAGGTCAATTACAAATCTAACGACGATATGACAACGTTCAGTTGACGTCACCGGCCGAGGAGTGACGGAGAAAGACAAACGTAAACAAAACATTGAACGCTCGACTGAGTCGATAGTTAAGGAATGTTTTTCAATGTGTATTTCATGTATAATAAATTTCTTGGAATTTATCGTAGAGCTCGTTTTACTCGGGATACACCTTCGCCTATCTTTCTTTCAATACATTCAATATTGACCTACTTTTGTATCGCTGACCTACTTTTCTTACCAGTGACCTACTTTTCACCAGCTGTTATCTATCTCCAATGGTTGATTTTTATATATTTCATTACAAAAATAATTCTATGATCTATTTGAAATTTCTGATAAGCCTAATTGCGATATTATATTGTTAAGTACGAAATGGAGCAAAAAATGCACACAATTGAATAGACAATTTGGTCCATTTTATACTTGACAGACCTAATTGCAGGCTATGATTACCTACACCTTCGTCTATCTTTATCTAAATACATTAAAATAACCTATGAATTATTATTCTTTTTAAAAAATAAAAAGCTCCAAAAGCATTGGCAATTTTATACAGAGTGTAATTGCTATTAATAAATAAAGTATGTTATTTTATCGACCAAAAAACTATATTTTTGTTCCCTTGGCGAATACCTCTTTGATAATGTACATATATCTTTATTATAAGATCCATAAAAATTGACAATATTTCGAAAAGAAGAAAAACTAATCATATATATACATATATTCTTTGAAGAACGATAGAGATTGTAAGGGGAAGACAAACGTTCGCATGTTCGAGACGGGATCGTAAATCAAAGAAAAACTTTTACCGCTGCATTTTTACGTTTCCTCGATTACAGCAAAAAGCGAAGTATCGCGTTGAGAGGAAAAATGCATAACGTCTATCGATGTGATTTGAAAACGAGAGAACGTTGTTGTGCATAAACCATAGGAATATATATATATCAAATATACGCATATATATATTATATTTCTATCTACACACACACACACACACATACACAAGTACGAGTATACACATGTACCACGTGCATTGTTCGCATATTACAAGGTATCGTCATTCTCGCGATTGTATGAGAAAGAATTTAAAAAACTTGTTCGAAATGTTCCAACGAGATAACTATCATTATATGGCGACCGCTCGTGTTGCTTTTTAGTCGCTTGAAACCATACACCTGTGTCGTTTATCGAAAGCATTTTACCGATCAAAGTACTATAGAGAGAGAGAGAGAGAGAGAGAGAGGGTTGAAAGAGAAGAGTAGGATAAAGTGAAGACTGGGCTGAGGGGAGAGATGTGGTTCATCGATTCGTCGCAACCGTCGAGAAGCATAAAATTTCACTATTAATATCATCGAGAATGCTTAATGCTTTTTCTCCGACATGCGTTACCGTTATGATGTCGCCCATAATGGATGTATAATGCATTAAAAGCTTCAAAGGTATGTATATCCTGGCGAGTACATTTAATAATAATCGTTCCTTCCGAATATGTGTATATGAATATGTTCGTTCACCGTTCTTCGCTATCATTTGAATAATATGGAAATGGGAGAAACGAAAGCACATTTTGTTTAAATCGCATCGATGCCCATAATACGATCCGTTAAAGCGTGTGTTACCGCATTCATCCAACGACCCCTCTTCTATTTCTCTCTTATTTCTTTTTAATGTCTTGTTTTTCTTTCTATTACAGACTAGTCATTTAAGTAATACCGAAATTTCTATTCAATTATATTAAATATACATATTTTCAATGAACGTTTCATGCACAGATATTTTTTTTGTCTTCTACTTGTAATATTTTTGCTACCTCTCCCTCTTTTCCCTTTTTTTTTTTTTAACACACATTCCTCTACGTGTAAAACTGGTAGAGGATAGAAAAAGTTTAGTTTAACAAATAGTTTTATAACGCATGAGTTAGAGGAAAAGGGGTGGTCATTTTCGGGGAATAAAACTTTTGTTTGAGAGTAGGCGGTCGTTAAATTTGCGAGTGTTCCTTTTCTTTCTCTCTCACTCACTCAGTCACTCACTCAGTTACTCACTCACTCAATCTCTCTCTTTCTTTCTCTTTGCTCGACGTTCCGCGTAACTTCTGCAACGAGTGTCTGCTGCTATTACCGGCTCTCTTCTCTTCTCTTTTCCTGAACAAGCGAGCTTTGCAATCCATGCACAACCGCACGACGCCTGAAACGATATAGCTTGCTTCGTAACATACGTGGAAAACCACTAATTAAGAATTACTGTTTAGTTAAGTGGCCCGTTCCGGCTGCACGGACGCGTTTCTCGAACTCGTTACTCTTACTGTTACTCTCTGTATCTCTTTCTCTCTCTTTTTATATCTCACTCTCTCTCTCTTTCTCTCTCACACACTTTTTCTCACTCTCTCTGATCCTCTAATTCTCTAACTCTAGAGTATATATATATGTGTGGTCCAAATTCGTATGGAAATGAAGTTGGTGTAGGAAGAAGCGTAATTACCAGGATTACTTTAAATTACTAATCAGAGTAATTGCACTTACAAAAAACTAAAGAATAATATACAATATATATTTTCCTATAAAATAATTTAATTACGTTAACAAATTGAACCGAGTACTTTCTCTAACTGGTGGCAAAATGACGTTGGATTAGAATTGTAAAAGAAAAATATTTCAAACTAAGAAGAGAATCTTGAGAATGTCATAGGAAAAGTCAAATGACGATGTCACTTAACGTCGTACTAACCGAGTTATGATCGTTTACTTTCACCAAGTATCGAGGTACATCATTCCCCGACACACACTCTGGGATCGAGGGTCTGAAAGTGGGTTAATTTGAAGTATTAGTAGCAGCAGACACACCGGACGTGTTCAGGAGGAACAAGGGAATCAATGGAATTGCATATAAGTATGTCTCACCACTACGAGATAGATCGTTTATTTATCCTATTAAGAATTATTTTATTTATTTATTCTCAATGTTAATATATAAATGTAAGTGTAAACGATAAATACGAATGAATGGATGGATGGATGAATTCATAGGAACGTGAATTTCTATATACGAATACATACGTTTATTGTTCAAAACGTCGATACTACTATGTGTGATTCTAACGTGTTTCCGCATCTATCTTCTCAAATGAAATTCAATCGATATATGCAAAATTATAGTCTGACGTATCTCCGTTACCCATTTAACATATGCATCTCAAACTTATCTTTTCAATTCCTGATATATCAATTTTATATGAAAGTTAAATGAAATGAAAATTATTTCTATATGAACCTCTTTTTATTTTTGTGTTTTCTTTTTTTTTACTAGAAAAATTTATACTTTACTTTACTTAACTGTAAAGGAAAAAAATCGATGCGTCAAAAGTTTCGTGGAATTTTTGGACAGTAATAATGAAAATAAAATCGAGAAGAAATAAGATAAAATAGTAATTTCTCTGTCAATGAAGAAGATGTTGATGCAGCTGTTAGTAACGTTTCTAGTGTGTTGCTAGTTTTGTAGGTTGAACTACGATAAAGCCAAGAATTCGTGGAAAAGACTCGTCTACGTGCAATTTCTAGGATCGTTTAGCTTTCGAGTACTGCTAATTAGAGTTTATCTTAACTTTCTAAAAACTACTGCAGAGAAACATTTGTTACTTCGTCTCTTCTCTCTCTCTCTCTCTCTCTCTCTTTCTCTTTCATAGTAAGCAGATCAAATTTTCTACGTCTTATGTTAGGGTACCATAATATTTGTCCATCTTATAAGCTAACAGTTATAATATACGATTTCTTGAACACTCCCCCTAATGTCAATAACAATTAACTATTCATTCTTTCAATATGTACATACTCATATCGTATATCCATCTTTTTATTTCAGTAAGAGCAAACATAAAACTATTTTTACGATTTACTCTTAACACGTAAGACAAAAATAGAGCATGGTGTGATATCGTTCAAAATTAAACGAATTCCTCTATCCTCCTATTTTTTTCTTTAATCTTCATCCACAATCTATATTTGTCTATTTTCTCATTTCTATTTTTGCTTTGAATCGAGAAAACTTATTCCTCGTGACCATCGATCATATTTGCAAGTTAACGAAATTATCAATGCATGTTTTCTTTTTTTAAAATCTTGTTTTGTACGTGACAACGGTATATACACATACAAAATTCAAACAATAGTTATAAATACGTGTTGTTCGTAAAAAACCATAAATTTAGTTTAGCTTAGACGCGTGTTAGAACTCATCTATCACCTAAAGGATAGTATCTCCCTGACGAGAATCAGATAAGGTGTAAAATCGGAGAAGGGGAACAAAAAAAGAATAAAAAAAATGAAAAGTTTTTCAACGCAAGCCGGAAACCTGGTATGGTATAGCGAAAGGAAATAAAAATTCGTCACGGGGAATTTCGACAGCTGCCTTCCGGACGTGAGACAACGCGTTACCACTGTGCAATCCCATCTGCTACTATGACACTCGAAAACATATACAAATTCAAAAAAATAATAATAATAATAACGCGAATAAAGGATATTTTATTTCGATGGAAATAATTTCATTTTCCCTATTTTTCTATCAAATCATCGAATTTTCTTTTTCGTGTAACCAAATCATCAATTTACCAGCAGGAATCGCATTGAAAACTATCCCGAGGTAACGCAATGATCAAACGTGCTTGTTTCAAAGAGCACCAGCTACCATACATAACCAGACACATTTAAATTCTATGACGAGTACAAACGTGATGGTGGTGGAGGTGGTGGTGGTGGTTGTGGTTGTGGTCTTTGGCTCTTTCGAAATATTTCATATTGAAAAATTAAATATCTCTGAAAATGATCCAGCAATAAAATCTTCTTCTTTTCTCTCTTATTCATCTATTGCAAATTATCCTACATACACATATATATGTGTGTATTTACTTCATTTATGTAAATTAAATACGACTATAGAATAATATTTAGTATCACACTAGGAATAATTTTAATTTGTCTTTCGTTTTGATATATTAAGTTGTCGAGTATGAAATGGAGCCAAAAATGCATCTAATTTTATTTGATTTTCATATTCATATTTGACTATCTAACAGAATGATATTAAATGTGTATATATTAGGTTGTCAAGTATGAAATGGAGCCAAAAATGCACGTAATTAAATTAAACATTTGCTCCAATTCATACTTGATAGTGTAATACGTACATACATACATATATACATATATATATATATTTATATATTATAATGATAACGTCAGATTGTTATTCGTCGAGACCGGGCCCGCGGTTGAATTCTCGTTTTAATACGCGCGTGCATTTATTTGCGTAATAACGGTACAATTGCGGAAAACGTAGAGGATTTTTAACGGGTTCCACGCACACGTGTGTTCAACTCGTTCCTGACCACTCTGCTCGGTACCAAAATTAGCTATTTAACCTTTTGAATATACCTTGCTGTGTATATACCAACGTTTCGATTTTCTCCATTCTCTCGGATTACCATCAAACGAATTAATTTTGTTCTTTTCAAACTATTTTATATTACGCTCTAGGTAATATTACATTCGTTACACAGAAGTTTATTGTCAGGATAAATAAATTTCCTAAAATTTATATTATTTATTCGTTAATAATATTTATTTATAGTCTCTCATACGAAACGATCTATAAGAGAAATGACTATTTTAATAATCGTTGATAAAAGTTACAAATATTATATTATTATTATACGAGTATATGGAATTTTAGTTTTGAATTTTATTATGAAAGAATACAAGAGGACATATATGCAACAATGAAAATTTATATGACCGTCAGCAAAGTATGAGTATTTATCAAAAATAAAATACCACGATAAAACGTTTTTTAATTACCCTCGATTTCATTGGAATATAAAATATAAAACGAAATATACGTGTTGTAAATAACATTGAAATGAATTTAGTTCTAAGTAAGTAAATTGTTTTGGATCGATTCTCATTTAATTAATTAATTTCGTTTTAACGTTTTTTTAAAAAAAAATAAAAAAAGAATATATGCATGTGGAAATATCGTGTGGGTATCACCCTTTTGACTCGTCACGAAACGTTCGCCTATATTTTGTCATAAATGTCTCTCGTGACTTCCTATAATATTATTCTTACTAATGTTGAACGTGTTACGAGTAAATCTACTTATATATATATTTATATATATAAATATGATACAGTTAAAGCGTATAATTTAGTTAATTCATAAAGTAATTTAGATCTTACTTGAAAAATAACGAAAAAAACATGTACAGAAATATTCATTTCAAAATTGCAATACTCTTATTTTATTGATAAAATGTTATATTTAACATGCATACACACACACACATACATACATACTTGAAATATTACAATTCTCATTTCCCCAAGGAGAATATTTGGAAACTCGTATTGTCGATTATTCAAAGAAGAAGATTCCATGGCAATAAGTCAAACAATTTTTCACGAAGTTTTCATATTAATCTAATAAAAGTAAACGTATAATTAAAGTATGTAATTCTGCTTTACATTATTACTTTAATAGGACAGTATGGTTTTCTTTTTATGGTTTAGTAATTTCACGAATTAGTGGATTACACGTTTTAACGGTAACATATGTGTAAATACGTATGCATTTATGTTTAAATTACGCATATGTATTTTGGGTCGATATTTTCTTCTCTGTCTCTCTCTCTCTCTCTCTCTTTCTCTCTCTTTCTCTCTCTTTCTCTCTCTTTCTCTCTATTCCTTTTAAGTAATAAACGTCGAGGTCAGAAGGTTCGTCGTACCACTTACAAACTAGTATCACCCCATACTTTATTCCGGCGCACCCTTCTTTCCAAAGCAATATGCAGTAAAGTCTCATTAATTTACGCTTGTGTAACTTAAGTGTACACGACGATCCTTTTCTATTCTTCTTTCCTACTATTTTTTTCTTTCTTTTTTTTTTTTATATTCACTCTGAAAGATATACGATAAAACAGTATCGTATGGTAAAATCTTACACACGTGTGTTAACGTTTATATTTTTTCTAGAATTTATAATATCAAGTAATTGTAGATTAGTTCTATTTCTTTTTCATCTGATCGTATAATTATAATATTATTCTATTAATATATAATTAATCTTTTAATAAAGATATTAATATTATTTTTTATTTAAGGGTTTCTTTTATTAAATTATACCGAAAAGTAATATCATTTTTAATAAGTTTTTCTTTTGACAGGAACTTCGATTTACACAACGAGCTGATGAACGATAAATAAATATTGACTTTTATATTAACCAATCTTAAAAATGATACGAGAGATTCAAGAATATTGGAATAAACAAAAAAGAAAAGGTTTATATCTTTGATAAGATCAATTAGATCGTCTCTAGTTGTTCCTTGTAATAAAGCGAATTTCACGGTATTGTCAGTCTGGAGATCGGCAGAGCAATCCTTTTTGATCTTCATTGTATCGGTCCACATTCAGTTTTCTTCTATTCGTATTTTTCTTTTTGGAGAGCTAGTGTTCAGGTTTCTCAAAAGAAGAAACGATTTGCTCGATCCGCTTCGAAAACGTCTTCTTCGTTGTATTCTTCGTTGTCGTCGTATATGGGATGGTCCATTAGATAGAAGAAAGTCTACGACGTTTGTATTCTGTTCTCGAAATACCAACTATATAGCTTCTGCTTTTTACGGTATTGCAATTTGTCGAAAGTTGTCGCAGATAAAATAAGACAAGAAGAAAAGAAAAAAAAAAGAAAAATAAAACGTTTTCCCCATGGATTGGTGTAATTGTAAGAAGAAAGATAATTGAACAAAATTGAAGAAACGTTCAACATTTTTTACAATCTTATACAATACTTGTATATATAATATTATTATTTTATAATATGTGTATAATATTTTAGAATTATTCTTAAATAATGTAATATTATTTTGTACGTGTAATATTAAAAAATAATAAAAACCAAGTTATATTCATAATAAATATCACTATAAAGATAATAAATAAAGTAACGTGCACGGGTGATGTTAATCCTTGACAAACGAAAAGACCGTGACATTAATTAACGTCAACGATCAAAGAACAAATTTAAAGGGAATGTAGTCTTTAACGAGGTTACTGGCCAAGTTGTTAAAGGTGCCTTCTTATAACGAATACTATTATACACATCATCATCATCATCATCATAATCATCATCATAATCATCATACCTAACTCTCTTCTAGGAAAATAAGATCGCTTTCCTTTACTTCGTCGTTCACGTAGTTCTTTCTGGGCAAACAAAACGTCTCCACTAAACCGTCATAAACTCTGTTGAACTTTCTGGTCTAATTTCCGTACTAGCGTTAGTAACCAGTTTTTATCTTTTATTTCTCTTAAACCAACGTTGGAAAAAGTACTACCACCACCAGGACTAGAATTACCATTAACACTACTACCACCAGTAATATTGTCAGTAGCTACTATACCAATCTATACTACTACTACTACTACTACTACTATCTCCTTCACCTCCTTCCCCTCAACCTTCCAATCTCTCTCTCCCTCTCTCTCTCTCCCTCTCTCTCTCTTTCTTTCTTTCTTTATCAACTCGTTGTGGAGCTTTTCACGTGCCGCAGAGATAATACCTGCTCGTCGACGTTAACCCTTTGTCTCCATTCAATGCTCCCCCAGTCAGAATGATGCTCGATGAAGAATCGTTCTGGCGCGTCTAACGAGTTTTTACTCGACAGGCTGATTAGCAATCGAAAAAAGAGACTCTGTGTTGTCTCTTTCTCTTTCTAACTATTTCTTTCTTTTTTTTTTCTCGTTGTTTTATTTTTATTATCAATGTATTTTATCTAATTTTATCAATCGTTTTATTATTCAAGTCAGATATTCTCATATACCAGTATTAATTATTTCAATCATAGCAGCATTTTTTAAAATTAATCTAATAATTAAAAAATTGGATTATTTTTAATTTAACAACGTTGGATTTATAAATAATTGTCATTTTCTATAGAAAAAAAGATAATAGAAGTGAAAATGTTATATATTCTTTAGGATATGAATTAAAATACTTGGTATATGGAATACCTGAAAAATTGATTTAGTCAGAAAGGTTAGTTAAAAAACAAGAAAGAAACCCAAGTCTTGTGGATAATATTCTATTGAAATGTATATAATCTCACGCCATTATGTAAGAATTCTATAAAAAGAGAGAGAGAGATAATATGAAACCGAGGATGCTTTAATTATCGAGAAAATTGTCGAAATAATTATAAATAAAGTATAGAAAAGAGAGTAACGTTACCCTTGGCACAAGGTAACTTTCATTATACTGAAAAATAGTCTTTTCCCAAGTGTATAGAAAGGAAGAACCTTTCACAATAGTGTAATACTAGTAGTAGTAGTAGTAGTGGTGGTGGTAATGGTTATGGTGGTGATAGTAGCTCGACTCCACCCTTCAGGGATGGCTTGAAAGATTAATTAAGTTGACGGAGTATCTTGGAATAATGCAAATTCCTTCATGAGAAAAAGTAGAAGAAATAAAAATATTTCAATATCTCACTTTGTGTCATGGCATTTCACACCGAAATATAATTTCATTCGAACGAGGGTTCGCCCGTAAAATGAGTTAACGTTCATGCAGTAGCAAAAGAGATAGAGAAAGAGTGAGAAGGAGGAAGAAGAGGAAGAGGAGAATGGTGGACAATGAAAATAAAAGATCAGAGATAATAAAGCTTCGGTGATGACAGAAAGATGAATAAGAAAGGATAAACCGAGAGAAAATACAAAAATTATGTTTGCTATGTATTTACCAGAAGTCAAAATAGAAGGAGAGAAAGAGAGAGAGAGAGAGAGAATAGAAACGAATATTCGTTAAGTTTGAATAAATTAAGGTTTTTGATATAAAAACATTTTCCCAGTAGTAGTGGTGATGATGATGGTGTTGGTGATGGTGGTTTCCTGGTTCTTTCTTTCTTCTTCCGAGAAACTTGAATTTTGGAATAAAAAGTAAAGAAAAAAGAAAAAGAATAAATTACTCTCTGCGTATATACATATATACATACAAGGAGAAGTATAATAATTATACAATTTTTTATTCTCCCCAAAAAACAACTTTTCTACCTTCCTCTCTGAAAATAAATGATGATAAGAAAACAATCTAAAAAAGAACAAATAAAAAAAGGTTTGTTCTCGAAAGGTTGTAGAGTATTACAGATTTTAGACTAACGAGCTCGAGGCTAAGAAAAAAAATCAAAAAGAGAGAGTAAGAGAGTGAGAGAGAGAGAATTTGGCGAGAGAAACACCGTAAGTTTCGTCTCGAAAGATTGTCGAGGGAAAAGAAGAAGCAGCAACTGAAAGACATTTTTCCAAGTTGAAACTTACGTTCGGGAAAGACACACACACACATACACACACACACACAGAGAGTGGCTTGATAAAGTGGAAAAATGTGAGGGGTGGAGTAAAAAGGAGGAGTTGAGGAGGAGCAGTAGCAATAGAAGGAGGAAGAGAAGGAAGAGGAGTAAGGGGGTAAGGGGGTAAGGGTGGAAGGCGACGGAGCTTTGTCGAAACAACAGGGTGGACCATCCCTCAAGCCAACGAAAGCCATCAGCTTGGTGCTCGCGAGCGGTTTTATCACGACGCCGTTTATCACCGCTTGCCTAGACAATGGCGTTGTTGTTTGCCCATTGTATAGCCCACAGGGAGATCCCGTCGTGACCCATATTCCCTTTCCATCTCTCCCTCCTTGTTTCTCTCTCTTTCGTTTCACGTTTTCCACGATCGTGCCGCGGGGACGAACGATCCTTTTACAAGCTGGTCGACCAACAACGACAACAACGGGAAACGACGACCCTAACGAAACGTTAAATTCATGCTACACCACGACCACTACTACCACCATCTAACCACCATTGCTATTGGTGCTACTACTATCATCACAAACACCGTTTTATTACTCTCTGTCTTTCATCGTTTCTTCTTTATATTACAAGAGATGAATAATTCTCGCCTTCTAGGCTTTCCCTCTTCCTTCTCCTCCTGTTCTTCTTCCTTCTTTCATTCTTGCTCATCTCTTCTCCTTATTTTCTTTTGAAAATTTTCCAAGGAAACAAGATGAAGGGAAGGAGAGTTTGGGATAGAAGGATATTTGAAAAAGGATACTTGATTTCTTGTATGGTAAAGTATAATTCATTTCGAGCTGGCTTCTTCTATAGATAACTATTTTCTAAAGGAAAATAATTCAAGATTTGAATACTTTTCTTTTTCTTTCTGACCATTTTTATCACTTTTGATTATTTATCAATTAATTCGAATTTATTTTTTTCACGTAGATATTCGTAATTTCTTTTATATTTTCATCGAAGTGTATTAAACTAATTTCTTACGGTGATAGTAACACGGTTGTTAGACTTTGTTTAGTTTTAAAACTTGTATTACGTTGATTATTTTCCTGCTCCTCGTAGTAGTTGTTGTAGTCTTGTCGTTGTCGTTTAAAAATTTGCAACATGTTGGAAGTTAGTTAAAGAAGAGAGAAAGAACAATCTTAAATTAGGATACGTAAATGTTTTACCACCATAAAAAGGGATAAATAATAAACACTTTATGTGAAACTAACGATATTAAGTTTCTTAACTATTCTTTACTTTTCTTCTTTTCTCCAAATCCAAAACATATCATTTATTTTCACAGAAAAATAATAAAATTGTAATAACCATTCGAAAAAAAAGAACGAATAATTGAAAGAGAGAAATAAAAAGTATAATTGTTAAAGATAAAAAGGATTTGTCATGAAAAAAAGAATAAATTAAAAGAAAAATTGAAAAATAAGAATTAAAAAGAATGAGTGAATGAATGAATGAATGAATGAAGTTGAAGAGGATTGAACATGGGCCACTTAATTGCCAGTTCTGTAGAAGAAACTAATAAAAAGTATCTTAAAAGAAAAGTAAGAAGGAAAAGAATAAAAAGAAAGAGAGAGCTTGCGTTGTGTCGTGGCATTGGTTGAGGTGAAGGGGAACAGGGATGGGGATGGGGGATAGGAGTTGGGGGATGAATGGAATGGAGAGAGGAAGGTGGAAGTATTGGAGGATAAATCCGATCGTTTTCTACGATTCCAATGCTACAATGTTTCCTTTTTAGCAATGGCCTTGGCACGACACAGGAACACTCACACACCCAGAAAGACAACAACCTACCACCCACACCTATCATCTTCCACATCCACACACACACACACACATAGATACTCCTACTCTTTGGGTATCGGAAAAAGACGATGGAAAAAGTCAACGTATTTAATAGCAACCATTGTCATTTCTTTTATTACTATCTTTCAACTTTCGATTCTCTTTTTCGATGGTCCTTTAAAGTCGAGTGTAACGACCAACCAAGAGTCTTTAATAACCAAACTTATTCCATTTTCACTGTACTATTACTCTCTCTCACTCTCTCACTCCACCTTTGCTTTTTCTTTTCTTTATTCTTATTCCCACACTCAACTAGGAGACCTCTATCCTCTTTCTGTTCTCGATAGCATGCAAATTCGAAAGCTTTGCGCGTCGAAGGATTTTCTCTACACC
>JACGTP010000072.1:113800-161532 GCA_023678845.1 Mischocyttarus mexicanus
ATTGTAAAGTATGAAATGAAGCAAAAAATGCACATTATTTGAATTGAAATTCGCTCAGTTTTTATACTTGACAACCTAATACGTACAGGGGATGAGAAAGAGGATGAGATTTATTGAAATATAAAATACGAGTAGAATAATTTGCTTTTTTTTTATAAAAAGCTTCATTCATTTTTATAATTCCGATAATAATTCTCGTACCAACCATTCTCGTTAAATACTAACGCGATTCAATATTATCCCATATAATCACGTAATATTTTCTCTCGTCGTTTTTGCTCGTTTCTCCCTGCTCCTCCCTCTTTCGATCATCAAAAATTCATTCGCCGATACGTTATTTTGTTTCTTTCACCAAACGCTTACTCTCACCAATTAATTTCCTATTTTTGGACATACCTAACGTTTCGAACATACACACACATACATATAAAATGTATTAAACTCTCATTCTACATTCTATATCTATATATCAAATATTATTCATTCTCTAATTGCCAAAGTATCTGGTAAAAAAAATGCGTAAAAAAGAAAATACGAGAATGAATAAAACGAAAGTAACAAAAGGAAAAAATGAAACGATAATTATGAAGGATTTTTAATACACGAGGATTAATTTAACGATGAAATGGAAAATCTCTAATAAATTAAATAATAAAAGAGCATATTTCAATAACAAATTTATAATCCAAGTTGTTTTATATGATCGTGAGTAGAGAGTGTATCGAGGTGTGAAAAGTGAAAATACGTTTAAGGAATTTGCACGGAAACTAAAGGAGAGAAATAAAAATGTATATACATGAAAAGAAAGAGAGAAGAGAGAGGAGAGAGAGAGAGAAAGAGAGAGAATTGGAGAGGATTAGAATCGGTCGCGTGCCACGCATATCTTGTCGTTATTACGTAATCTTGGTAAAGTGGTGTGCGAGAGCAGCCAGTAGTTTCGTGGTTGGATACGCGTAACCGCTTGCTTACGATCGTACACATACACAAACATACACATAAAGACAAATACACATAAATGTATATACATGGGTTATCTCGAAAGTGTAAGTAGAGAGGAGAATATAGGGGTCTCTGATCGTTGCACGTGCCCATGCAGATGTTCCAGCAACGAACCGCGTGACACTGCACGTGCTGTTGACAGTAATGCAACGACGATTCAGTGTCTCTCAACCCTTTTTACTACCTTCGATATATCGGGGATAATCTGTTAAGGGAAAACAGATGATCTACTTGACAATAAAGTTATTGTCAATATTACTAAACGTAAAAGACAAAGCAGTGGAAGAGTAAGAATGTGTGTATGTGTGTGTGTGAGAGGGAGAAAGGGGTAAAGAGAATCTACAAATTCGATTAGCTTTTTCTTTCTCTATTTTTTTCTTACGAAGAAAGAACATACATTTAAAACAAATCGAAGAGAGAAGACAGACAGCTAGATTTTCTCTACTTTGTTCTTCTTACATTGCGGATAAGAGACAGACAGTTTTATTTTACTGTCAAGTATACGATTCTACTACTACGACTATGATATGAATGAAGAACGATGAAGAGAGATGGAGAGGAAATCGGTTACCTTCGTACGGTTGATACAAGCTAAAATATGACTCCTTCTACGAGAAAAGAATTTTCTTCTATCCTAGAAGAAAGAACGATGGTTTCAAAGGTGCTATAAAGTCTACCAAGAGAGAGAAGAAAACTGAGAAAAAGCTACGAGAGAATTTATAAAAAAAAAAATACCTTCCTAAGAAGACACGTACAAGAAAATCTAAGAAAACTGATTTGTTCTTTTTACTTTTACATCGAATGAAATGATCTTTAATAACAGAGAATGTATTTGAAAAAAAAAAAAGAAGAAGAAATTGGATATGAAAAAAAAGGGACACGTTCCTTTTTTTTTTTATGTCAGAACCCATAGAAAATTTTTCAATAGACCTCGTTCTTTTGTAGGTATCGATTTTTTTTTTTGCTAAACGCGTCAATGGCTTTAAGGGACAAACTATCGTTTTGATACAAGAGAGGGGTGGGAAGGGTTGGTATTCTAAAATGCAGGTCAGTTCAAAACGCGTGCGGTTTAAACTTTATCGTAGAAAAGCGTCGGATCCCCACGTAATAAAGTCCGTTCCTATTATCCTCGATATATGTTATATATGTATGTATATATGTACATATATATATATACATATGTATATGTATATAGATTCGTGGGTGCATATACGAAGCTTGCACTTTCATAGCCATTGTTCGAGAGAAGCTTTCGACTCCGTGTCACAAACTTTTACCAAACCTATTGTTATTATCGTTGTTGTTGTTGTTGTTGTTGTTGTTGTTTGTTATGTTGTTGTTTGTTATTGTTGTTACTGGTTATGGTTGTCGCATCGCATTGTTTCATTCTCATCTTCCTGCAGTTTAAACTAAAGGTTAATATCATCGTTAGACGACGAACATCGTACGCTTTATTACACTCTGATCGATTTATAAATTTCCATATACACACATGCATACGTACGTACATACATATGCACATATAGTAAAACTATAAGTTGTGTATCCTATTGAATAAACAAAAAAAAAAAAGGAGAAGAGATCGATATAAAAGAGGTCATTTATTTCTGTTTGTAGTAGTTGTTATTATGCACATAAATTTTTATTCCCATAATCGTTTTCTGCCTCGATCGCGCGTACCGATCGTTACGATGGGTTAGTTGTTTCTTCCTTTTTTTTTTATTTTTTTATTGCTCGACTCTCTCTCTCTTTCTCTCTGTAACATTTAGTTTGATCTCGATAATAATTTCGAACGATTTCGCGACCGAGAAGTTCCGGTAGCTTTTATCTTTTTTTATCTTTTTTACATATTTTTTTGTTACACCTAGTAAACAAAAGCATTTTATATAGAAATATCGAGGTGATAAATTTTATCCAGGGTGTTTGAGGGTTTGGGGGTTTGGAGTTTGAGTTTGGAGAGAGGTGGAAGCCCCATTTTCTGGTACGATACATCGTCGTTGTCGTATTTTACAACGTGAATTTTATCTCAGCATCTATCGTTACAAAGCTTTGTTTATCTTTCATACTTCCGATAGTTTCTTCTCGTTTTCGCATGATCGTAAGATTCGAGAAAATTGATCTGTTCTATTTTCTAGTCCTTCCTTTTTTTTCGTTACAGTCTTCCTCTTTCTCTTCATTTTTATTTCTTCTTTGTTCGATGCATATATATATGTGTAAGTATATGTATAGAATGACCGCGAAAAAGCTACCGTAAAGAATAATATTATTCTTTGCACGTGAATGCCAGTGAACACGAACCTTAAAGCATATTCCACGTGACACACTCTAGCGAAAGGAGAAAGAGAAAGCATACTTTTGACTGAGATAACACGAAACGGTGAATAATTCAATTTAAAGGAAAATTATTTCGATAAAAAGAACAAGAATTTCTCCTCTAGTTTATTCGAAATTAGAATCGAGATAAATATTTGTTAAAAGGGGTGGAAGAAAATAGAAGGAAAAAAAAAATAAAAAATAAAATCGAAGCCTTGTGTCCTCGTTACAAATCATCTAAGGGTGAAGGTTTCGCACGGTACTACTTTCTCTTTCTCTCCTTTTCTCTTTCTCTCTCTCTGTTCTCGTATTTGCCATGGAAGGCTAATTTGAAAATCTAAAAAATTCAAGCATCAGTCCAATGCAAACGCTTTTCTTTCGTCCGCCGGCTTAAACTCGAGGAGACTAGTGCTGGGTTCTCTTCTCTTCTCTTTCTCTCTCGAGAATGTTCCACTCTTTTATTTTTTTTTTATTCTCTTCAATTTCCATCTCTCTCTCTCTCTTTCTTTTACTTTTTCTCATCTCTTGAAATATCTCGGTGATCTCGATGAGCCTCCTGACACCATTTAAAGAACTTTACTTGGTTAAAACGAAAGATAGAAAGATCGTATATATTCTTCTTCTCAACGGTGGTTAATAATATGAATTAAAAGATAAAAAAAGAGAGAAAAAGAGATAGAGGGAGAGAAGCCAAAAATATGTTTGGTAGAGAAAATCTAGTAGTAAACTATAAAAAAAAAAAAGAAGAACTAAAAAAAATTTCAATTTTACGTAATACTAGGAATACACGTGCAACGCATACACGCATACTCCTTGCACATACTCGTGTTCCGTATTAAATCTCAAATATTTAATATCTCGTTCGGGATTTTCTAAGCTAACGCTCCTCTCGCCACCTTCCCTCCCTCCCTTCTTCATCCCCCCTGTTTCCACCGTCTTTTTCGTCTTACTTTATCTCTTACATTTTCCTGTACTCACTTCCTTATGGCACGAGCAAACATACATACACACATACATACATTCCATATATACATCCATGTATGCATGTATGGAAGAAGAAGCGTGATGTCTCGAATAAGAAGGGAGAAAAGGGTGTCGTTCGTCTCAAGGAGTTTCCAGGAGTGTGTTGTTGCTGTTACAGTTGCTCTTGTACTATTACTACAAATACCGAAACGGTGGAGGAGGAGAGGGAAAAGGGTGATATTTGTACGAATAGCTTCCGTAGATTTGTTGAGAACCAACGACGAACTGCAATGCGGGTTTTTTAGATATTATATGCTCGACTTCTTTTCCAGGAATATACATAAAGTACATATACGCGTATACAGAAAAGTAACGTTGATCCAATTGAGATACGATTTTACGGTTTATACCTTTTTGCTTTCTCCTTCTTCTTCTTCTTCTTTTTATTCTTCTTGTAGAACAAATATTTTAATATACGAGCAAAGATAATCTATACGATTCGATGATGATTGTTCTTATCAAATATTATACATTATTTGAATTTTATTTTATTTTACGGTATATACTCAACCTCGATTAATACATTAAATATTAACGAAATAAAAGTTTAGAAGTAATACAGAATAATCAAGATTAAATTAACATACGTTAAAGATTTTTTTCTAGAATTTATTGATCGATGGAATAAATCAATATGATTTTAACCATATAGATTTACATATAAAAAAATATTCTATTAAAAAGAAACAGCTGAAGTATCTCTTTAAGGTGTGATGTGATTCTGTATAAAGTAATTCAATCGTTCTTAAGATTTTTTAAATGAAACTTTGAGAGATAAAAGAGATTGATGATATCCAAACAATTCTTATAAAACCTTTCAAATATTTAAATATAAATTTAATAATCAAACTCTTATAATAATTTGTTTAATATATATTAGATTGTCAAATACGAAATGGAACAAATATTCAATTCAATTATATGCATTTTTGGCTTCATTTCATACTTAACACCTTAATACATATAAACTATGTTAATTTTAATAAAAAAATATATAACAAATGTATTAAACATGATCGATAAAGTATCCATAGAGTTACTCTCGATAATTAAAAACAATTATGTGTTAGTTTTCTAGAATTAATTGGATATCATCCATTATAATTAGAACACGTAGTTATTATCGATACGACCTACATACAACCAAATTCCTTTTCGTCCATCTCCTTTAATGCAATTTAGGAAGATAGAAGGATCGAACGAGCGAACGTTGGAGTCTGTATAAACTGCTGAGAAATTCCTATCACGAAAGCTATAGTTTATCCTATACAGGATAATATTCAACACGAAGGACTTGACCAATCTCCTAAGGCTATTTTGTTATACATATATACATATACGTATATACTAACGGTGATAGTGTTTTATTTATTTAACGTTGTTCACCTATTACTCCACAAACTTACCACCTAAGATCCTCCACGGTTTACCTTTTCTATTCGATGTCAACAACAACACACGTGTTCCTACTATATTCCTTAATAAACTCTAATTATTATCACGTTACACAATGTACTTATTAGGTACTTACATAATATCGTATGCAAATTTAATACATGAATAAAAAAAAGAAACAAACAAACTCATTCGTAGTTTTTTTCTTGTATTTGTAAGATCTTTCTTTTTTTTTACGTTTAAAGTGAGATTCGTAATGAAATGAATGAAAGCAAAAGATAGAAAAAATAAAAGAAATGTCTATACAAACATTTATACGTTTCTCCTGTTGGTTCTTTTAAAAAAGAGTATCTCTTTCTTTCTATCTCTCTTTCTCTTTCTTTCTTCCTTTTATCTGTGTTTTTTGCGTACAACTCTGTAAGCGTAGACGAGCAGTTTTCTAGCAATTCCAACGAGTATTTATCTTCATGCAGCTAGGGTCGTTAGGAGTAACTCGAGAATGGTTCGCGGGATGTTCTACGAGATACTACTCTCCGGGACTCGATTTCTTCGACGGTGGAAAACTAACTCTACGAAAGTTTCCAAATGAGAAGCCTCTTTTAGGCTTTCCTCGACGTATACCGACCGACCCCGTTCCTTCTCTTCTACCTCCTTTCCCCCTTTTCCCCCTTAACCCGAACGTTCTCCATTAACGTTAAGGCAGTAGTACATCCAGTAACAAACTGCAACATTACCGCGTTTCTCTTTAACACATAAAAAACATTTCCGGCGTTACACCGGAGTGTACTATTAACAGTATTCTATCTTTTTCTATATACCTCCTTCCCTCCTTCCCTCTCTTCCTATTCCTTTCCCCTTTCCCCACTTACCCATTTCCTTCTATCTCTTTCTCATTCTGTAAAGCTCTTTAAACGATAAAACTGACCAACTGAAAACTCGCTAGAGCGAATAAAACCCAACTACGACGTTCTTTTATATTTTGTATTTTTTGTATTTTTTTTTTTTTGACAAACGGGTTAAAAGTTCATCGGTGCAAATTTCAACGTTGGGAAAACGTTTTAGAGATCCTTTTAATTCCCACCTACTCATCCCCCACCCAAGAAGAAAAATTAGCCAACGGTAATTTTCGTCAGAGACTAACACAACCAAGGAGATTATTCTCATTTATATCCTCGAAATTGTCGTAGCTACTTTTGAAGGATCGTCTCATATTCATTAGTACCTTCCTCCCTATCCCCCTTTTTTCTGTATAATAAGTTCAAAATGTAGAGACGAATTAATATTTAGAGAAAGTTGAACGAAATCATCACAGGAGGTGATGATGTTTCGAGATAAAAGAACGCTGTGACATGTTTTAAATGAAATTTAAAAATGAAAGTATGAATGGGAAATATTGCATGGGATATTTCTTGTTACAGGAAATAAATTGTTAGTTTTTATTTTATAAAATATCAGAGTTATGTTTTTAGGAACTTGAAGGATACTACGAGATTTCATTATTTTTACGACACTCTTTTATAACATCTATGATATTCTGATTATCAGGAATATCGATATTATTTTATTTTAATAACAAGATTATATAGGAAAAATAATTAAAGAGAGAGAGAGAGAGAAAAAGAAAATGCACGAACTTATTGCATAATTTTAAAAGAAAATATTATACTCGTACTTTACGTGGATTATTATTATTATTATTATTATTATTATTATGATCAAAGATTTATTATATCGTTGGAATTTTCATTTGAAGGGATTAAAATAAAATTTGAAAATAACCTACCCGTAAATATTAATCTCTTTTTATAATTAACTCTCATAAATAATAAAAAAAAAAGAAATGCAACTGATGCATTATTGCAATGTACGTCAGAGTTTTGTACAAGCTAACCGGATATGTTTAATATTTACATCGATTGTCTTTCGGGATTTTTATAAAGAAAATGAGTTGAAAAAAATAGAGAAAGAGTATTTTTTCTGCAGTGCAGAAAAATTTCCTCTATGCTAGTTTCATAACTACCTATTTTAATATTTCACGATTAATTTTTCTCTTTAAAATATTTCGATATTTTTAATATATAAAAACGAAAAGCAGAAACAAGCTGAGCAGTAAAAAAAGAAGAAAATGATGAATACTAAAATAGAAAATAAACTAGAAAGATATTTTAAAGAGTTGTAACTAGAATACAGTTTATAAGAAGTTATACGAATTAGCTTATATGAAACGATGAGACATCGTCCATGAACCTTGAACTCATTGACATAACGCAATTTAACCAGAGACGATGACGTTCATTCAACTAATTGTTCTACTCTGTTCCTTACGTAATACTACCATCACCAAGTACTTTAGGTACGTGCAAATTTAAGACATTTTAGAGACGGTTCAACGAGCTCGTCAACATGTCAAAGTGAGAATAACGAACCTACGTTTCTGGTATGTAATTTACATACATATTCTAACATCTTTTTAAGAACTACTCCAATTTCTTTACACTAAAAGGGATATACATATATTTGTATATGCAATAAAATAAATCATGTAATATGTTTCAAAGAATTTCTTACGAAACACGAGACAGATGTTTATCTTTTCTTCAGAAAAACAATTTTCTTCTTTTCCTTGTAGGAAAAAATTATCTAAAATATTCAAATGATACCACTATCAATAGATTTATTTTGATAAAGAAAATCTCTTTTTCTTTCGTATAAAATTTCATCAGATATAGATACCTACACCTTCCTTTAACACACCTTTTCTACCTCCATACCCCTTTATTTTCTCTCTTACGAAACTTTCGAGTCTATGCAAACTAACAGAAAAAGAAAAGGAAAAGACTAGTCTACAAACAAATTGAAAATACTTTTTCGAAGTAGAGAACTTATTGCTAACAGAAGTTGAAGGAAAGAAAGGGGATATGTTTACTCTAGTCTTTCTCTTCACTTTCCTGATAAAAATCATTCTCATCGATAAGAATAAAATGGAAAGAAGAATCCAAGAATCAATATCAATTTCGATCTGTCAATAATCATAGAGAAAATAGTGATTACGTATAAATAAATATACCAAAAATTGATAGAAAAAGAAGAAATCAGATTTTCCTTTATTGAATTGTAACCAAAAATCCAACAATCTCTTCTTTTCAATCACCAATCCAATATATACATTTATCAAAAATCTAAGAGTGCAACAATAGATAAAATTTCATATATTCTAAAAGTAATTTCTATAAAAGAAAAAAATAGAGAAAAGAGATAATTCTTAACGTCACACATTCGATGGTACACGTCAGATCGATCGACGTTAACGTCGAAAGACTAATTCGATCTGTATTAAAACCGAAGGATGACGATCCCATACAATGTCGATCGAGAATACATCATCGATCATCGGTGAGTTAACGACATCCATTATCCTCGACGGACTGTCTTATTTACGGGGAATCCCGTTAGTGTCGGCCTTAGCTAGTCCTTCTATCTCTATCACACTCTGTTCTAGATGGATTTATTGCAAGAGAGAGAGAGAGAGAGAGAGAGAGATGAGAGGGAACAGGGGGGTTTAAGGAAAGGAGAAAAGCATATACATACACGTACACACATACACACATACATACATACAAACATATAGGGTATATGCATAATAGGAGGGTGCCGAAGGTTGTCTAAGGGCAAAGGGCAAAGGGCAAAGGGAGAGATGGTAGAAGGGATCCTCGTTACCGGAACAACAGACGTAACCGCAATCCATCGCAGGACACAGAACTATGCTTCCTATCCTGGTCGATAAGTCAATGCTTCGACAATAGCCGTCGACAGGGAGTAGCCACCCAACTGCGGCCAAGTTTCTCTTCCCCTTTCCCCCCCTTCCACGTTTCTAGAACCCCCTCCACCATCCTTCTGTCACCCCTACAAGTTGGTAGTAGCAGCAGTAGCAGACACAGAGAATCGCTCGATTGGCCTCCGGCTGTTGCCGTTGCCGTTGCCGTTGCAGTTGCACCTGCAAGTCCCGTGGGTGCTTTCCCATCGTCCTATACTTCCTCCAACTCCCCCCCTCCTCCCACCCTCCCTTCCTCTTCCTCCTTCAAGCTACCACCACTTCTTACTTGGGTAGTACACGTGGACAAACGCTCGAGGGTGAGCGAACCTTAACAAAGGGAACCAACCGTGAATTCTTTTTTTTTTCCTTCGACATACACGATTGAATTTCTTTTTCATCATGTTTAATGACCATTCTTTTCCTCTCTCTCTCTTGCTCTCTGTTTTTCTTTTCTTGTAACTAAAAAGAAATTATTATTCAGTCGCGACAAATGAAAAATAACGTGGATTAAATATTATGTAGAGCATTTTTATTTAGTATTTTTGTTCTGTTCTTGTATCAATGTAAATCTTTAGATTAGTATGAATCTATGAACGATCAACGTCGATTCGATGGAGATACGGAATTGGAAATGTATGTTCTATAAAAGAAATTAATTATTCTGACGAATGAGTGACATTAAATCCGCGAGAGTATGATTCATTTCACTGATCCTATATCTGTCTATAAATAAAACGATCAAGTAACTTAATCATTGGGTTTATACGAAAATTGTCATATCTGATAGCTGTTTTTCTTTTTATTTTTAAACATTACGAGAGGGAAAGAGAAAGATTATAATTATTTTATAATACCCAATAACAAAAAAGAAAAGAAGTAGGAATAAAAATAAAAATGGAAAAGTCGACTAATTCGATCATTGGTTTTCAACGAAATTTGTCTCATCGTTGATTATTCAGTCTCTTCGTTTTATTTCTAAACATTATGAGATTATAATTATTTTATAATACTCAATAAAAAGAAGGATAAAAAAAACAGAGAGATAAAAATAAGATTGAAAAATTGACTAATTTAATCATTGGTTTTTTACGAAAATTATGCCTGTGCGATAACTGTTTTTCTTTTTATTTTTAAACAATCAAAAAGAGGATAATTAAACTAAAAGAAAGTATAATAACGGAAGGGAATAATTAATCAATTTCATTGAAGAGAAATATGTATGTCGAATAGAATAAAGAATCGATTAGTCGAGGAAAAGAAAATTCTCCTTTTCCTTAGAAAGAATAAATATCATAGAGGGTAGTAGAAAAGGTCATGTGTGTGTATATAAGTGTGTGTGTGTGTGTGTGTCTTCGAAAGGATAAAAGAAATATAAAGGAGAAAGGAATGATAAAAGGATGTTAGCATGAAGATACGCCTTGATATCTTCTCCACGACTACGACAACGAGGAAATGAGAAATAAAAAGATGTATGTATGTGTGTGTGTGTGTGTGTATATATGTACGTATGTATGTAAAAGTATACATGTGTGAATCGTTTCTGACCACGTGCCTCTTTTTTCTGGTCTTATTTCTTTTTACGACGTTAACGACAGGGAATAAGGTTGTCTTGATAGGTGAAAGAAAAGATCCTTTATCGTTTAAAAACGTGATCTCTCTCTCTCTCTCTCTCTTTCTTTCTCTCTTCTTTCGTTGTTCTATAATATCTTAGAAGATTTTTTCCACTTCTTAAATCGTTGATATTTCCAAAGACCATTCCATTTATTCAATCTTCACCTTGTATGTTCCTTTACTAGTTTGAAAAATACAGAATTGTCATCAGTTTATTATAATGGGGTATATTATTTAAACAAATTATTTTATTATTAAAATTATTATGTTCTTGAAGAAAAGGGAAAGAGAAACCAAGAAGATACAATATACTATTACCTAAGAATAAAGATCATGTTTTTTATTTTCCACATTCAATTTAAAAATCGATCTATCGTTTTCTATTTAGACTTTTAGTAACGGATTAACTTCCCATGGGAATAACAATCGCAAGATAGAAACTTCCGAACATGTTGTATTATTGTACTTTCTTCTTCTTTTTGTTCTTTACATTTCGAAGAAAGAAAAGACGTGTAAAGGGTAAAAGGAAGGGAAGTAAAAGGGAGGTAGAGAAACGATGGATGAAAAAGAATAAGATAAAGAAAGAAACTGTAAGAGAAATAGAAAGATGAGAAAAACCACAGAGAAATTTACTCATTCACCATGTGCATATTCAACGCTCGACTCTCTCTCTCTCTCTTTCTCTCTTTCTCTCTTTCTCTGCACATAGAATGATAAGAAGGAAAGAGAGATGAAAAAGAGAGCTAAGAAGTCATACAATCCATCTCTTTTCTCGAAGCTTTCTCATCTTTTCTCTGCAGCATCCGATTGTTTGTACCACCCCAAGCTTGGTTTCTAATGCATTACGTTTGTTACAGAACCAAGGATACATTTCGTCCTTGTAACGCACGAGAGAATCTTGCTCGATGCATTAAATTTCCTCTCTCTCTTTCTCTCTTCCTCTCTTTTTCATAGTTTCTTACAATGACAAATAATATGCTTCTCTCGAATAATTATAGTCAAATTACCAAAGTCTTTAAATGGGATTCAATTAATATAACCAATTCATTCGCACAATTATTCCTTATTTGATAATCATTAGAGTTTGTCAAGTCTTAACTAAAACAAACATTCAATTCAATTCTATGCATTATTTGCTTCATTTCATTTTTGACAATTTAAATATCCAATTAATTCATCAAATATATTCGAATTAATGAAACAAAATTTTATATATTTTCTTCGTCTTTGTCTTCTATCAAAGATAAAAAAAATACTAAATCCCTTCCTCCCTTCCCCCTCAAAAAACCAAATAGACAAGATTAGATCCATTTCATCGGGATCATATTTTCATCTTTTCTCTTTCTTATTCATTCAACGTTTCCTCCCTCTATTGACGATCGGTACACTTTAAACGATTTATTACATTCATAAAAATTGTCCCCAAACGTCTTGTCCGATGCTACCAGGAATAATAATTACCATACCTTTCTCTCTCTCTCTTTCTCTTTTCTTCCTTCTCAGTCACCGTTCGTTTCCTTCAAACCCCTTTCCTCCTCCTGTCTCTTTCCCCATAGGACGAATCTACTTCATAGGGATGAAATTGGATATTGAGAGTTGATAATCTGCCTTCGAAGACCTCCGGATGCTTCGGACATTATTCTCAATTAAGTTGGACGTTCGAATCCTCTATCACTGAATATCTCTCCTCTTCCCCAACTCTCTCTCACCTTTATCTTTTTCTTTTATCTACGTTTCTTTCTCTCCCTTTCTCTCTCTTTCTCTCTCTCTTTTTACTACTCTTTATAAAATAAAATAGAAAAAGACAAATACAAAACCAGAGGTAAAAGAAAAAAATGAAAGGGAGAATACCACAGACCGATAATGAAATCTGTGCTCTGAATATTTATCGATTTATCTGAGTACCCTCCCTCCCCTCTTCTCCCCTTTACCATATTCCAATCCCTATTAGAGTATATAACGTAATCACTTATCTCTTTTATACTTTTAGTCGATCATCAAAGGTGCACGTACCGATACACGTTGTGGTTTGTAGGATTAAATATACTTCATTCGATTATTCTTTATGAATATTATCAATCGAATATATATGAGTGTGTATAATCTCTCTATAAAGTGGTATTATTTAATTTTTACATTTATTCTTACTTTAAGTAAACCACTTTGTATATATCATTGGAATTTCATATTGTACAAAACGAGCAAGTACCTTGTTGTTCATATCTCACAAGAGACAAGTAAGAAAATAAAGAAATTGATGGAATAAAAAGAATACGAAACGAATCGATTTGAATTTATCGAAGATACAGATATTACAGATACATAGATCAATATTCAATGAAAACGTTCTCCCCCGTTTGTGATTCGTATTCGTTATCCTAAAAAAAGTATAAATGACCGAAGGATAAAAAAGAACAAAAATGAATCGTTTGTAGATAATAAATAAAAACGTTCTTGGGTATATTTATCGATTGGTTATCTTATAAAGAAAGTAACGTGAAAGATAGAAATAGTATAAGAAAGTAATATTACTACTACTACTACTACTATTTATTAGGTTGTCGAGTATGAAATGAAGCAAATTTCTATTGAATTATGTGCATTTTTTGCTTCATTACGCACTAAATTTGCACTAAACTACTACTCACGGTGAATTGGTTTTCTTTCTACGTGATATTTCGTAAGGATAATAATTTATAAACGTAGTTAACAAGACACAATTTAACTTTGGGCTAAGTAAAACCCACGATAGTTACATACACACACACATACACATATACACAAGTAAAAAAAGGTAGTAACAATAAATTATTAAATAGAGCAGAAACACTGTATACGTCGAGTTGAACGCAACAACAATTTTCGCACGGTTGTTAAAAAGAGAATGGCCAATCGTAAAGAAAACAAAAACAAAAAACAAAGCCAAAGCCAATTAGTCGAGAGAAAAGAAATTGGTTCTTTTTATCAGATACACGTGAGTACGTACGTTTCCCATTTACAATCTTGTCCTAGAATATACCTTCAGAATCTAGAATTTTGTTTTTTAAACCGTGGTGATTAAAGTTGGCAAACGATCAAATCAAATCAAATCAAATCAAATCAAAATAGAAGAACCGTGCGAGACGAGTTTTTAGTCTATCCTATTAAAAGTTATTCCAGATTTTGTCATATCAAACGTAAAGATAAACAAATATCACGTGATAATAGGAAATAAAAATACAAAAAAGATTCTTTTCCATTTATACTTTTATATCCTATTTTTGTATTTATTATTTACCATTTGTGAAATTGGATTTTTCCTATCATCGATAAGAATCATCGTAGAAAAGTTTCGGTATGGTTGAATAAAGAAAAAGCAATGCTGCTATGCAACGAGTACTTCTTCAATTTTCTATTCTCTTCTATGTGGAAAGGGGTAGAAGAAAAGGAAGATGAAGGGAGGGAGAATGATCAGAACGAGGACGACATGGGCATCGAGAAGAGGAGTCTCTTGAAGCGTGACAAGACAAATTTGCGTTTCGTCTAGGTGAATTGAACGAACAGATGAACGATAGAGTGGAGGGAAGAACTATTTCCTTCCTTTTCTTATTCATTCTCTCTCAATTCGATCGGATTCGATTGGAAGAATGCAAATCGATATCGAGAACTACGACAACGAAAGGAAACTCTTGGAAGAACTAGTACGGTAAAGGGAAAGAAAGAAGTACACCTAGTTTTCCCTTTTCTCTCTCCAACACTTCTTTTTGTCTTCTTCTTATTTTTTATTCTTCTATTATCTATTTGTTCTTTTTTCGAGCTTTACTGTTTTCGTTCCCCTAGTGTCGTCCCCATATGCATACACATGTATGCATGCTCTTTACTTATCGTCCGGATAGTTTTTGATTCTATTTTTATTTTTTTATTCAGGGTAAAGGTACGATATCGTTGGTTTCGTAAAAGGAAAGTAAAGGAAAAATCGTGGAGAAAATTAATCGCCTAGAAAAGGTCGTATCGATTTTTCTTCTTTTTTTTTCTTTGCTTTATTTTATTACATTCTGTCCTTTTTTTCGTTCTCTCTCTTTCTCTCTCTCTTTATTTCTATTACTATTTCGATATTTTTCATTCCCTTTCCCCCCACTTTATTTTTATTTCGTATTCGCATTTTATCTGGACAATCGCATTTCTCCTTGTCACGCAATATAACACACACACACACAACGTTGTTTTATATCGTTATCTATGCACACTGAAAGATCTCCCTTTACTCCTCCTTTCCCCTTCACCACAAAACCCCATAGGTTATACACCAACAACACACATTTTGACGTTACCGTTACCTATAAAGATATCGTCATTTTTCCTTATCTTCTGTTTACCCTTTTCCCCTACCATTACAAACGTCAACAGTTGAAACGAGCTTACATGTTTTTTAGTTCTCGTCTCATTCGTTATTTTCTTATTTCCTTCCACGTTTTACTTTTATTGAAGTACATTTTTTTTTCTCGTCTCGTTTAATTTTACTTTTCGATTTCTCCTCACTCATCACCTACACATTCCTATCTACATCAAAATAAATTTTATTATAAAGTGTATCTCAATTAATTGTCTTCGTAAATTCGTAAATATTCCTAGCAGGGATTTAATGCGTGAAAAAAAAACTATAGAAAGACAGAGAGTGAGAGAGAGAGGGTGTAGAGATAAATAACACGATAAAAACAACTATGCTTTTGGAGAATGAAACATTATACCAACGATCGAGTTTAAACAACATACAAGGGGGATATTCCTATCGTTCTTCATCGTTTGTAAATCCACTGGCTAGATTTTTTTCCCCTATGAAAGCTCATTGAAGTTTAATCCACACCCACACCCACACCTCCTTCTCTCAAACCCCGCTCACTGCATCCCTTTTTACGCGTTTATTCGCGTTTAACAATTTCAACGTGATCGAAACTTGTCACACTCGAAATAAAAAAATCAAACAATGAAGAGAGAGAGAGAGAGAGAAAGAGCGTGAGAAAATCTATCACTATCATCTCGATTTTGTACAAAATCATCGAGGATTATTGTCAAATTTTTTTATTGGAAAATTTGTTCGAGATTCGATTACAAAAATATAAAACCGTTCGAATATTTATTTGGAACGATCGGAAAAATGGTTAAATTTCGATTATAATAGAAGAAAAAAAGAAATAATACAGAAAAATAAATCTCATTTTAATTATAATTCAAACGATTAATCTAATTCAGTTACGTATATTGGAATTGTCAAGTACGAAATAGAACAAATGTTCAATTCAATTGAATCGTGTACACTTTTCACTCCATTTCATATTAGACAGTCTAATATTTGATAATCTCGTTTCTAAAACACAGAGATTTGACATTAACGTCAAAATAGATAAATAATAATGGTCAAACGAATAACGAATTAACATCAAAGAGTCGATGATAAAGCTAATTAAAACGAGTAAGAGAGTAAAGATTAGAGTGGAGTAGATAAAAATTTGGCTAGTGGGGAGTAAGGAAGGGAGCAAAATGGATATAATCCGTAAAAGACTTTGCTAATGAATAAATACGTTTAAAAAAGTTTCATGTTCATTCCCCTCCCTTCTTCCCAGATCCCACTCCACCTATTCCATCCTATTCGGTGAGTTAGAATAAACTGACAGGAAAAGGGGATGTGGATGTTGTGTTCAAAGCGTAACGAAATGAAGATCGTCGATCGTTAATCCATTTATCAAAGACACGCAGAAATCTAGGGGTGGCATCGACAGGACGAGAACTCTGGAGACGAACTAACTGTCACCCCTTACCCTCCACCCTCTTAAACCCCATTATCCCGAATGTATCCATGCACACTGTCGTTTAACGGTAGGAAGATCTCAATTTCTACCAACGAAATCCTAACGCAAATAAGATTTAGGATTGCGTCTAGGTAGCAAGTACGTACCTTTTCTGTCTTTCTCTTTCTTTCATTTTACTTGATCGTCATGAATATAAATCTTCACGTACGATGTTAATTGAACCTTGATTCTAAAGTAGGAATATACTTCCATTGACCTTTGCAGTCGTTAAACTTCCACCTCTCCCTACCCCTCCCTTAACCCTTCTTTAACAAAATAAGAAAAATCGTGTAGATGTATGAGACTAATTATGAAAGTGGTCCAAGTGAAAATTTAGAAAAAAAATAGGCTTAGTTATCTCACATCACATTATTTTAAAGTAAATTCATTCAATGTTATTTTGAGGATATTGCCAAAAATGAAACCATTGGATATAGCAATTTTTAACATTATATGGAATTCATTTAGTGTTGAAATGAAATTAATTAAATATCTCGAAACAAGGAATAGATGATTTAAACCATTTTCATTATTATGGGCACATGTATGTATTTATTAACATCTGAAAAGATTGGTGTAATATTTTTATTAGATATAAGATAAAAAATTATATTCAATTATTTCTATCTATCGATTGAAAATATTCTAACGTAAAAATAATCTAACGTTTAAATGCATCATTCATAGATTTAATCGATTATATGTTAAATTAATTTGGAATTTTATATAATAGAGTATGAAATATTAATCGAAAATTACTTTTCTATCTTGGTGTGTAAAAGATTAACCATTGTTTGAGTGTTACTCGAAACAACGATCATTAAAACGGGTAGTAATATTTTGTCTTTATTCTTACGAGAAGAAAAGAAGTCTTTTTACGATCAAGAACGTTGAGAGCAGAGTAGAGTAGTAGAGTAGTTATGTCCTTGTAAAATTATACGACCCTTAGGAAGGAATAAGAAAGATAGAAAGGGTGAAGAAGAAGAAGATGAAACGGTCGTGATCACGCATTATCAAACTATACGCGTTATGCGTGTTTCTAGAAAGATGATATTGTGTGTTAATAAATTATACCATACACACATATATATTCAATACATATATATATTGAAAATCAAATCACAAAAGCTTACCTAACGTGAGTATACTTTACGAGAACGTGCGACGAACTCATGATCGAGATCTTTTCGTCATGTATTTCTTTCCAAGAGAAAAGAACATTTTATAGCAGTGTCTCCTATAAAACCATAGAAATAGAAAGAAGAGAAAGAGAGAGAAGAGAAGAGAAAAGATGCTTTACGTATTTCGTTTCACCAATATTTTCACATAAACAGAATAATCAAAACTACAATACCCCTGGTAACGACGAATACTGTTCCAATTTGTATCGTAGAGATAATTAACATAAATAATACAGACATATTAATTACATTTTAAAACTGTCGTTACTATAAAAATTATTCTACGAAAAAATGTGTTTTATCTTTCATAAAAAAAAAAAAAGAAGAAAAAGATGAGAGTAAATATATTTCTTTTCCCCTCGTGTTCCATTATACTGCTTTTCTATTTGCCCGAATAAATTATATACATGTAATGATTATTCTGTAATTATTACTCTATTCGTATAATTTTATTATCCAAATTAACTTTACACATAACACATATAGGGTATATATTATTAATATTTGTTTATATCATATATATATAATATTTAATGAAGACATTATTAAATGATATTAAATGCAATCTATATTTCTATTCTCGTTCACTCTGTTGATCTTTTTAATTATTATCACAAAATTAAATCCATATGTTATATGTAACATAATAAAACAATGTTTGTGTTATATTATAATTATCACCTCATTCTACTCAGTAATATAATGAAATCTGTTATTATTTTCCTTAGTATCTAATTGAAAAATGAAATTTATGTTACAGAAAAGAAACTTTCTACATCTCGTCTTCTCTCTCTGTTTATCCGTCTGCCTGTCTGTCTTATTTCCAAGGCTTCTGTAAACCCTATATGTTCTTCTCGAAACGTTAACCGAAAGCATTTAAGCGTGTCGGTGTGTGTATGAGCTTTGGTAAGCTTTCACTATGACGCGACGGTCTCGAATTCGTGCTTGGCACGTTTCGCGGTCCTTCGTTCCCATCGTAAACTTCGGGACGTGAGAGCTTAACCAGGAGCAGGCAGGCAGGCAGGGAGGCCAACGTCAGGTAACGAAATTGGACAAGGATAGAAGAACACATTGGACATGGGCAATCCTTGGACGAAATGTTAAACCTAAGGCCAGTTTAGATTCCAACAATTTCGAAAATACCACTTCTCCAACGAGCTCTTCTTGTTTCTCGATTGTTTAACACAATAAATACAAAAAGAGAGAGATAAAGGGGGGGAGAAGGATTGGAATTTGGAAATAACACATTCCTATCCTTCTCCAACTTATGGATCATCATCGTCATCCTCACAGTTTAACTTGAAATCCGAAGCAACCCAAGGCATCACGTTGCGTAAACGTAACGAATATTTAAACGATCGATTTTAAAATAGGGTGCAAATGTTTACGATCTTGTTTGCAGTTTAATAGAATGAAACCGGCAAGATAAATAGATTGATCTTTTAATATTATTAACAGGGAGGGAGGAAATGGATGGATGGATGGTACATAATAATATCCATACATCCATGCATAACCGATTGTGATTATAATCTCGTTTATTATCATTATTAATTATTTAACTAATTAATTAATAATATTGACATGGATATTCCTTCCCCTCGTTTTAGCCATCATAACGGAATTTCCACTGTCTCTTTCTCTCTCTCTTTCCCTTTCTCATTCTCTCACTCTCTCTGGAACTATCCCCTGTCAACTAAGTTCAAAGTTTCCACGAGAAATTAGTAGAACTCGTTTGCACCCTGAGACAGGTAGTTTCGTGCCAGAGCTGTTATAACGACGACGAACTCTCTTCTCTCAGTTGACGTCGTATGCATAGGCGTTACATGCAAGGACACGAGAACGTCGAGAGAGAGAGAGAGAGAGAGAGAGAGAGAAAGAGAGATTCTCCACCTCCCTCATCTCCTTTTCATCTCCTCCTATCTTCCTTCTCGACGTTGCTTTTAGCTTTCCCGTTTAACAAGTCACGTTTTCTAACCAGCTTCGAATTAATAATAAAAGCTTGAAGTAGCATTTTACGATGTTTAAAATTTATACAACTCGGTGAAAACATTTTTTAATCTACGGAGAGAGAGAGAGAAATCTCATTTTCATTTTTATCTAAGTTCCTATCTTTAACTTTTCATTTATCGTTATCAATATCATTTTTAATAATAATTTGTAATTTGTATTTAATTTTATTCCAAAATCGGACAGAACTTTCTGGTAGATTTAATATTTGCTTGTCAAGTACAAAATAGAGCAAAAAAATAAAACATAAATGCACACGATTGAATTGAAGCTTTGCTTCATTTCATACTTTTGATAACCTAAATTTTTAAGACGGATTATCCTCAGTAAATGTAAACTCCGTTGTGAAAGAGATAAGAGAAAAATAGAAATAAGAAAAAAAAAAACAAGAAAGGGGAAGAAAGTGAAGGGGGATAAATTTTAGTCTTTTCAATGAGGGAAGGGGTATTTCAAATTCGCATAAATGCATAGCGATCGAGAAACGAATTTTCTTGGATACTGGTTTCGATCTATCCATACTCTCTCTCTTTCTCTCTCTTATATACAATTTATCGTCCTGGACGATTCAATGGATCCTTATTCGCAAATCCGATCCAATTTCACACGATAAAATGGGTAACGTAAGCCAGTACACTTATCGAGAGAAAAAGGTGAGATAGAAGAAGAAGAAGAAGAAGAAGAAGAAGAAGAAGAAGTTTGATGACCCACCCTTTTTCTTTCTTTTTTTTACCTTCTTCATATTTTCTTTTTATTTTTTTTTTTTTTTGATAAGTATTCATATATCGTTGATTTTCCGGACAATTTAAAGTTTCGAGTTTACGGGAAAGTTTCGATTGTTCTTACTTTATTCCCATTTCTCGTTTTCCACTGAGAGACACTTCGTTCGAGACTTTTTGACACGACTATGACATTGCAAAGGACGTTCTAATTAGCAGCAATATCTTCCGCTCGATCTCCCCATTGTAGTTTTCAAGCAAAGAACCAGCTTCGCGGGTATTTCGAAAAGTTCAAACAAACATAACACGTAGAGACGTATTTAATTAAGCAAGTTTATTTCTAATTTCTTATATTCTCTTCACGTCTCTTGTCTCTCTCTCTCTCTCTCTCTCTCTCTCTTTTATTCTTTAATTGAATTTTATTTAAACTCATGACAATGTTGTATTTACTTTAGAATTGGCTTAAAGAACTTTTACTGTACTTAACAATCAACTACAATTCGTTGATATATTTTTTCTTATAAAAAAATTCTTTAAAACTTGCGACTAAAAATTTAAATGTAAAAAAATTTCTTTGTCGTTAGTATAGGACATATAAAAAAAAAAAGTAAAAAAGTAAAAGAGTTTCTCCGATGCGAAAGAAAATTCAGTGATTATGTTTAACTGAAACCAAGAGGGGTGTCAGGCGAATGAACACGTTAACGATTTTACACTCACAGTTCAGTAATTTTATTTTAATCGAATCATATATACCTCCTTTTTTTTTCTTTTTTTTTTCTCTCTCTTTAACACGTTACCTCCGTCCTCTATTCTTTGTTTCATTTTTCCCTTAAAAAGAAGATTTCTTCTGTTTCTTTTTCACTCGTTCCTCCCCATTTTTATTCAGTTTGACCATTCTCTCTTAAAGGGGGAACGAGATTCGTTTTAAAATCATTTGCAATCAGTTGCGTACTTCCGACTATGGCAAAAAGTCATAATTTTGTTCCATTACGAAAGAGGGCAACGAGCAACAACGAGCAACAACAGCAACAGCAGCAACAGCCAGGAAGCAAAGCCATCTCGAACGGACGAGCGATAAATCGATTACATCGTTCTCGATTCCACGAACACCGTATTCACCCTCCAATACTACCAACCAATAGTAGTAGTAGTAGTAGTAGTAGTTAACGTTCACTAAGAAGATAATGGAAAGTCCGTAGTCGAAAATTGTCACTCCGATGTTGCAAAGTTACGCGCGTAGATGTTGGTAGTCTCGTTAAAGCAATTTTACACCAATGTAAATCACCTTCTTGTGTGTGTGTTTAGGCATCATGCTCTTAATCTACAAATCTATCGAGAATACGAATCGTCCTAGAATCGTAATAAACGATCATCGAATTGTTTCGATATCCCAATCGGGAATATTTGTAAATCGTAAAACGTAGTAGCTGTAGTATTTACACGATTCATTTTAAATTAGGTTTATTCCGTAGACAGAAGTATAAAGTATTTTTATTGGAAAGTTTATTGACTTGAGTATTTATTAACGATAGTTTTGCAATTTTGGATAAATCAAGAATCGATGAAGAAAATAAAACGTTGTGTGAGGTTTACTCCTGGGTGATTAAGTTGGAGACATTCAACAACCCTTTTTTCAAGACGAGTATCACAATTCATGTTCTAACAAAAATTTTTGCTTGAAAATTTTTTTACATACTACTGAAATATCGATAAATATATCATAAAAAATACAAAGTTCTATCTTTTCATTGGTCGTCAAAAAAAATTCTTAAAAACTGCTTAAAAAACCAGCAGTTGCATGGAGTAACCACCTTAAGATTAAATAAAAAATTGAATGATATTAATGAAAAGATAACTTAGATATCGATTTAGATTTAGTTACACGTCGTATATTATAAATATATGTCTAGAGTTTGGTAATAGTACACGGGCAGCCAATATTATTTCCGCCAATCACGGCACATGATAGTCCCGTAAGCATTTACGGTGCACCAGCGAGTGCAAAATTGATTCCGCAAATGCCACGATAGATTGAGAGAGAAAGAGAGAGAGAGAGAGAGAGAGAGAGAGAGAAAGTAGGGGATGGAGAGAGAAAGTGAAAGAGAAACTACACAACTATAACAACTATAGTATGTCTACGCAATTCGATAAAGCTAGCCGTTGGTTGGTTGCAGCTTTGAGGGTTCTGTCGATATCGATCCTTAAACCTCTACGACCAAGCTTTCGTGGTACATACCTAGGAGAGTACTTGCCTTTAACGGAGAAGGGGGAAGTAGAGGTGGTGGTGAAGGTGGAAGAGAAGAAGGAGGAGAAGAAGGAGGAACCCCATCTCCTTGAAACCTTATATTACACGCGAAAACACTTACAGGAAATACAGGCCGATTTTCTGTTTGTAACATCGTTTCCAATCGGCTATAAACGCCACCCTAACTTTTCTAGTCCTGTTTCTAGTCCTGTTTCTAGTTATTTGTTCCTTTTTTTTTTTATTCTTACGTGTACAAATACTTTACTTACCTTTCTTTTCTCTTTGTTCCGAGCAAATTATCTATCGTTTACATGATGCACCGAAAGGGTCAAATAATAAGGCAAATTTTGTTCTTTATTTTGTTGAAATATATAAAAAATATTAAGAAATATTATTAAAGCAACCAGAAGGAAAATCACGATGAAATTTTATTGAACGATATGGAAAGAAGTGGTGGATTATACGAGCAAAGTTTACTCGTTGTTTTAATTATCTCTCAACTTGCGATTAAAACATTGGAAAAAGTTATATTACACTTTTGGTTTAGTTTGTTAATTAGTTTACTGTATTACTCGGTCATGCAATTGGGAATCGTAAATGCAATCATTTTAGTACACTGGTTCGATTCGAATGTGTATTGTTTGTTGTATCCACAATCGTGATTAAAAAATTGAGTTTGAAAATGATTAATCGAGAGAAAAGATTATTGAAGAAGAGAATTAAGCAAGGAAAAGAAGGATTCCTTTACCCTTGAAAATAAAAATGCCTAATTTCATGGCACTTCGTGTCACGATGCAACAAGCTATTACCCATTCCGTGTATCTTTCACGATCAGTATCGTTCCTCGCACGATCTCTATACTCCTCTTTCTCTTCCTCCTTCTTCCTTTATAATAATTACAGGCTGTTACGCTAAAAGCAGGCCCATGTAATTTACCCTCTCAGATATAACCCCTATACGTACATGGGAATACATTTACCTCTTACTCTCCTCCTGATCGATATTCAATTATTATTAGATTGAAACGAACGAATAAAAAGAAGATTCCTTTCCTACGAAAAAGATATTTTAATTTCTTTATTGTTTTATTTTTTTTCTTAATTTATTTTAACATTGATTTTTGACAATTTTTTTAAATAATATTATTGCACCTATATTTCTCTGAAAATAAAATCAATTCTATAAAATATTTCTATAAAAATAAATAAATAATTGTTCAAAGTCTTAAAAATACATTTTGCATGCATCTTTCTTGAAACAATTGTACTTGTATCTATTTTCATTGTTATTGTTTATACTTTATCCTTTGTTTGTTGTTTTCATTCACGAATAAAAGCAAAGGACACGTTTATCGGCAAACGAAAGATCGTTTAATCTGCGATCTAAGGATCGACCTTGCCTGCAATAGTTTCACACTTAACGGCTTTTGGTATGCAAATGCTGCTGAAGAAACATGTGCAATATCTCGAAGGTTGGCCACCTGCCAGGTCTTATCCATTCTCGGCAAGTTCCTCGTTTCTCTACCCTATTCTCCTCTCTTCCCTCTCTCTTTCACTGTTTCTCCTCTCATGCTTTCAACCTTCCAACATCGGCCTAACTCTTGCTCCTGAACGAAAGTCACGCAGACACGACCTACGCTACTACTACTACTACTACTACTACTATTACTACTCCTAACTTGTTACAACAGAACATTACATATTGCCACTGGATCGTCTTCGAAGTTATGCCAAACGTGGGTAAACATTTCTAAGAGTACCAACTATTTTTGATTTCTTCAAAATAATTTCCCTTCCTTCTCTCTCCCTTTTTTTCCAATACAATTAAAATGATTTATAAAATACAAATGCATTGGATATCATTTTTACGATAATTTTCTATATATTAGATTGGTGGAAAAGAAATGTCGCATTTTTGGCCACAATTCAATGGAAAAATGCGACATTTCTTTTCCACCAACCTAATATATATATTTTCATAAAAACGAACTTCCTTATATAACAAGGATTATCTATATTTATCGTTAACGTAACAATTTGTTAATTTAATATACAGATATGCAGTAATACGTAAACATAAATGTTCGAGCCTAGGAGGCTTGAAGTCCATGGTTACGGAGNCAAACGTGGGTAAACATTTCTAAGAGTACCAACTATTTTTGATTTCTTCAAAATAATTTCCCTTCTTTCTCTCTCCCTTTTTTTCCAATACAATTAAAATGATTTATAAAATACAAATGCATTGGATATCATTTTTACGATAATTTTCTATATATTAGATTGGTGGAAAAGAAATGTCGCATTTTTGGCCACAATTCAATGGAAAAATGCGACATTTCTTTTCCACCAACCTAATATATATATTTTCATAAAAACGAACTTCCTTATATAACAAGGATTATCTATATTTATCGTTAACGTAACAATTTGTTAATTTAATATACAGATATGCAGTAATACGTAAACATAAATGTTCGAGCCTAGGAGGCTTGAAGTCCATGGTTACGGAGAATAGTAGCCGTCCCGTTAACAGAATTATGCCGAAAATCAGGAAGGAGTGAGAGAGAGAAAGAGAGAGAGAGAGGATTCGTGCGATTAGTACGAGGCGTTGTGAGTTATTAGCTGTTTCCCTAGAGAATTAGCACTAAATTAGCATACTATTATATTAACGTTTGCTCGCTCGCACGCACATAGGCACAGGGCTTGTGTTTGATAATTCCCTTAATCCCTTAGTTTATCTTCTCGCGATCCTATTACTTCCGGCCGCGGAAATCCTTCCGTACGTTTCGATTCAGATTTCATCTTTTAGTTCTTTATTTTTCCTTTTTTTTCCTTTCTTTCTTTCTTTCTTTCTTCCTATCTACACGAAAATCCACTTTAGCCCATTTTACTCGATAAATCTAAAGTACTTCTATAATACATTACTGAATGTACAAATTAAAAACAAAAAAATGAAACAAACAATAAAATATCTGTTATATCTAAATTGACATTAATTGATCATTAGGAAGAATCGATTAACACTTTAATGGTATCTCACAAATAATGTGTACGTGTGTGTGATTATTATCAACACACTCTCTTTGACTGATAACATAATACGATATAATTATTTTTATTAATATTTCATAACTTCGTCTCTTTGATTTACACGAATAATTATTATTTTCTTTACCCATTTTTCTATTTTAATTTTTATACATTTCTCAAATTAATCCAATCATTTAAATTACATATATTAATATATACAATATTCTATATTATATATATAAAATGCATACAGTATTCTGTATAAATACAATACTCTATTAAAAATATTAAAAATATAATCAATTAAATTAATTCAAAATACAAATACAATATTCTATTATATACAAATATTCTCTACGCGATGTTTCTTTTTTCGTGCAACATTGCAACCATTAAAGTATTAATAAATAAAACAAGTACATATATATGTATGTTTAGAATAGGAAAATGAATAGGTATATGTTTAGCTATTAGTAATTCGCAAGGTTAGCCGATAGAACTTGTTGGAGTTGGAAGGGTCGTGAGAGAGAAACCGCAACGAGCTACGTCAGCCGAGTGCTGTCGGCTATCAGGCACGACATTAGGAGAAGGTGCTAATTTCAGGTCATACCCTTAGCTTCTACTTCTACTTCTACTTCTACATCTCTCTCTCTCTCTCTCTCTTTCTCTCTTTCTCTTTCTCTTCCCTTCCCTGTTCCTCTTCTCATTGCAGTGTGTATATCTCTCTCTTTCTCAGAACAAGTCGTGTC
Organism: Mischocyttarus mexicanus; assembly: GCA_023678845.1. Taxonomy (NCBI): domain Eukaryota; kingdom Metazoa; phylum Arthropoda; class Insecta; order Hymenoptera; family Vespidae; genus Mischocyttarus; species Mischocyttarus mexicanus. Next base: position 140,711 of record JACGTP010000072.1, read on the forward strand.
TAAAGTTCCAAGGTCTCCCTCAGGGATATACATCGGAAGAGACGGTGTATAAGCTGATCCTGTACTCCTTCTCTTCTTCCTACTCTCGACTTTCCAACCCTTTCCTCTTCCTTCCTTCCTCCTTTCCTCCCACAGCATCCTGGACAGCTTCGTGCAAGCACGCCAAAGTCTAATGGTCTAATGGTCCTCTTCACTTTGTAACGTCTATTCGCTAAACAGTGCTATATGGTCCTACAACCAGGAGAGTTATTCTCGCGAAACGTTCCTTAACCTAAGAACGATTGGACCTTTGTAATGAACAGATAGACCACTCTATTTCTATCTCTCTCTCTCTCTCTTTTCAGTTGAATATATTCTCTTCTATCAAAGATCTTAACAGTTTCATTCCGATAAATGGCTTTTAGATTAAGATTTCTAATCTTCGTGATTGAAAACTACACGAATTGGATAACAACGATTACTATTTATTATTATTATTATTATTATTTTATGATCCTGGAAAAATTTTATGATTTAGGAAAAACATAAAATAGTAGTAGTTTTAAATATATAAAAAGTGGTGTAAGTAAATGGAAGTATGGGTTAATTTATATGTTTAACTTCGACCATCAAGAGGAAATTTCAAACTTTAGAATTACTCTAACATGAAAATGGGGGAACAGAGAGAGAGTAGCCAAAGGCAGACGTTTATCTGGGAGCCACGTAGTAAGAGAATGTACGGCTCTTTCGTTTGCTATCTTGAGAATCGTTCGTTCATTGGAAACAAATAGATCTCCAAGTTGGTGGCTCATAGTTTGAAGGAAAGTTAGACTTGCCGTCGTAACGATGAGATATCCGTTTGTAGAAGCATCTACTTATCTACTATCCGATATCCCCGTTCTATACTGGAAAGTCCAATGGGAAATCCTGGGCTCACGTAATTCGCATCTCGTTTCAAGATTCCTAAGACCATGTACATATATACACATATACATACACATATATATGCTATTACTGGTCCTTGGTGTGGCTACGTATATTCTCCTTTTCAAGAGAAACCTAATGCAATAAGTTTTGTTTGAAACTTTGCTTTTTTTTCTTCTACTTTTTCTTCTTCTTACTTCTTTCTTACTTCTTTTCAAATTCCTTTGGGATATATTATTATAGTTTGGCTTATTTTCTTTTTTTTTCTTTTATTTAATATCTAATCTCGATAATATTAGGTTTGTCAAATATGAAATGAAACAGATTTCAATCCAATGATACGCATTTTTTGCTCCATTTTATACTTTGAGAAACTGATAGAATATTTTAAGAAATCATTCGGGGAAAAGAAAAATTGAACAACTATACTTTAACTTTATTACAAGAAATCTCTCCTCCTTCTATTTTACCAAGTCTCACATATACTATCTAAACGTTTTCGTAATTCTATTTTATCGTATAGAAAGAAGAAAAGTAAGAGAGAAAAATAAAGAAAAGTTGGAAGATAAAAGGAAAGGAGTTCACGATAGGACGATGACCATCGTAAATCTTCGGTCTTCCAAGTCAATTCGAATTTTGTTACGCGTTGAAATTTTGTGAATGGTCGTAAAATAGAAGAAAAACAAAAAATAAGAGTAGTGTCATCGTGATCAAGGATTTATTTTAAACGAGATAAGATTACGGGGTATTGGTTGTCATATCTTCGAGTTGAGTTTATTAAAAGAAAATTTGTTCGAAATTATTAACCATTACTTTCGAGAATAATCTAATAAATAAAAATCAAGAGACAGAAAGGTTTGATCGTTCGTAAAATCTTTTCTTGAAGTATAAGAAATAAACTTAAACTAGAAGAGCTTTTTATATTTCACCGTGTTGGTCGAAAAAATAGAAACAAAAAAAAGGTAGAAGAGAAATCCATCCTTCGGATTCGTAAGAAGAAAACAATTTTACATTCGTCGATGGATTTCGACTAACGTAAAAGAAGAAAAAGTAAAAAAAGAAGAAGAAGAAGAAGAAGAAGAAGTTTTTCTATAAGAAAAGGAAAGAACGTCGTTTTTACTTAGCTGTCAAGTAAAAGCTTTCTATATGATAGAAAATAGATCAACGTGAAAAAGTAAGCTTGTCGAAAAATCTACTTCTGGAAAATCAATTAAGAATCGAAGAGTTGAAAAGCTACACGGAAACTGACAAGACCATATACGAGTATATATGTACGTGTGTATATACATGTTGCGTGTAGGTGAAACTCATGTTTTAATCTCGTAAAAGCGATCGTAAAGCCAAGAAAAAAGGAAGAAAGGAAAGAAGGGAAGGATAGAAAGGAAGAAAGAAAAAAATTTGAACGTAAACACGCGGATTTACGCGGGTAAATACCCTCCTACACGTTCGGTTTCTTTGTCCCTTGACGTCGAGTGACGAATGCTGATCTATGTATACATATATATGTGTATGTGTGTGTGTGTGTGTAAGCATATATCTGTAATGTATAGAACACGTAGCTTTAGCGAGAATACAGGGACCGAAGAATTCATTGTAGTTGTTATGATACCTACGAAATGTTGCTGCACTATGCACTTCATCTTTGCATATACGTAGGCATATATGTTTATTGTACATATATGTGTATATACATACGTATATGTATATATATATATGCGTATGTATATTTTTGAATATACCTTACACGACCTCGTTACCCGTACGATACCAGAAACCAATGTGACATGTATATATTCTCGCATATATTTGTTGGACCAATTGCAAATCTCGTTTAAAGATCCTTCAGTCTGTTTTCTACTAGATAAATGTCTCTTCGTAGACATTTTATTTCCAAAATATACCTTTTCCTTTCTTTCTTGTCTTTTTTTGAATAAATTCAAGAGATCAAAAAGAAATGTCAAGTTATTTTGCTACAAATTTCTTCTTTCTAACTTTGAAAGATTTTTTTTGTAAGTGAAAGAGAGAGAGAGAGAGAGAGAGAGAAAGACTGGTTTATTTAAATAAATTTTAACGTGTGTTTTCTTTAAATATAATTATCATACCATTAATCATTTCGTTCATTTTAATTTAATTTAAATAGACAATATGAGGAGAGAGAAAAAGATAATGCAATTATCATTTTTGTCGATTAATTAACGCTTACTTGGTCGTACTTGAAGTTAATGTTAGATATTCTTTTGTTATTCTAACGATAAAGAGAAAATTAATTGTTCAGTTGCATGCATAAAGAACGCAGTGTTGGGGTAATGCTGCTTTCACTGTTGGTATATCTCCCGGTTCAGCAGATAGAGAAAGAAAACCCAAGTAACGGAGAAACGATGCAAACGGAAAACGCGACCGCTCTTCTATTGCAAATATTTATTTTCATGATTGAAATTAAGAATACCTCGAGTTTCTCGGTCTCTTTCCGGGTTTATAATACCGTGGCAATACCACCACCACCATCACCACCACCATCGTTGCTTGTACCTGTCTTTATCCATCGAAATCAAATTCTCCGAACGAGAGAATAGAGGATGATGCTCGCATTTCAAACTAACTCCCAACAATCTTCCGCATTACAATGTTTCCCCATGCATTACTTTTCTTTTTCTCCAACCAACAAACCAACCAAGCTTTTTCTCATACGTAATCATCTCATTTTTGTCTTCTTCTTTTTCTCAATGTTGAATTATGTATCCTACCGTACGGAAGAGAAAGAGAATTTTCGTTTCACCGAAATGAAAAACAAATCGTTCTTTTAAAAAGACATTTTTTCTTTTATTTTTCTTCTATTATATTTCTTATAACGAGTATAGTTATTATCGTTCCTATATATTTTGATTCTTAATTATTTAAAAAAAAAAACAAACAAACATCTGTTGATTTAGATGAGTGGAATAGAAAAAGACAAATCAGTATTCTTGTCATTTACTTTCTCACTCTTGTACGTGTCATAAAATCTATTTACATGGGATTCTCCTAGCCCTTCCTTTAGAAACGTTTGCATGATCGTTAAGAGTCCACCGAGGGTTGGAATGAAGAATTCGTGAGCGTTCGGTCGTGGGCATCGCTCAACCGAAACCTCCGGAATTTTATTAGCCCAAAGGGAGAAGCAATTTGCATGAAACGCCCGAAGATACGATGATTCTTTCTCGCTTTTCACCAACAACTTCCACAGTGTTCTATCTCTACCTCTCACTTTCTTTTTCTATCTTTCTCTCTCGTATACTCTTATTCGTGACTTTGCTTTTGGTATCAGGGAGAGAAACGTGGATATGCATTTTTGATTTACAGCGCAAGCGCTACTCGAATCCAACGAAAATTTTACGAGCCGACCTCTATCGTATAGAACTCAAATGTAATACCATAGTTCGTACCGAGATTTTATCATCCGAAAGGAGGAGAACTGAACGGAGAATTAGCATTGGAGAAATATATATCTCCTTTCTCACTTTCATTTTATATCTCTTCTCTTGCTTTTTCTATATTTTCCTCTATCCTAACTTTTCGAAAGAAAAACTATATCAAATATCGAAAAATTAATCTCATCGTGTGAACCAATATCATCAGGTTTGACGAAAAATTCAATTTTAATCTAATCCCATTCCTTTTCTCTTCTTCCTTCAAGCCACCGACACAATTTCCAACGTCGAACATCGAGATCTAATATTTTTCTTAATTTATACAAATTCGGTTTTCATTCGAGAAAAGAGAAAAAAACAGAAAATGAAGAGAAAAGCGTGAAAAACGTTTCTGAGATGTTAGAGTCAGCACGATTGAAAAACGTAATCTCTGTGAATTCAAGAATTGGTTACCACAGTTTTTCTCTGGGCTACTACTACTACTACTACTACTTTTTCTTCTATAAGACGAGAAATGACTATTTTATTAGTCGAAGAATATGAAATTTGCATGAGACTCTCAGAAGAGCACGGTTCTGCTTCTGCTTTTGCTGCTCTCTTCTCGCTTTCGTTTCAACGAGCACAGAGAGAGATCGTTGGATTACCGCGAACTTACCCCACAACCAACCCCCTAATCTTTTCCTTTTTCTTTCTACCATTGCATCTACCTTTTCTTCTTTCTCCCCTCACTCTCTTTCCCTCTCTTAAACTTACGACTTGAACTTTCGAAGCCGAAGCGAGTAGATTTATTGCCAGAGTATCACCAGGAAAAATAAAAAAAAATTGGATTCTTAGGGAAACGAATTAACAAAGTTTCTTCGTTCGGAGAACAAACGAGATTGAAAATGGAGCAGGGGAAGGAGAGGGGAAGCTGGAACAGCCTCTACCAAAAGCTTCTAATATAAAACTAAATGCGGTGAGAGGATTCTCGCGAATGTTTAATAACGAAACAAAAAATAAATAAAATTGTACGAATGAACGCCAACGAGATTCTTGACGATTCTGACTAAAAAGAAAGAGTGAATGAGAAAATGAAATTAATAAAAACAACGAATTGAATTCGTTCAAGTAGCTCTCTTATATTTTTATTCTCCAACTGAGAATAACAAAGTTTTATTTTGTATTTTTTCTATATGCAATACAATATTTCATCTTTTTCTTCTTTTTTCTTTCGATAGTAGTAGTAGTAGTAGTAGTAGTAGTAAAGGATAAGAACAACTAGTAAGGAGGAGAAGAAGGATCCTCTCGACTACTCGAACTTGTATCGAACGGTGAAATTGTCGAAGGAAGAGGAGGAGGAGGAGAAGGAGTAGAAGGACTAGGAGTTAGTAAGTCGAACTCCCTGAATATGCAAACACCCAAACCAATTCAAGGATATATCCCCTCTTGGATCTCGACGAAATTGAATAGCCTCGAGTCGTTTGGTAATTGATCTAAAGCGAGATTATTCTAGAATTATGAGACACGTATTACATATTAGAAAAATAATAATCCCTTAAAATAAGGATCTCGTTTTTGTTTTATTTTTGTGTCCATTGAATAAACTATTAAAATGATCTATGAAATGACGCTTTTAGGATGTAGGATTTAAGTTGTTATTTAATTCTTATTTAACTCTTAAGAAAAATCTTTATACCAAAAAAAAAGTATCGAGCACGTGCTATGTGTGGAATTTTTGAAACAACACTTCGTACCGATAGGGTTAATAATAATCGTATATCAATTAAAATCGATCTTTCGAAAGGAGTTGGATTTTCGTGTGAAAAAGAAACGAACAAAATTTTGCTTTCTCCGTTTTGAATAAAAAAAAAAGGTAACTTAACTTTTTCCTAGCAGGGGAGGAAGGGAGAAAAAATAATTGTGTGAGAGAAAGAGAGAGAGATGGAGATTCTCGAGAAGAGATCCGTGAAATAAATGAAAATGTAAAGCATCCCCCTGGTTGTTTAGATCTCCCCTTTAGAATTACAAGGACGTAAAGAGGTCTCTTACAAAGGAACGGAAGCTAAGCTCGGCCGTCAGGACGGCGTCGGTTCCGCTGTTTAATCGCGAACTCCTCGCTCCGTTGCGTAGACCCAACCTCTGCGTTGTATAAATAACGTTGGTTTTACATTTTTATGGTAGCCCGAATGGACGCGTGACGTTGCGAGCGCGACCACGCGAGGGTGAAAGCGTTGCTAACTCATGGGAGAAAGAAAGAAGAGAAATGAGAGAAATTGTAAGAGAAAAGAAAGGATGAGAAAGACAGAGAGAGAGGAGAAGAGAAGAGAGGAGAAGAGAGAGGAGAGCTCCGATCCCGAGGCTGGCATGTCAGAAAAATAATGTATAAATTTGTGGAAAGGCAGGACCGTGTTATTTACGTAGAAAGCCCTGCTCTAAAACGACCACGAGCTTTAACCAAAAAAGATAAGAGAGTAAACGAGAAAGAAAAAGAGAGAGAGAGAGAAGGAAAGAAAGAAGCTTCTTTTTATACCAGCACAATAGTGACCTCCTAGTTTCACCCTTCACGAGAATCCTTCTTTCTCTCTCTTTCTCTAACACACACAATTTTCTTCTAAAAAAAAAGAAGGGAACAGAAACTGTTCGTTATGTGTAAGGTTATAGAAAATGTCATAATACCGACTACTACTACTACTACTACTACTATTACTGTGACGACATGTGTAAGAATACTTTTTTCTATAAATTCTAGGAACGGGGAAGATGCTGTTGCAAACGGTCCGGAACGAAAGTACCCAACCTTTCTTCCTCTCCCTTACTCTCCACTCTTCCAGGGAATTTCAATTTATTTTCACTTTAAAATATAATCGATATTATGATGATTAATCTATGATGAATCATTATGATATAAAAGGCAATGTATATTTAAAAGGAACAATATTTTTCGGTTAGGTTAATAATCGAAACACCATCATCGTGTTTGATTGTAATATTTTATTACCAATTTCCAATTAACTGTTATTTTATATAATTATTAACTATATTTTTGTCTAGAAAATGGATTAATTGGTTTAATCGTTAGATCGAAATTCATTCTTATTATCGTTTAAAGGGTTCAATCAAAACGATTAGTTCCAAAATTAAAATGATTTTTACATACATCCCTGTTTTATTATTTTAATAGTAGTAGTAGTAGTAGTAGTTAACGGGAACGATTGTATAGGAAATAATTCATGCGAGTGTGATTTACAGCAATGCTTAGGATATTGACGAATTACTCTCGTAGACGCTTTGCAGATCATTGACAAACCATTTCTCCAGACGGTAGGAGAATTATTGACCTCTAAAACACATCGTGAATCATTGACAAACTACTCAGTAGAATCGCATATTGACGAAACACTCTCGTAGGCATCCTGTAACCGATTGACAAACCATGAATCATTGACAAACTATTGTACCTCGAAGATACCGTGCTTGAATCATAGATATTGTCAAACGTTTGAATCAATATCATTTATCAACACTATCATCCCTAAATAAATGATCATTTTTATTTAACACACTTATGGTTTATTAAATAAATACAAATATATAATAATGAATGAATTAATTCGAGTATATTATTCTTTTAAAACATTGACTGCTAAACAGAAATCACATGTTTCGTTCAGAACCCCATGATGGTAACTTCATGATCCAAGATTTCACATAAAAGTTAATCTTTTATCATCGGTTTTTGATAAACTTTTTATATCAAAGTGTATTCTAATTAATGATAACGTTTTACATACGCCAATTGTAAATTTTCATTCAACTTTTTACAATTGAAGTAATTCAAATGTTCCTCTTTTCACCAATGGAACTCATCCAACGTGGTACAGTCAAAGTGTTTCAAAGAATTCAAATAGAATCTTTACAATTAACGATGCATATAATTAAGATGATTTTAATGTAAAATTTGAATTAATTAATTTGTTATTGTGTAAGTTAAAACTATGAATATAAATAATATATTTTCATAGTTTAACTTTATGTGTTGATAGTTTAATAATTGTTTGAAAATTCACATCCATAAGGACAATTCGTTCGTTGCGTTTATACGTGTTTCATGTTAGCTTATCGAGTAATTACTGCAATGGTGCAGCTCGTACGTCCCATTACGGCTTGCAATTAAGAAGTTATTTAATTGGTACATAGCGTTCCGTAACAGAACTCTGAGTTCTCCATACTGAATGAAAACGGAGTCCAACGTGGAAAGGTAAAAATTTTGTTTCTCTCTCTCTCTCTCACTTATTCGAACCCTCCATTTCATCAACTTCATTTTCCTGTTCAAATAACGAAGAGAAGAACGGAAAGTACGAGGGAAAAAGAAAGGAAGAGTTGTCGTGGATTTAAGCTTCGCGAGGCAATTCGTAACGCTGTTTATAAATCGAAGGAATAAAAAGAAAAAAAGAAGAAGAGGAAAATGAAATAGGATCAAATAGAAGAGGAAAAAGGATACAAATGGCCAAGGATTAAGATGCTCTCTTTCGTTATACGAAATGACAACGACAACTAAGGGACAAAGATATTATGATACTTGAAAAATCGTGCGAAAGTATTTCGTTTCGTTTCTCGCTCAGTTATAAAAGTAACTTCTTCTAGTTCTACTTCTACTTCTACTTCTGTGCTTCTACTTCTTCTCTTCTTTACCTTTTCTCTTTCACCGACTATAATTCAAGCACTCTCGGCTTTTATTTCCGCCTCTGCAACAACACGGATACTTATACTCGTTTCTCTACCTTACCTACCTACCTACTTATTTCTCGATAACGGATTCGTTTCAACGCATCGTTTTCCTGTATCAAATAAATCCACTTTTATCATAAATCACTTTCTGAATGATACGTAACATGCATATATATGCAGATAACATAAACACATACACACTAAAAGTAGTTTTATCAAAAGTTAAATACACGTTGTTACTTATTCGGAAATAAATAATAAATCGAGTTATATATGAGCATATAATAAGTGGTTGAAATCAAAATTTAAAAAAATAATGAATTTACCAGTTAATTCACGTCATATTATTTTAAACTATAATAAATTAATACGTCCAATATTGTCAAAAATAATAATTAAATATCTCGAAACAAGATATATATGGCTTACAATTAGATCATTTTCATAATTATTAGCATACATACATATATTGGGTCGGTGGTAAAAAAATGTCGATTTTTTGGATTACAATTCAATGAGAAACTCCCACAATTTTTTTCCACCAACTAAATATATATAAAATATAAATAAAATAAATATTATTAATCGTATAATAAGATCGAAATATCTAAGTTACAATAATGAATGATTAATATATTTGACTAATATATTTCTTTTTCTTATTATTACTTTTCCATTAAATTCCCGTTTACTCAGGGGAATGAATTTTTGTACAAATATCACGTGACGGAATTAATAGGAAGCGACGACGATCAATTAAAATCCCGTTTAGGTAATCTTCGTGTCCGTGTATTTCCGAATGATTGCTACCATCGACTTTCCGATATTCGGGGAGAATAATCTCGGTAAATCGTGCGTACTGAAAACGGATGTTCGTCAAAGCGTAGAGAGACTTGTACTACGTATACTACTTCCTCTCAATGTACGAATGTATGTATCTGTCTACCAACCTACCTACCTACCTACCTACCTACCTTCCTACCTATCTTCCAATTTAACCATATACATATATATATGTATACCCCATATGTACATACGTGAAATTAATTTTCTCTCTCTCACACGACTCATTTCACATTCCAGCTGTGCGCGGGCAACCGAGCACGTGTCAAGCGAATCGCGACCGTTTAAAGCGAATTCCCCGCCAAATTGGATCGGATTTCATAAACCGGCTAAAAGCATCTCTCGCTCTCGCACTGTCCAACTCGGTGACAACGTGGTGACAAGGACGACGACAATATTCTCCATCTCCTTCCTCTCACCCCTTCTTTTTTTTATTTTATTTTTCATCCCATTCTATACATTTTCTTTTTCTTTTTTAGTCAAACGACTCCACCGCCGTTTTCTAATTTGCCTAACCTCCGGTCCATCCTCTTTCCCTCTCTCTCCTTTTATTTTCGACTTTTTATTTCGCTCGACTATTATCAGCTATGAAATAATGAAAATTCGTTTTCTGGTTCACGTGTTAATGAGTCTCGTCAAGTGGAATTTTGTTCTGGTCGAAGAAGATAAAAAGAAATAATAAAGATTTAGGGAGTTTCTCGATCAGTGTGTTTCTTGTCTGTTAATTTTAATATTTTTCAATTAATATAGATCGATAAGAAAATATCTCTTTCGAGTAACGAAAAGTGATTTTGTAATTCAAAGTTTCTTTTTTCGAGGAACGCGTATATTATTTCAATAAGATTTCAATCAGTTTGTGTGTATTAAAAAGGTATTGTTAATAAAAAATTCAAACCTTTTAATACTCCCTCTCTCTCTTGTGGAAATTTTATTTTATAGAAAAAGGAGAGAGAGAGAAAAAAAAGACTATCCTGATTTTTGCATGAAAATCTAATCCGAAACTCTCTCTCTCCCTCTCTCATATCGGATTCCGTTTCACGAACAAAAAAAATCTTTCAGCATCTTTTAATATCTAAAGTGTCACACCATTGGGAAATTTTGTAAAAAAGACAGAGGAAGGAGAGAAGAGATTTGGAAAGAGATGGAGGTGTGTGAGTAAAGAAAAAGAAGAAAAAAAAGGAAAGAGAAGTATAAGGTTCTTAGAGTGGTTAAGAAAAAGAAGTTGGGTGATCGTGGGACTATAATACTAGAAAGGAAAAGCTAGGAAAAGATTGGTGAGCGAGATTACGCGAGAAGAATCGCGAGTAATCCTTTGGAGAAAGAATTCTTCTATAGTTCGTGCAAAAATGCATCTCAGTAATCGTGAAACGGCCAGAGAGGTAGTAAAGTTTTGTTCGGACCAACGAATGAAACTTAAAAAAAAAAAAAGGAAACGAATGAACGAGCGAACGAACGAACGAACGAGAGAATTCATTTCCTATCATGTCGACGTGATATTTTTCTACTCGGAGTAGTCCTCCTCTCTTTCCGTTATCTTTCAAAGTTGTTTCATGACACGATCGATCCATCAAAAAAATAAAAAAAAAAAACGAAGGAAAAGCAATTTCCTTCCATTAAAAATTTTCCCTAAAAATCTTCACCCATTTTATAAAAACAAAACCATAACAATATTAAATGTTATTTTTCCTAACTATCAAAATTATATCTAAAATGTATAAAAATAGATTCTCCGATGGAACGATGATTGATCTATCGAAAAAAAAGAACTAGGGGAAGAGAAAAATCAACTTCCTTTCATTTTATCAGATTTTTGTTAAAAAGAAAATTCTTTTCATTGGTATATTAAACAAAAAAAAATTGTAATAAAGTAATGGTTAAAAAAATCATATTTGATATTCATCTCGTAAAATTGAAGTACGATTACAGATGAGGATTGATTTATTTTGCCTATAATTATGAAATTGGTATAAGTCATATATTTCTTGTTTCGAGATGTTTCATGAATTGCATTCGTATATTAAATGAATTCCATATAATGTTGAAATTACAACTAATATCTAAATGTTTATTTTTTGACAATATCATCATTGTAAAGATTATATTTAATGAATTTAGTTTAAAATATTATCAAACACTAATATTAAACACTTTCATAATTATGGGCTCATAATATATCTTTTGGAAAAATTATATTATATATTAAATAAATTTAAAATTAATAATATATTTATTACATATTTATTATATATTATATATTTATTATATTAAGTTTGATATAACATGTATAATCTATAAAATATATAAATCGATCTATCACGATTTGGTAGAAGAAATCGAGTAGACAGATTAAGATTGGTAAGTGGATTTCGTTTAGGAATCGTTGAAGAGCGTGGGAATGGAAGATAAAAATCCTGAAAAGAGAGTGGAGATTATAGTAAGAAATTAGCTTGGTTTGATTCCCTCTCTCTCTCTTAACTTCGTTCAACTGTGCAGCAGCAACTAACTCGGTTGCAGTCAACTTAATTCCTTCGAAACGGTTGCAACAAGAAAAAGAACGAAATCATTCGTTAATGAGAACATCAACGACGATTCCTAGATAGTTCGATCTGTCGATAAAAGATCCAAGTGGTTAGATTAAATTGATCAACCCTCTTAAAACTCGTTCATCTCGAACACGTAATAATAGTGTTGCTTAGTGCAGATAGTAAACGGGAAAGAGTATAATAAACTGAGAGGAATAATGATTCTTAGATTGGTCGTAACGAAAATCTTACAAAAAGTAGTAATTTGATAACATGAATTAGAAGATGATAAAGATATGAATATAGATTTAGATTTCACGTTGATTCATAAAGTTTTCGCCAATTCGCTAAAAGAAAGAGAGAGGGAGAGATGTTACGTAATGAACCATAATTAATTCCATCTCGTTTCATTTTAAACCTCTACAAACGTGACCTTCTCGTCTAAATCGGATTACAATGTGCTACCGGTGGAATTATCGCATCGAATACTACACCGGTGTAAATTATTTTAAAGGCAAAAGGTGATTCAAACTAAAGCTTTGCATTAATTTACAAACGCTACGTAACTATCTCTCTTTTATTGCGTTGTTGATTAATTAATCATTTAAAAAGAGTAACACCCAAACAAGAGAAAGATTTTATACGATTAATTAAAATAAATAATTATTTATTTAAAATAGAATAACACACAAATCAAGAGATTTTCTCGTTAAATCCTATTTCCTAAATTATCGATCATATTATAAAGTTCCGTTTATCCCAGGAATTCTTCGTTAAAGAACATTTACGAAATATAGCAAACAAAGGATCTTGCTTCGGTAAATCATTTGAGGAAGCGCTCATCTCTGTGCACTTCGCGACGACGCACAATGGTTTGCAGCCTCCGATATCCCCTCTTCCCTTTTCCCCAAGTCGCCCACCCTGGCAAAAGCCCCAACACTAAACTAGGACGGGTTTTAGAAACGTGTTTTACTGCGATACGATTTACGATTGGTTCTGAATCCAGATGCTGGCTCGATTTCCCCACCCTTTCTCTTAAGAGTAAAGACTAGTTCTCCTCCCACTTTACAGCTCCAAATTCACTTACGCTACTGCCAAACGTTTTACTCTTGAGTTCTTCCTTCTCTCTCTCTCTCTCTATCCCATTGCAACAACTTCTTCCTTTTCTCACCTGTAACAAAGAAAATGAGGGGAAAACTGTTTAGAGAAGCTTGAGATAAGGAAAGATGTAATTCGGATTGATTGATTGCATTGGATGCAATTAATTCTCGTTAAATTTTTTCCCTCGAGTTAATTAATATAGAAAAATTTGTCTTAAGTGTAAATTATACGAGATATTTTTATTTCAAAAAGATATAATTCTTCTGGTATTTATTTTCATTTCTATTTAATTTATACTGCAACACGAGTTTCCCGGAGTCTCATAATTTATCAAGTTCGTTTATCAGTCTCTCTTTTTCTTGTAAAAAAAAAATCTGTCGGCAAAGAATTTGAAAGTAATGACGTTTACTAACAGTTCCTATATCTTCCTTCTCCACCCACGTCTACCCCTCTCGTGTCTCCGTAGTCCATTATGCGTAAATTCATTTATCTTCGTAGCTTGTGTGTGATATAACGAGCACGAGCTTCATTAGATCGAAGCTCATAAACGTGGCATACGACGCATCGGAAAAATAAGTGAGAGTGAGAGAGAGAGAGAGAGTCATTGTAGGTGGTTATCAAGGACATAATCTATACGCACGCGTACACAACTAATTGCCGAAGCCGCTAATTAGTCATTCCAAATGTACGTTTTTTTTTTTTTTTACTGAGTTCGTCGAACCAAGTTTTCAGTTCGATCACGTGGCTCGCGAGACTAATTAACGCAACGAGTCGCTCAGCGAATCAACCAACCAACCAACCAACCAACCAACACTTCGTAGTGGCGTATCATCTCGTGTGTCGAGTTTAATCGTACTACTCTTCTCTTTTTCCTTTTTTTATTTTTCTTCCTTGATGTCTTTCTTCTTTTACCGTTTGCCCCGTTTTCCACCACATTTCTCATTCTCTCTCTCTCTCTCTCATTTCAAAAAAAAAAGAAAAGGAAAAGGTAAAAAACGTGATCAGAGATAACCATCACCACCACCACCACAAGCAGTTCAACTACTATCACGTTGATCGGAAGTCGAATTTATTTCAAAGTCTGTTTCCGTACGTAAATTTCTTCCCTTTTCTTTCAAAGATTTTAGATAAGAAGATAATTTACGTATTGTACGATCGGAGATAAATAAAAAAAGGAAGAGTGAGTAGTAGTAGTAGTAGGAAAACGTTCGAATTTTAAAGAGTTCTAATTTGTTTATTTATTTATTTTTTGTAAATTCAAGATATGCATAGAACAAACATTGTAGAAAGCCTATACCGAATTTCTAGAAAAGGAGGAGTAGATAGATGATTCAAACCACCCTGGTCGAATAAACTCTACAAGAATTTTCTTTCGCGTTAAAAGTGAAAGTACGTGCATTTGATAATACAGAAAGATAAATATCGTATTGTTGGAAATAAAAATGTCTAATTTTACCATTGAATTGTAGCCTAGAATCCGACTTTCTTTTTCCACCAATCCAATATATTAGTCAATTATTACATAAAGCAAATTATATAAAAAGGAACTATTCTGTTCCTTGAAATAAACGTACAAATAATTGCAAATATACTGGAACAAAATAAAATAAAATAGAAACCAATGAACGAGAGACACGTTGTATAATCTGGAACTTAGAATTAAAAAGAAAAAAGGATCCAGGAAGGACAGGAAAGTTTAAGAGAGTGGATATTGGCGATTATTTCATTGAAGTTTGAAACGTTTCCACGTCCGAAGGTGGCTTAATACCCCTTTCCCTATTTCCAGCCGATACTAGGACGTTAAGGCAAAGCAAGGTGGGAAAAGGGAGGTGAAGGGTGGAAGGTGGAGGAAGAAGAAGGGGTAGGTAGGTTAGCCAGCAACCAACTATGGTGTCTGCTCGCGTGATCGACTCCAAACGAGAAAACCGTTTCGTGAGCGCTAATGGATTAAGGCGGAAAATGCAGTTAAGCCGAAACCAATCCCTTATCTCTCATCTCGTAAGTGTATTGCGGCTGGAACGAATAGAGAGTGAGATAGAGAGAGAGAGAGAGTAAGAAGAAATCCTTTTTTATCATATCCTTCTAACGAAAAAGAAAATACCAGACATTCAATCGTTTTCAAATTCAATGAAACGATTTTATCGATTTTATTCGATCAAAATCGACCAATGTTGTGTACTCTCTCTCACTCTTTCTCTCTGCCTCTTTGTGGATAAAGGAATGAAAGAAAAGGAAAGAATAAAAGGAAGAGAAGAGAAAAATCGTTAAACGATTAGACTACTGCAACAACTTTTTGATATGATCCCAAAAGAAAGATTTTCTTTTCATTCGCGTGGTCGATAATTGGACGTGGAAATATGAAAAATGAGACGGTTCTGTCAGTTAACAAGCAAAAAAAATAAAAAGAGAGAAAGAGAAAGAGAAAAAGGAAGAAGAAGAAGAAGAAGAAGGGAAAAATGGATAAAAAGAAGAAAAGGAAAGAAATATCCAAGACACGTGGGCTCACGCCTTTAATTCTTTTTTATTTTTTAATCCAACCACCTAAAAGTTTTCCTTTCATGTCGTAGATAAAAAAGAAAGAAAAAATACATAAACGATAAGAGTTTAAAGTCTCTTTTTTACTTGGTATGAGGTTTGGTGAAAGATCGATGACGATTGGAGGAGAGACATCATATCTGTCCTCGTGGAGATGGAAGTAATCGTGTTTTTTCTGCTTCGTTAAACTCTTGTCGACGAGAAACGAACGAATGAACTCAAAAAAAAAAAACGAAACGAGACGAAAAGCAACGAATGGGAAAGAAGAAACGAAAAGAACTTTTATTACACGTATTATGAAATGACCAATGACGACTAAGTCGAAGGGGTTTCCGATGGGAAGCTAATAAAATATTCCAAGAGAGAAAGAGAGAGAGAGAGAGAGAGAGAGAAAAAAAAAGTAAAGAAGAGAACGAATGAACGAACCCTCAGGGCCAGGTGTTGAAAACCTGACAGCCCTTTTACAGAACGATTCATTTTCGTAAGAGGCGGTAACCGATTAGGGCTATTCCGACACGCCCTTTCCAACTGGTACAATAAATTTGCCAACTTGTCGAACGCCTGTTGAAACTACTTTTTCTTTATATATATAAATTATTTCTGCTTCTTTTTATAATATTTCATTCTTATATATATTATACATATTTTTTTTTAGATGTAACAGTAATAACTAACTATAGTATTCAGTAATATAACTGGCACTTCCTCTCATTTGTTATTCCATGATATGGAGAATATAATAGCTTTGGGGACAAGGATATTCTCTCTCTCTCTCTCTCTTACTCTCTTACTCTCTTTCAGTATCCTCGATGCTAGACAACTCGAGTTAGGAGAGATAGTCCTCTCGAACGATGCGTATACGTCATGAAAATTCATCGGACACCGGTGCTTTGCATATGTCCAGACACTGCTATGTAAGGTGAAAGAGAAAGAGAGAGGAAGAGAAAGAGAGAGGAAGAGAAAGAGAGAGAAAGAGAGAGAGAGAGATGGATTTATCCGTCGAAGATGCAATAACGGAATTCTCTTTCTCCCTCTCCCTCTCTCTCTGTTTCTCTTTCTCTCTCTCTTTCTCATTCACCCACTATCTATCTATCTTTCGTTCTCCCCAAAGTCCTTATCCCAAGGATCTTCGTGCCTCGTGCTTGGCTTGGCCTTTGTGTTCAGCTGGCCCTTATCGCGATCGTCGACCTCTAGCTTGAGATATCGTATTCGAGAAAGAGAGAATGAGAGTGATCGTTGTAAAGCAGTTTCATCTCCTCCTCCTCCTCTCTCAAACAATCTCATTCTCTCTTACACACTTTCTTTGGTTTTCATACTACTCGCAAAAGATACGAAAGAAAATTCTATCGACGTTTCAAAATATTCTTTCCAATTCTTTACAATGTTTATTTATCCCTTTCCTTCTTTTTACCCATCTATTTATTATTATTATTATTATTATTATTATTCGAAAGATACAGAAAAATTCTGCAAGTTTCCTTTACTCGTTGTTTTCTTTTTTTTCTTCTCAAAACACGTTTCAACGCACGCGTTGCACACCATGCGAGTTGTAAGACGTGACTGAAAATTTATGTAGGTCAGCAGTAAAGGCGCTGGGTTTGCTTGCTGGTTGACTGGTTGGCTCCTTTCCAGAAATTTATACTTGTATATATATATGTGTGTGTATATGTGCGATACGTGAAATATGTAGCCAATAGATGTAATTTTCGATAGGATAACATCGAAGTGACCTATCTTTATCTTCCTTCAAGAAAAAGTGAGACAGACAAATTATTTAATAAAAAAAAACACACACACACACACACATAAAAACAAAAAGAACTATAACCAACTACTCGAGATACAGATACTCAATCAAAATATATTCTAGTGAATTTGATAGAAAAAAGAAACATCTAAAAGACAGATAAACGTAACGAACCATCTGTCCTCTTTCTATATAACACATGTTACATGTACATAGATTACTTTAGTACGATGACATAAATCAGGACACAATATGCATTAAGTTCGTGTATCTCTCTCTTCTCTCTCTTTCTCTCTCGTATCTTCTCATACGTTAATGCTCCAAGGAAATTCGTTTATCCTCTCTCAGGCAACAACACAGAACGTGATTGGCCAGTCATGTATCGGTTCGTTCGTTCATACGTTCGTTCCTCGCGTTCCACAGAGCGAGTTCTTTGATCTTTCCTGATTTCAATCCTGTTACACGTTTGCTAGCTCGCGACCCCTCCTCCTCCTCCTCTTTCTTCCCTCCACCCTCCTCTTCCTGTAGATTCACAACGTTAACGGCAGGAGACACAAACTTTATTTATTTATTCGGCGAATCGGACACGCGTTCTGATTCTTGTTAAATTCTCCATGCTTCTCGAATATCTTTCTACTCTCGTTCGCCATAAAGAAGAGAAACCCGTACGAGATTAGTTTTGTCTCTTTCTCTCCCTCCTCTCTTCGGGGCTAAAGTTTCTTCCTGTGGTATCTTTATATGTTGTCGAAAAAAAGGAACAAAAAAAAGGATAAAGAAAGAAAGAAAGAAAGAAATAAAAAGATAAATGGAGTCGTAAAGGAACCAAAGCGTATCGATTAAACCAGGCGTGACGACCCTACTATACTCTCTTTCTCTCTGCTACTACTACTACTACTACTACTAGTATTATTATTATACCAATTCCCTGTATACTATTTGTAAAAAGATATTAAGAAAAGTACGTTAAAGAGGAAACAAAAAACAGAATAGAAAATATACGTAAATGAGAATAATAATAATCTGAATTAGAAATAATCTGAAGAAGAATCTGAGTAGAGAGATTATAATCGATAAGTTAGATTAAAACGTTGTTGGATTCAATTTTATTCTATCGATTTTCTCTTATTTTTTTTTTCTCGATGATTTTACCTAACATATTTTTGTGGGGATAAATAACGCGATTATATTTCACTTTGATAACCTTAACGCGTATCATGTGTTTATATATGTGTGTGTGTGTGTACACGGATCAAGTGTGGAATGTGCCAAGCATGATAACGAAATCCGAAACGTTTAATAAATTCTATGCTACTCGATCGGGAAATAAAATTCTATTACGTTTTTTAATTCTCTCGGTCGTTCGTCAAAATCGACTGAAGAGAACAAAATATGAGACATGAGAGAGAGAGAGAGATAGGGGTCAGAAAAATAAAAAAAAGGTAAAGATCGGTTACATGTGTGTAACAAATTGTTTGAAATATATATTTATTGTTTTATATAACTGCGAGAAATACTTTGTATTGTGGTATCATCACCTTTTTTCTTTCCATTTCATACCTCCATTCATTTTATCTCTGTCTATTTATCTCTCTCTTTCTATCTCTCTCATTAAACACGTCCAGCCGAACGCGTGCCAGGCGAGAATCGTAATTTCCCATTCATAATTTCGAAATCCAATGAATCGTGTATGCGTCGATCGGTTTGTTACTACATTTGAATTCACGCTCTCGTCCCTGATTTCATTAGAATTGCAAGCCTGCTTTTCTCGATGCAGCAATACACCATTGTCAACAACAACAGCAGCAGCATCACAACCATCATCAAACATCAGTTTCTGATTATCCTGATCTATATGACCTTTCCCTATATTTCTCGATAACAACTAGAAGAATATCTATCTTCCCATTTTGTTATACTTTCCTTATCTATCTTTTTTTTTTTTTTTAAATTCTAGAGGGGTCAATGGATCGAATTTTGGGTATGGATGGTTATCGAGAATAAAAAAAAGAAAGTAGAAGTAGGGAAAAAGGCTATTCGAAATAAACACACGCAAAGAGAACGACAACGAGATCATCAGAGAATCGTTATCCGTCTCCCTTGACTCCTTCTCTCTCTCGTTTATTCCCGGTGGGATATCGTAGTGGGTAATAAAACACTCGTGTATTCTATCGGGACATTTTCCACGAGTGAAAAGGGGAAGGAAGAGGAATAGGAAGAAGAGGAGAGACGAGCTCTCTCGATCGTCCTTCCTCACAAACTTCGAAGAGAATATCTTTGCCGTACTGAGAATACGGTGCTCGCTTTCCCAACTGCTTATCGCCTTCATCTGGGATACGAAACAAGCTATTTACGAAGGGTGCAAAACCGTAAAACCTACCCTCCTCCTCCTTCCTAGCTTCCCCCTAACCACTCCTCCCACAGAAGCTTCTTCTTTCTTCTTTTGTTCAGCGTCTATTTCAATGGCGACACGCTGCTGCTCGTCGGAAGAATACTAAATCATGGATAACTTTAGTCGGATATATAAGAGTGAAGGGGGAAACGGGGGCAAACGCGTAATACTACGGGCCGTACCACGACTTTTCGCCGCATGAATCACAACCCACGTATACGTTTGCGAACGGCTTTTTATGCTAATAGAGAAGAACGAGAGAGACAGAGAGAGAGAAAGAGAGTGAGAAGATAAAGAGGGAAATAATATATGTAGGTATACGTGACCTATATTAAACAAGAGAGAAAGAGAGAGAAAAGCTCCTTTCCGGAACAATGAACGAGGATGCTGCTAATCGTGATATCCAAAGGACAATGGGTTCCACCACCACGATAGCTGGAATTTGCTGTTCTTGATGCTTTCCTATTATCAACTGAAAATTCGGGAATTATCACGGTCAGTAATGCGACGACCTAGAGGAAAACGTTGAGAATGTGTATGAAATGAGATGACATTAAATGAGATCAAATGAAATGAAATGGGATATATTATATGACGTATGCAGATAATATTAAAAATATTATAAACTAATAAAATTAAACTCAAACCGTTGATAACACAAATCTTTGGTT
>JACGTP010000072.1:170382-208908 GCA_023678845.1 Mischocyttarus mexicanus
CTTATGTCTTGTTTCATGCACACATGAATAATAATAGATAGAGAGAAACACATCTTTACACAACCTTATCCTCCTATACTTATAGTATTAAAGTCAATAAAAACTTTAGATCCATGGTTAATCTTTTGGTTAGTTCTAAATGAACTTTTATCTGAATTTCTTAAACACACACACACAAACATACACACGTTTATTTATTATAAGATTAAAATTGTTGATGAAGTATTAGATCAGTGAGAAGAAGAAAATAATCTTAGATTTTTGGTCACAATTTAATGATAAAAATTTGCAATATAAAACCAGACTGTATACTTTTATTGTAAGATTTAAAATTGTATAAATCATCAAAGAAATTGAATATATATTTAATGAAAAATTTCATATAAATAAATAATGCAACATGTATTAAATATTGAATAAAAATTCTTAATAATGTTAACAAAAAACTTTAGGGAAAGATCTTTTGAAAGTATTTTAGTGAAACTCGATAGAGAACAAAAAAAAAATATACAAAAAAGTAGTAAGTGATGTATGGATGACGATCGCGTTACGATAAAAGAATCGAAACGTTCGTTAGTTTGTTCTTTATTTTT
The DNA here is from genome assembly GCA_023678845.1 of Mischocyttarus mexicanus. Lineage (NCBI taxonomy): Eukaryota > Metazoa > Arthropoda > Insecta > Hymenoptera > Vespidae > Mischocyttarus > Mischocyttarus mexicanus. Next base: position 170,976 of record JACGTP010000072.1, read on the forward strand.
CTAGCAAGCTAGCCAGCTAGCTAGCAACGCGAGAGAATTTCCGATCGGCCGCAGTAAAACAATTCCCTGGAAGCTTTAGAATTCTGATAAATCGAAAGGGAAGTGAAGTTCGACGAAGCAGGCAGGCAGGGAAGCAAGCAAGCAAGCAAGCAAGCGAGCGTAACGCAGGGAAAAGCAATGAGTTCTATGCGTGGTGCACGTCGCTACGATATGTTTGTTCGTGAAACGCAGAAATAAAATTGGAAAGGACGTAACGGTGGTGGTTGTGGTGTTGGTGATGGTGATGGTGATGGTGATGGTGATGGTGGTGGTGGTATTCGACTCGATTCGTCCCAATGGAGAGAACATAGAAGAAACGAAGCGTATATTCGGTTACAATGAAAAACTAACTTCTTCATCAATTCGATCATTTTCCCTTCAACTTTTCTATATCTAATACTATCATTTATTTAAATAAAAACGTATCCTAACAATAAGGAATCATTATTAAGTTAATTATATTCTATTATTTTACACTAACACCGTGTATATTATTTGTTTCGTGATATTACCACGATGAAGTTGTTGTTCTTCCTCTCTCTCTCTCTTTTTCACAGATACATACACACACAGAGAGTTAAATACATGTCACCCTTCTTCAACGATTCGATTTGATTAGATTCGATTCGATTCGATTCGACGGTGACTACTGTCACGAAAAATTACCCTTCGAATAACACACGCACCAGATTTTCTCTTATCTCGTTCTAACACACTTCCTTCCCCTCTTTCTCTCTCTCTCTTTCTTTATTTCTCTTTCTCTCATACACACACGTTCCTCCCTTTCTGTTCTAGATTACGTGTGTTATTTTCGCGTTATCGAAACGCATTCGCATCGGTCACGTGCGTACACTACTCGTTTCTCGTTGTCCTAGTTTTTCAAACTTCTTCTAACGATTCTTTCAGTGAGATTAACGTCGAATTAACGATTTGATAAATAATAATAAACAATCTTATCAGTATGTCCTAGATTACGACGTTTCAAATGATTAAAGTGTTCAAATGGTACTTTATTTTTAAAATGTTGGATTGAACGTTAAGGTTCTCTTGTATTCAAAACTTATCTTACATTTTCTAGAATGCCTATACGAGATTGTATTTAAACTATGTAAACACACAGTTTCCTAATCTTTATTTACTTTAAACGTTTGAACACAGTTGCATTTCATTCTTTTACTTTTATTCCTTAGAAACTGTGCTAGTCATTATTCCCATTTCTCAACATATATCTTTGATTTTTCTTATTTTTAAAAGACATATTATTTGCTAGACGAATATCATTTACACGTGTGAATGAAGCAAGGAATCGTAGGGTACACGTAATTATTTCTCTATCTGTCATCTTCAAAAATCAAATTTGACTTTCTGCATACGTACGTACGTTTATATTTTCTTTCTATGGTATAATAAATAATTATTTAGTCAATTGGATTGATGTTTTAAACGGTTATATTCCACGATAGACGAAAATTTCATCCTTTCCCCTCCACCCTTTTCCTCTAATCAACTAACAAAATTATCTTGATTAACAGGAACGTTGTTAACAGCGCGGTTCGATCGTGCAATTAAACGAAATTTCGTAACGAGAGAACCTGGTGTCGTTTTAATCCATTACTGGGCTAATCATTTGTACGGATTAGATAAAACAGATATTTACGGTGCATTGAAATAAGAAGAATTGTAATGAAAAAACCTTAAAGCAATAATCTCAGATTTAATCGTATGCAAATAATATGAAACATTTCAATATATATTCGATTAATTATAAACACGATCAGATTTGTATATTTTACAAAAAGCTCAATCTATTTGCGTATGTGTGTGTGTTTGCGTAGGATCAATCTGTGAAAATATTTGACGATACTCATTGGTGAAAATGTACTCACGTAACCGTTAGCTTTTAAAATAGATCGTCGTCGTTATTTTAACAAAAGGTTTTACCTTTCTCTCTCATACTTTTATCTTTTTTTTATTTTGATTTCATTCGACAGCAAACGACGACGATGTCCAGTATAGGAAAGAAAAATAACAACTGAAGTCGACTTATTAACGTAAAACGTTTCGAAATATAGTACATTTATAGAATTATATTCCACGTTGTCTTTTCACGTCCCATGAAAAAGCACTTCCTATTTACACACAAACACATTCTAAATTGAAAGAGAAAAACTATCTCATCTGTTTTTTTTTTTTTACATTTTTATATCGCAATCGGGGATATAATTCTAGCCAACCCATGAATATAGGAAATCGTAAATACAACACACTAGGTTGCTGTACGTTTGGTTATTATCCTCTACCGCGAAAATTTACGCCAGAGAAAAGCTGCAAAACTGTATATCTGCTGTTTGTGTTTATGTGTGTATGTGTGTGTATATGTGGTGAGTATTTTTCTTCCTGAAAGAGAAATAAAAAAGAAATGAGAGAGATGGTACGAACCCTCCAATGAATAATAAACGCGAATAAGATGGAAATTGTTCTAAAGGGATTTCAATTTTGACGTGACCAACTTTTTATCATTCTAATTAGATTGTCAAGTATAAAATAGAGCAAAAAACACAATGCAGAGAATTGAAATGAAAATTTGATCCATTTCGTATTTGACAACTTCTAATACTTTTGATTTACGAAGTTTTTATCCTCGTCAAGTTTTTAAACTAACTTAGGGTTACTATCGAATAAAATTGAAGAAAGAAAAAAATAAAGAAATGACGATGACGATGATGATGATGATGATGATGATGATGATGGAGAGGAAAGAGAAATAAGATTGAGTGAATCGGTGGGTCATGATCACAAACTATGTTTCATTTTCCTTTCTAAGCTTTTGCGTGGCACGCGATCTCTTAAAGCAAGCTTGCCCCCTTCTCCCATTCGTAGGGATAAATACATTGGAAAGGGTCAGTGGATGAAATGCTATCATGCACGAAAAGCATTCTATTATCTGTCTTTATTCAGAATTGAATGATAGTTACAAAGATACGAGGATAATCATTTTTCTTAACTTTAAGAGAAAACATTATCCACGTATCGTGACTATCTATTATAATATTTGATATATTCTCATTCGAATACCTTTTCTTCCCATGCCCTTCAATGGGGAGACAGATAAATTATTTTTAAAGGAACGTTTTAACACTTTAACCATACCACGTTGGTTTCTTCTGTGAAGGAGAAAAGAAATTCAAGGTTTCCTTAGGAAGAAGAAAAAAAAAACTTTAGTCATTGTAGAGAAGGAGTACAAGTTGGTGGGTGGTAAAAAGAAGGGAATAGAAAATGTGAGAATGAGAGAGACAGACAGACAAACAGAGAGGAAACTGAAGAGCTAAACGGTGATAAAAATTCAGTGATATATCTTGGAAACTTGTGTACGTCCTCCTCTCCTATCTGTGTTCTATTTCGTGGAAAAGCTGATACGCGAAGGAGAAGAAGAAGAAAAAGAAGAAACCTGGGGACAGGTTTTCGCACGAGGATGTTGGCAATTTTGTTCGAGGTGTGACGGAGAGAGAAGAGGAGAAAAAAAGAAAGAAGGGAAATTGAAAGGAGAGGGAAAGTCTAAAAAAAAAAAAGAAAGAAGAAAGAAAGTAGCGAATTCGTGTAGGTCGTTGAACATGGGAAGAGAGATGGAGTGTGATAGAAATATAGGAAGAGAGAGTTAGAGAGAAAGAGAGAGAGTGAGAGAGGGGGAGGTTTGTCGCCCGTTTGCTACGTGACGTGACCCGAGGCAAGGAAGGCCAACATCCCTTTTCTTTCTTCCCTTCGTCTTGCCGCTTACCACCCCTTGTATATTCTTCCGCCTGGAGTGGCAGCGCGAAGAGAAAACGGAGCAGAAAGAAACAGACAGGCCGGGTCAAAGGAAGACAAAGACAGAGAGAAAGTATGAAAGAGTGGGAGAGAGAAAGAGAGAGAGAAACTCCCTCGAAACTCGGGCGATAAAAGTAATCTCTTCCGGAAGACAACGTAGGCTACCATTGGCAAATGAGAGTGTCATCTTCCTGATTGCCTTGAGAACGATCGCCCTCTTTTAGTTTGTACGGGGGAGTGTTGGTGGGTTGGTTGCTGGGTGGTATGGGGTTTGTGGAAAAAGGGCGCGAGAGAGCCCGCGCGAATATTAGCCTCTCCTTTTTAGTCAAAGAGAGAGAAAGAATGAGAGACACCGAGAATAGAGGAAACTTTACTGATACTCGTTTGTGCTAACTCTCTCTTTTTCTGTGTGTGTGTGTCTTCCTTTCTCGTACCCTTCCCGTCCCTTTCGTTCTTCTTTTTTCTCCTACACGACGATGACGAATCGAGGATCAAAGGGACACGTTCGTTATTCTCTAGACACTTTGCGGCCTTGAGTGAAAGAGGGGTAGAAGGTAAGGGGATGAGGTTTTAAAACATCCTACCTTGTTTGTCATACAGATGATACTCTCTCTTCTCTTTCTATAATCTCCTTCTAGTTGTATATTACGTGAGAAAATTAATACGTACTCTAGACGGTACGGTTAGGTACGTACGTACATTATTAATCGGCTTATCACTCTCTTTTATCGTCAGTTTGCTTCGTATTTATATTTTTTATTTTTTACTTTTTAACAAGTTCGGATTTAGTACGCGATTATCGTTACGGTAGATCGGCATATTTGTAATAAAAATAAAATATATATATACAAAGGACTAAAATATTGATCGAAACGTTACACTTTATAAAAGTACGATGTCATTTTTTTCCTTCACGCGAAATATAAAATATAAAATATAAAATAATATGAAATAATAGGTTGTCAAGTATGAAATAAAGCAAATTTCTATTCAATTATATGCATTTTCTGCATCATTTCATACTTTACAACTTAATAGTACCATATCGAATAAAACATCATTTTTTAAATGATATTGTATTGAAAATTTTAATTAGACGATATTAATTAACGTACATTTAATAACAAATAATCTAATATTTATGTTTCCCTGATTATTTATTTTAAATATTAATTGCTAGTATTAGGTTGATAGAAAAGAAGTGTCGAATGTTTTCCCCATCGAATCGTGACTAAAAATCCGACACTTTCTTTCCACCAATACCAATACAATTATAATCAAGGAATATCAAATAATAAATGCGAAAATGTTGCATATTTTATATAATGTTGTCATTTTATACCAACTGATAGGAGAAAAATGTTTCCGTTCGTCCAACCGATAGAAAGGAGTCACCGATGTTGAAAATTAGAGATCGAACGATTACGACAAGGACGAGGATAAGGACGAGGACGAGAACGACGATGGTGGCGGTCTACCATCGTCGTGGGAATTCTCGGATGAACGCGGATCACTATGATCTCTCTTGATCTGACACGCGTCGAGATCAACCACCCTCTCTCTCTCTTCCTTCCTTCCTTTCTTCCTTCTTTCTTATTTTTTTTCCACCCTTCTTCCTTTTACTCCCTACCTTTCACTCCACCTTTCATTCGAAATAAACGATTTTCTCTCTCTAGTATTAATCAAATATTTATTCCCATTTTTCTTTTTAACACTCAGAGAAAACTTCTTAACATTTGAACAATTTTTTAATTACAATTTATATATAAATCAATGCTAGTATGTATATTTCTATGTCAATTTATGCCAACGTAAATTATTCCAACCAACTGCGATAAAATTTTCGACGAGTTGTTTATTCACACGCTACTTCGGACTCAGGCAACAAATCGAAACTCGTTAACGTATAGAAAAAAAAAAATAGAAAAGAAGTTAAAGAAGAGAGTGGTCACTCGTTGAGATTTAGTCGATTGTGAGTCATTATAAAATAAATCCGACACGAGATCATATTTTAAATCCCCTTTTTCAGTTCTACGAATGCAACGAATGTTATTCGTGTGAATTATGACACGTGTACGTACGAAGTCCGATTAAGAACAAATTCTACACAACGTTACGATTTTTTATCTATTCAAAATTATTGATACAATATGTTTGATATACTAAAACCTACAACGCGTTGTCAAATATTAAAAAAGGTTACAAATTATAATTGGTTTACCTTCGTTTACTTTCGATTACTTTCGGTTATCCTCGTTTGACTTTGACCTACATTTTTGCTTATCTTTCTTTCCAATACATTCAATACGTTTGGATTGTACAGTTGACCTATTTTTGTATCATTGATCTACTTTTCTTACCAGTGACCTACTTTTCAACATACGTTTCCTATTTCTAATGATTGATTTTTATTTTATTCGTTTATATTCATATAATAAGTAGATTTATATATACATTAATTATATTCGATTAAAAACTATTACAAAATAATTCTTTGACGTATCTGAAATTTATGGATAATCCTAATTACAATACATATACGTATTACAAATTACAGAATATCTTATTTCTTTCTATTTTATTAGAATATTCTATAAGATTAATGAGATTTTATTAAAACATATAAAAACTCTTCTACCAACGAACATATGAAATTAAGTTGAAAATAATTCTCTCTAATATCGAGTAATACGTTGCGAGATTGTGAGATAATGAATTCGAAAGGCATTGCAACGTCATGCTAGATAATTCGCTAGTTATTTATAATAATTTACCATTAAGTAAAGGATAATATATCTTCAAATAATATTATTTCATTGGATAATTTTACTTATTAGAAGATTAATCTAATATTTAGTCAAAAATTGAAAATAAAGTTTGTAAACGCAAATTAATTCTAATAATAATAATTATTATTATTATTATAATTATAAATTGCTTTCGAATTAGGAAACATGAGAGCACGATTGCAAGCGTCTTACGATCAACAAAGTCCGATCAATGTTTCTCGTAAGATGGAATGAGTGAACATGGGATAAAGTGGGGACCTGGCGGGGGGGGGGGGGGGGGGGGAGGGGGGGGAGAGGTGAAAGCACGCGACGTGGAGAAGGATACTGGAGTCAGCACGCGACGTGGAGAAGGATACTTGAGTCACATACATGTAGCATACATGCATAGTCCCAACCAATATGTCCTAACGACGCTCGACGACGTTAATTCAGACAAACACGCGAGAGAGCTGTTTGCTCTCGGGGCTGCCGAATAGAGAAAGAGGTGGAGGATGAGGAGGATGAAGAGTAGGTGGAGGAAGAGGTGGAAGCAGTCGGTTGCACGAGCACAAACTCGCGAGTATCCACACGGACGAATCAATTATTCGAATTCAAGCGTCGCGACGCCAACTCCCGTCGGGACAACGCCACTTTCGCGGTGGTGACCTCTGAGAGATTAACGGGGGTGTGAGACCTCAGAGAAAAAGAGATAAAAAGAGAGAGAAAGAGTGAGAAGGAAAGTTGCCATTGCCATTGCATTAACCGATTACCTACCAGAATTTTTCTCATCCTACACCGTTAATGGGATTGTTTTATTCTAATTTGTATTTTTCTCCCATTGAAAAATACATTTCATTTATATATTCTTTTATTTACAAGTTTCTTTTTTTTCTCTTCTTTATATAAACAATTATTATTGTTATTATTATTATTACATTTAATTAATGTTTGCTGCAACGATGATATAATAATATTTTTGTTTATATATGTTTTTGATTATTATACGAATTGGATAAAGATATCAATGAAAGGTGTTTTCAATGAACAAGATATAAGTGTATTATTATTATAAAAGTAACGTTTTACACGAGTGTTATAATCGATTAAACGATAATTAAGAACGTACCTCTAGGTACCAAACGAATTCTCAATTATCGACGAATAATTCCCAACATCAATTCGGAAAGAGAGAAGTAAACTCGCGAAAGGAGTGGTGGAAGGGAGCTTTTGCGTTAATAATCAAGTTTTGCCCCGGCGATATCATAAATTTTGCGCGCATTGTCCAAGAGAGATTAAACGGGAGTTTCGTACACGCAAACTCGTACACACATACACAGAGACATACGAACATATACACGCGTGCACATGGGTTAGAGAGACAGGCACACATATTGTGCACTGCAACGACTGCAAAACGCGTAAAAGGGAGAGGAGGGAAGGAAGAGAGAAAGAGAGAGAGAGAGAGAGGCAACGAACGAGGAAACGGGGTGTGTTGGGTGTGTTGGGTGTGTGGGAGGTGTACGGGGTGTATGGGGAAACGAAATGCCTAGCACAGTTTGTTCCTCGTGAACCATTTCGAGAGAAGGCAGATCTAGAGTGCAATAAACGCACCATTGCCATCGAGATAAGACGCGATCGCGCGTAAAATGTTTCCCCTTTCCTATATAACAAAAGTAGTAGTAGTAGTAGTAGTAGTAGTAGTAAGAGGAAGAGGAAGAGAAATAGAATGGATCGAGAGAAACAAATAGAAAAGAGTATTTTCTAGGATAGGATAGGATAGGATAGGATAGGATAGGATAGGATAGATAAGATCTAGAGAAAATTTGAAACCGATAAGATAGATAGATAGATAGATAGATAGATATCTCTTTTCCTTTTATTTTGTCATTTTATCTTTTATCTTTGAATCAAATCGATCGGGAGAACCTCTCTTTCTCTCTTTCTATATATATGTATGTATGTATGTATGTATGTATTGGAGGTGTTAAATCGTAGAGAAGCGCGAAATTCAAGCGCGAAAAGAATGCGGAGAAACGACGGAAACTGGTGTTGTGTCGAGCATAGTGAAAGAAAAGAAAAATACTACGAGTACAAGGAAGGTTTTTGTCCACGTGCATGAAGCTTGAAAAGGGAGAAGAAAAAAAAAGAGAGAGAAAAAAAATATAAAAAGAAAGAAAGGCAGGTAAGGTAGCTGCTGCTCTTGAGGATGGCTATTGGAAAAGTGCGACGTGGAATTCACTGATTTTACACGAGAAGGTGAAAATATTTCTACTGAATTGTGTCAACCGTGTAAAAGCTGTCGCAAGAACGAGAATGAAATTGAGGAGGAGGAAGAGGAAGAGGAGAAGGAGAAGGGTGAAGAGGAGATTGTGGAAGAGGAGAAATACAGGGAAAACTACGGTGACTACTAGGGAAACTGGTGCTGTTAGAATACAAACTATGTTCTTTCGAGTAGCAATGTACGTACGTGGATAGGTCAAAAGACGAAACCTTGCAACTTCTCGTGCAATTCTGATCATTCTCATGAATTCATTATCACCATTTACTATTTTTTCCACCTACCAGAGTTTCTTTTTCTCTTTATTCTAATCAATCTAATCTCGATATTTTCTCATCGATTATATTAGGATGTTGAATAAGTTCTCGTTGTTTCTTAAAAAATGACAGTGCATAGAATTCTCGACTGGTAATGCATCGACAAGAAAGTACTATACGTAATCTTCAATTGTTAGTTTATGGTATTTCGTTGTAATATCAACCACGTATTTATTTATTGCTTCTGAATTACTATTCTAAAGAAATCTGCAGCTGAAGTATACAGAATTATTCTTGAGATTTACGGTGACATGCAAAAGACTGCTTTTTTAAATGAAGCTTTTATTTTGTGAAAAAGAACTTATTATTCAAGGTTCTAATAATAATAATCATCAGTTTAAATTGTGTATGTATAATGGAAAATAATCAAAAGAAATGAAAATCGATCCCACAGAAAGACTTTTATACTTTTATCTATCATCTTTGAATAAATATATAAACGTGGACCAAAAAGGTTGACAACAGGGTCCTTCAAGAATAATTCAAACGGTGGAGGAGAAGGAGAAGGAGGAGGAGGAGGGTTCCAGGGTAAACAAAAGGTTTAATTCTTCGAGATCGCGTAGGTAGAAAGTTCTAACAGTACGTACGTAAAGAGCTTATTTAAAAGGACAATGACCATATAAAGCAAAGGGTATACTTTACTCGTTCTATCGTCTAAAGTACGAGAAACCTTCTAGCTTTGCTTGGGACAGCCTGCGAAGGTTTTCAAAATAGTTGGACCTTCCCCATTCTAGTAAATGGATTTAACCAAATGGAAATTATTCGAGCTCAGCACCACCATCGCGCCATCGCCATCACCAACCAACCCGTATAGAATTTCGTCCACCGAGGCAAGGATCGAGAGATAAAGCCCCACCTACCCCCTACAACACCCTCCCACTCATCACTGTTCGTTCCTACTGTTTGCAAGAAGAAAATCTGCTTATCTGTCGAGTTCTCATATAAATTTAATTCTAACTTTTTATAATAGATGCAACCACCCTTCTTTTCGAAAACTCTCTTATTTAACGTTCAATTTATGTATTTTATTAAGCTTGTCAAGAATGAAATGAAGTAAAAAATACGTAGAGAAAATATACAATTATTTATTTCTCTATGTGAAACTTTGATCAATCGCGTGTAAATTGTCTTCGACTTTAGCTAAGCTTCGATGAGAAAAATTTGTGCAAACATTCTTCAAATAATTAATAAGAAATTTCTTTAAACGTATCTCGTGCATTGTACACTCTCGTCGTATTTAAAATTACAAAACGTTAGATTACATTATCTCAAACTTCTCCTATCTTTTTAAAAAGCAAGGTAAAGATAATTGTATTAAATATTATCATTGAAACAACAACAACTGTAAAGTAAAACATAGTTTTGGTAATATGATGGATAACGGAACCGTGGATCGTGTTACGAATGAAACTAGAAGATTCGCCTGAAGCGTTACATGAATTAGTAACTAGCAAGTCGTCGTTCTCTCGCTACCACCACTTACGCATACAAAGAAAAATAAGTATACACGTGTATATAGAATATAATATAGGAAGGAAGGAACGTGGAATGGGTGGTGGGGAGAGAGTACAAGGGGGGGAAACACCCACGTACCAACATCATACTTTAGAGAGCACGCAGACGGTGACCGTTATTGAAATTTATATTAATGCCTGGGGTGAAGCCGAGGGTCGACGAGAGGAGCGATCTTGATTCAAATGCGCAAGCTGCTTCTGGTTATTTTAAAGTGAGAAACAGAGGGAAGAGTTTACGGTTAAAAGAAGAAGAAGAGAAAAAAAAGCAAAAATAAAAAGAAAAAGGGTGGAGGGGTAAAGTAACGGTGGTCACGTGCCATCGTTCCTTGTTGACTTTTAGTCATGAAAAATGAGTATCTCTAATATGTAACGATTAGGATTGTCAAGTATGAAACGAAGCAAGAAATGCACGTAATTAAATTGAATATGTGTTCTATTTCATACTTTACAATCTAACTAATAGCATATCGAAGATCTTAATATTAATTAACGAACATTTAATAACAAATAATGTAATATTTATGTTTTTCAGATTATTTATTTGACATACCTATTGGTAGTATTAGATTGTCAAGTATCAAACGGAGCAATTCATATTTGATAACATAAAAGTTTGTAACAATTCCAAAATTTCAATTTTAACTTTATCAAAAATATTATAAGTATCAAATAATATACGTAATGACGTTGTATAAGAACCGTAGAATATATATTATTTAAAAAACAAAATAAATTAGAAAGGACCAACGACAAAAGTGTACGCGTTTCTCTCAACATCGTCGAATTGCAATAGATCTCGTTTTCACGGACGAATGAAACGTTAATTTGGTCAGGCAATGGTGATTCCTCGGGTTTCCCCAACGGTAATTAACCTTTACATCCCAAGAGGATTTTGCCACCTAGGTAGGATACAAACATACGATGCGTTCTATCTATATCGATCGTTTTGTTTACCCATTTACTTTTGGGAAATCCTAGAGGTTAAAACGTGCTGCAACCTTTAGGACTTAATAAACTTTTACCTCTCAAAGAAAAAACAATAAGAAGAAGAAGAAGAAGAAGAAGAAGATGGTATATATATTATCATCCTCTCTCCTGAGAAAATCCTTTTCCTCATCTCTTACATCCAATGAAAATACCTTACGCACGTGCAATAAATTTTCCCCGTGTTAAACTTTGACTCGAATTTGCACTAACGGATATTACGACGACGACTCTCTGACTGTTAGTTTGAAAAGTCTAATATGAGAGAAGGAGAGGAGTAGGGAGAGAAGAGGTACCGATTTAATGGCGATGGTTCGATCGTAAAACGTGTTCAGATTCATAGTACCCTAACTTCTTCTTCTACTTCTTCTTCTCTAAACTACTCCCTGATTTATTCTCTCAAATGGAACTAACGAGAAGTCCTTAAGAGTTGAAATCTTTCGATAGCGTAGTTGTATAAGATTCCATCCGATATTCACACGATGAACACGTATTATTCTATGAAAAGATGAAATAGTAGATGGAAAGAGAAAAACATAGAAGAAATGGTACAGGAAGAGAGAGATGATCGTAGGATATCGGTCGTCACCGAGGTTAAATCGTTCTCTTTTCAAGAATCTGTGATTTACTAGCACCACTACCACCAAGAGTAAAACTCTAGCAAGCAACTTGTCCCAACTGTTGTTTCCCCGATCGTGCGTGGCTCATACTCCGTGACATAGCCTCCAGAGAGAATTATGAGCTTGTGTGATCAATGGCTTTGCTCTGTTCTACTGTTACTACTACCCCGAGCTTAACAGAAGAGAAAGAGAGAAACTATTTTACTAACCACTACCATCCACCAACAACAACGACGACGACAACGGGGACGATATCGGAGTATGGAACAAATAACATTTCTGAGTTTCCAAGACCACTACTACCATCACCATCCAACCCTTCTCCCTCTCCCTTTTTACCTTTCCTTCTGTCCGATTTCGAGACGGAACTGTTAATTTCTGGGACCGAAGTTTTCTGACAAATGAAATAATTTCTTGTGTGTGTTTTTTTTTCTTACTTTTTTAAGAGAACAAGTAGTAGTAGTGATTGTATCGTGGAGAAGAGTGGTCGGTTATAAAAGAAAAAAATGAAAGATCGTAAGTCATTTGCTCGTGAAATACTTTTGATACGATCAAATAAGGATAAAGCATTTGACTTTGGAATTAGTACTTCGTTGCGAAAAAGTAATCAACCAAATATTAGTCAAGCAATTCGAAGGAATTCTAATGAATTGTACTAACGTTAAGGTAAAGATAGTAGCAAATTATTCGGCGTATTTGAAATATTTTACATTTTACAGTGGAAATAAATGAATATCGTCGATCTATGGGTAATTTATCAGATTTTAATGTATGTGTTTAAAATATAAAATAATAAGAATTTTGTGTACATACACGAAATAACGATTGAATGATTATTACTTGATTTAACAAGTACGTGAAACATTGCGTAAGAAGTTTGCTTTCTTTTAAACGATCAAATATAATTAAATGAATAATATTATATAAGAATATTTTTGATAGGGTAAAACATTAAGAACAAAACGCAAATATTTGTCTACCATGTGTATAGGAAAACTGTCGAAAATATATTTTCGATTTGGGTTCCTTTTCAACTACGTTCTCAATTTCTCGATGGAAAAACTTTCGTAGGGATGCCCTTTCAATTTTCCGTTGAATCGAAGTTGAGGTAAGTGAACCGAACATAGTAATAAAGAGAGTAGACAGATGCTCCGATTCGTAACGTTTACACAAAACACATATACGAAAGTTTCGTATATATTTGTATATACCAAGAGAGATATGAAAGATAGAATAAGAAAAAGAGAGAAATAGAAAAGAAAGACATATGTCATTGATGTATCTCGCGAAGTGAACAAAGCCAGAAAATATTGGACGTGTCAAATTAGGGAGTGTGAATTCAGTGAACACAGCCGAGCATGAAACGAGCTAATATAATTCAACGAAGGGTAAGAGGCAAAAAAAAAAAAGGGGGAGAAATAAGAGAGACATCGATTGTGTAACAACCTTCATTAGTCCAACTTGTTATAATCGAAGAAAGAAAGAAAGAAAAAAAGAAGGTAAAATATAATAGAAAATACAAGAAACTTGTTTATCTTATAAAACCTTTCTATGTAAATTTATTCTTTTCGTAATCCCTTTTTTTTCTTCCACAAAAAGAAAATCATTTCGAAGAGAGTAAAACTGGTATTATATACCACGAAATTTTCTATCAAAAATATCCTCTCTCTCTCTCTCTTTTATTACTCTTTGAAAAAATAAAGCAACGTGACGTAATAGAGCACCAGGAGCTCCATATAAACCTACATACCAAAGTAAATTTCTTTACGCTTGGACGGCGAACCGATTACAGCAATATCGCTCGGCAGCACGATATTAGGGTAACGCTAGAAAGAGAGGGAGAGTGAGAGAGTGATAGAGAGAGAGAGAGAGAGAAAGAGAGAGAGTATGCCGAAGGTAGACTGGCACATCGTGCATGTGTATACTAAGTATACATATGATACCTATACCTGTGTGTATATGAGTATTTGTATGTGTATCCTGGATATGTGTAGGTGTGTGTGTGTGCAAACTAGAAGCTGGCAGCAGCAGCAGCAGCAGCAGCACCATGTGCAACGACGCTCGATACGAGAGAATGTGTGAGTTAGAGGAAGACGGTAAATACGCGCATACTGCGGCAACCGTAAGCGATGCCGTTCATACGAAGGAAGGAAGGAAGGAAGGAAGGTTGGAAGGTTGGAAAGGTGGGTAGTGGGTGGATAGGTTGGTAGGTGAGACGAGGTAAAACGGTCTGTGTGCTATAGCAAGCACCAACTGTTTAATGGTGAGAAAGAGAAAGAGAGAAAGAGAAAGAGAGAGAGAGGAAAAGAGTTTGCAAATGTGGCCCAAGGCTGTGGATTACTTGTTGTAACGCGATATTCCTTCCATATGTGTATATGTGTGTGTATATACATGTATACGTATATTCCAAGTTTGCAAATTTTATTTACATATACTTCCTTCCCCCGCATACAAATACATTATCTCAAATATTGACTGTCAAACTAATAATTTTCTGCTAATTAAATCTTCAAATCGTATGTAAAATAATATATTAGAGATATTCTTAAATGTATTCGTAGTTTTGAAAATTGTGTAACTCCTCGAATCACTTAGAACTTAATTAATCGGTAATTGTTTGCATCGTCGTAAACAAAATGACACTACTTGTAGAAATGATAGAAATTTGTGGAAAAAATCATAGAAAATAAATGATCATTCTTTGGTATATAAAAATTAGAATTTAATATTAATTTAGAATCAATAAATAAGAAGAATTAATTATTTTCTTTAACATACGAATGAGGAATTTAGATCATTCGAACGAATACGTGTTAATCTTCGTTTATCCTTTATCATCTCTCTGTCTCCTCTATCTTTTAGAAACGATTTTCCTTTACTATCGATGTACCAAAAACTAGGTACATACTCTCTATTCCCATTAATATCCAATCCGTAGTACCATGCACTAAAGTTATCGGCGTGACGAGGTCGAATCGAAACGCGATACACGTAGGAAATCTAAATGCACGCTCGGTTCGTTCGTTCGCTCGTGGACACCGATCCTTTATACTTCGCTTTTTTTTTAGTTTTTTTAGTTTTTAGTTTTACTATTTTCCATTTGAAACTCAAGCTGGATAGAGTTTAGAATCAGAGAAGAGAGAGAGAGAAAGAGAAAGGGGTTGAGATAGTAGTAGACTAACTGGAATTCGGTTCGTTTCGTATGGAGAATATGTTTTTTTCACGTTAGTTTTACGCATCGCTTGATTTTCTAATATATAGGTTGGGTAGGCGCCGAACGAACAACGGAGTAATCATTGGATCGTTAAAAATCGTCGAATTAATTGCTTTTCCTTCTTCCTCCTCCTCCTCTTCCTCCTCTTCCTCTTTCCCTTCACCCCTTTCACTTTCTCTTTTTTCCTCACTTTTTCGTCTCGCTTCTTCCCGCTCTTTTCACGCTCTTTCCCCTTTACTATTTTTTTTTAATTTCATCGAGACGGAAAGAAAACGAAAAAAGATCGTCGGTAGTTGGTTTTTCTTTCCTTTTCTTTCTACAACAATTTTTTCTCCAAACGAATTCTCATTTTTTCTTCTTCTTCCTCTAACAAGTCTTTCTTTCTTTCTTTCTTTCTTTACCCTGCTCCTCATTCTCCTTGGTCGTTCGTTTAGCTCCTCGCGACAAAATAGAATATCTTGTTTAGAAAAGTAGTCAAACTTGACAAAGTTATTTTTTTGCTCGAATAGAACTGACGTTTCTTGTGACTTTCTCTTCTAAGATTCTTAACGTTTTCTTCTCTTTTTCTCTTAGCCGTTTCGCGGCTGCTTTAAAGCTGAGAAACTGCTTTAGAGCAGTTTCAATTTACGCTACTCTAAGACGAAAGTTTTCGAACGAGTAGAAACTGACGAGAGAAGGTGAGGGAAAAGAGATCCGAGAAGAACCTCGAATCTCGAGGAAAAAGCCGTGTCCGACTTGGTTAGATTCCATGGGAAGGATAATTCCACAACTGAACGTGAAATCAACAACAAAAAATAAACAAAAGTAGAATTATTTACAAGTATTAAAAAAAGAAACGTGTGTAGAATATTTTTTGCTCACAACTCACTCCACTCCCTTCTCGACATCTAATTATTCACATACGAATTATCTTTACGCTTCATAGATAATAATCGCAAGGTTATATATTTTTTATTCTATAAAAACTTATCCGACAACTCGCATTCTAATCTTTCGATACCTCTCTTTCTATCTTGAAAATAAAAAAAAAAGAAATAGGAATAAAAGCATCCAATCTAACTAGTTTCTATTGCAACTATTTCTCGAGGTAAACTGGTTGAGGTTTGATCGTTCAATCGATCCTTAACGAATCTATGAATACACATATCAGTGTACATATATGTGTACTACTACTACTACTACTACTACTACAAAACGTTTACACACTTATGTATATGTATGTAAAATTACTTGTAAGGAAAATCTTGTAGACTGAGAGATTGAGAGAGGTGGAGTAAACGAGGTAAAGGATTTTGTTAGCGATGCCGATCAGGAGTGTCTCGATGGCGATCCTTTGAGTAAAGGACCTACCATCGTTTAGTGTGCCTACGTGTTATGCTTCTACGGATATAACATGTGCCAAGGTAGTACGTTGAGGAGGATATGAGAACAAGCTAGGCAACCTTTGAGCGATGTTATGCCGAGACAAAGCCATCATCGTCGTCGTCGTAGTCGTCGTAGTCATCGTCGTCATCGTCGTCGTCGTCGTCATAGTCGTCTTCGCAATGTCTCGTTCAAACCAAGCAAATCAAGCAGCAAGTGTTCAACGCCTCTCTTCCTCTCTTCATCTACCCTCCACTAACCACCTCCTCCTTCTTCTCCTCTTCCTATTCCTCCTCATCATCATCCACCTTCTCTTATACTTCAAGTACTACTACTACTACTAAAACCAAGGTGCATCTTCTTTCAAGACACCACCATTGAAATAACCCTTTTGTTCTTCATCGAAGAACAACTTCTTCTTCTTCTTCTTCTTCTTCTTTTCTTCCTTTTTTTATTCTACTTCTTCTTCTTCTTTTTTTTCTTTATCTTCGATGGTTCGTTAAGATACCACGAGAAATAATATTTTTTAATTTTTATTATCAACCTTTTTATTTCTTATTTAGAAAATATCATTTAGAAACGAAAAGAGTACCCAACACCGATTTAACAATTTTTAATGTTGCATTTGTTTATAGTGTTGGAGATGTTTCAGTCCTGTCAGAAATGGATGCTTGTTAAGTTAGAGTTTTAAAATACTCGTTAGGAAAAAGGAAAGATCACTTAATCTCTGTAATATGAATAAATGTTATGTACGCTGATGTATAAATAAACAACGATATATTTTTTATTAATACTAATGATTAGGTAAACGAAATGAATGTTAAAATGAGATTTATCTTTGAAATCTTGACGATATTTAATTCCATGAGAAATAAAAGTTAATTAAGCGAGTCGACACAGTAACCTTGATAATTTCTTGGTAAAAGCATTGATCTAAATAAATTCTCACCATTTGAATATTTCTCTACTGAACGATAGTTTTTACGCTATTTTTTTGTACGTTTGCTCATAATAAGATACTCTCTCATGCAAATCGAAATAAATTACGGATAAATGTATTGGCACGGTTATCTTACTCGATTACTCGAAAGAACCTCATTGGCATAATTTAATTTCTATTATATTAGATTTGTGTTGCACTATTCCAATACACAGATGTTTAGAAATTTCTAAAACAAAACAAAATAAAATAAAATAAATAAGATACGCGTTAAATATTGAATAAGTGTGTTGAGAAATGAAAAGAATGTTTGATAAAAATAAATGATAAACTGGTGATTAATTAAGAAATAAATAAGCGTTTTATCTAATAAGCTTCCTAATTACTCTATTTCATTCCATAAATCCATAACAGCTTTGCTAACGAGACGCTCAAATCCTTTATCCCTTTTCTCAAGAACATCTACTACGACTACGACGATGACAAGAAGAAGAAGAAGAAGAAGGAGGAGAAAGAGAAGAAGATGAAGGAAGAAGAGAGGAATGAAGGGGAGTTTTCATGGAATAGCATAGACTCAGATGTAATTTCATCTCGAAACTGCGGAATCGTCTTCGCACGTGGAAGTGCGAACTTTTAGATATCGAGTACTCCGACGCGGAAGCATCTTCGAGTTTCTCTTCTTCCAACTTCCCGAATCGTGACGAAAACGGAAATGAACTTCTCTTCTCAACAACTTAACAAAGAAAATATATATATATATATAAACGTATATAGGTATTATATACATTAAAAATCGATTATTATTAACTCTTCCATGAGTTTTATTTCAATATGTACCTACGAAGTATGACACAGAACTAGAAAGAATTTAAATGGAAAAAAATATCTTATATATCATATATTATTGACAATTCATCTAAATATTTCAACAAAACAAAAAGTTCATTTAATCATCAGTAAAATAAATCAGGAATATGATTTGTTATGTTGTGCAAGTATGAAATGGAGCAAAAAGTATATAATAATTGAATAGAAATATGCTTCATTTCATATTTGACTATACTTAATACAAAGTACGATAGGACAATGTGATTTTGAATTAGTTTAAATTTATTCTTACAAGTTTCTCGTTTATTATATTGAAATAGTCAAACAAATTCTTCAAGTAAAATCGTGCGTACAAAGTATGCCGTTATAAAGGCTAGTAGGGGAAGAGGGATCAAGAGATGCAGGTGATTTCGTGGTGCATGTCATTCGACGACGCATCTACACAACTACTATCGTCTACGTAAATGAGAGAGAAGTTTACGCTTCACGCAACTATGAACGGTGTCTCTCACGCAAGTTACGCCTTGCCGGTCACACTAAACGCTAGCTATGCTCACGAGCACGTCCGTGCATAGCAAACACAAGCTACGCCATTGCTATTTCTTCTCTCTCTCTCTCTTGGTTTTCCTTCGAAATAACTCGGTTCGATGATTTCGATGAGGAAACTCATATCTAATAAACATTTCAATGACATATGACCACAACCAACAACCATAATACTATTCATTTTATTTCATAGAACAAAAGAAAATTTAAATTATATTATGTAATATTCTTTTTTTTTAACAAAGTTGCAATTATTACAACAACGAGAAGAACGATTTTTTCTCTATGTTTGATTGTTTATTGGATTTTAAAAGAATTAATAAGAAAAATTGGAATAAAATTGAAATAGTAATAATGCTGCACGTATGACGATTGAGTTCTATGATGACGATGATGATGATGATGATGACGATGATTAGCAAAACGATAATTTCTATTACGATGAGAATAATAATCTGGATCATTATCTAAACCAAATCGTGCCAATCGACTAGATATAATATCCAGGTTTAACGCAAATAAAATCGTATGCAATGGGTCATATGGTGTATGTATCTATCTATGTATTTATATAGTATATATGTATGTATATATGTATGTATGTATATAATGGCTATAACATGAATCCAATCCGGCGCACAATCTAATACTGAATTGTTTTGACATTGTACGATCTATCTCTCGACCGCCGTATAACGCATCAATAAAATCGCCGCAAAACATCAATAAAATTTTATACTGGAGAGTAAACGATGTTTTTTTTTTTTTAATATTAAAACAAACTCGTCGACATCGATGGTGTGTATTATAAAAATTGCTACACGATATTTTAGATCGTCGATTTAAAGCATACCTAAAACGTTGTTAATTATTTCCTACAGACATATATTCGCGATATAAATCTAATTAACAAAAATGTAAGAAAAAAAGGAAAGAAAGAAAGAAAGAAGGAAATTAGAAGCAGTAAAAAAAAGTAATATAAATCTAAGTTTGTTATCTGATAGAAATAAGACGTGGAACGTAGTGGCTTCGCGGTTAACCGTACTAACGTGACACGAAATAGGGTCAGCATGTTGCGTGCGAATAACAGCTAATCGCTGTCTAATAAGTTTGCCCGCATAATCGATAACAGACGTCGCCCGGAGCCACGAGATGAAACGCATTGCAAGCACGATTATTGCGTGCTCTGACGTTCACGTGTCGACTAGAGAAGAGAATTGAGTAAGGTGGAGGTGGAGGTGGAGGTGGTAGAAAGGGGAGGAAGAAGATGAGGATGAGGTACAGACGGAGAAAGAGGATGACGAGAAATTGTGTATGCATGTATATGTGTGTAACAGTGAGAGTAAGAGTAAGAGAAAGAGAGAGGAGAGAAGAGAAGAGAGGAGAGAAGAGGACGATACTGCTTTCACGGAAATGCTGATCAAACCAAATTGCTAGGGTCTCGACGACGTATTCGTCGAGAGCTCGATGACGTTTAGCTGTGAAGACGACCGATAGAAATCTAATCTTCTGCGACTCGATATTAATTGATTTCACCTTACTCTATACCTACTCGAACTGACGTTTCAAAGAGAATTCATTAAACAGAATATTACGGTCTCATATCTATAGATTACATGTATGTATGTATCCACACGTATGTGAAATTGGGGAAATCTTAATACGTGATTGAGAGAGGTATATCAACATTATTTCCTATTGCTTCTCTAAAAGACCAAATGATTTATATAATAGGATATAACCCATACTATCGATGAAATTCTAATACACCAAATATACATGAATAATATTATTGTTGAATTAAACATTAATGTTCTCTTGTATTCAAAACTTATCTTACATTTTCTAGAATGTCTATACGAGATTGTATTCGAACTATGTAAACACACAGCTTCTTAATCTTTATTTACTTTAAACATTTGAACACAGTTGCATTTCATTCTTTTACTTTTCTTCTTTAGAAACTGTGCTAGTCATATTCCCATTTCACATATATCTTTGATTTTTCTTATTTTTAAAAGACATATTATTTGCCAGACAAATATCGTTTACATGTGTGAATGAAGCAAGGAATCGTAGGGTACACGTACTTATTTTTCTATCAGTCATCTTCAAAAATCAAATTTGACTTTCTTCATACGTACATATAGGGGATGCGTACTAATATTTATCGAGCTTACAAAGCTTTTTTTCTTCTACTATCGTTAGATCGATATTTTTCATCGTAGAAGATATTTACCACGATAAGAAGCAAATATCCTACAACAATCGTTTTTCCATACACTGAAGCTTGGTGGAGAGTAGGCAGAGAGAGAGAGAGAGAGAGAGGAGATACGACTTAAGTAGAAGATTATTAACATCCGTAGCTAGGAGAAGTTCCTACTACTACTACTACTATTACTATTACTACTATAGGCAACTTGCAATATCGAAAAATCATCGATAAAATCCGAATGTACCTTGGGTATGAGACTCTTCTTCTACGTTCCTAGTAATTTCACTGGATGCCGATGATTTAGCAATATCTCTGAAGGTTATAAAAAGATAAATGAACGAATGAAAAGATAAAAAAATAAGAAAAATAAAAAAGAATATTATTCTCATTTTTTACAATATATTATTATGCTCGTCTTTAAAATACCAACAACAACAACCTGTTACGATTCTGTAATAAAGCCTGCTACCTCATTTATAATATTCCTACATTCAACACAATACGCGTATACTTTTTAAGAGAGAGAGAAAAGAAAATAGAAAAAATGTAAACACAGGTTTTGTAAATGCAACAATGTTTTAAAATTAGATTCACGAAGCCCCATTAATTATACAGGAAAACTTTTCCCTTTTTTCCTAACTTTTTGTTTCTTTTTTTTATGATAAACTCGTAAGAAACTTTTGTTATCGAGTAGAATACCGTAAAATAAGATTTTTCAAGAATTATATAACAAAAATTTAACTCATTAAGATAAATAAGTAATACACACACACACACACACACACTTTTTCCCCCCTATGAGGTAATTTTCTACTCGTAAAAAGAAAAGAATAAGTAGGGAAAGGGAGAGGAGAAAGTAGAGAGGGAAAAGGATGAAATAGGAAAAAAAAATAAAATAAAATAGAAGAACGTCTAGGAGAGTAGAAGGAAGCGCGATCGGCGGCGTTGCCACAAAACTTTCACGTTCTCTCCCAAGGCATTCTAATATTTCAACCAGTCGCATTTCGATCTATTCTTAATGCAGAAGCTCCGATCTGAATGGTAAAACCGTTGCATGTCGTAGAAAACTTGTCGTCTCTCTTGAAACATACAAACTGCATTTTACGCGATGCAGCCTCTGTCGCGTCCTGAATCTAAAACGTTTCTCTCCTCCTCTCTCCTCTCGTTCCAAACCACCACCTTCCTCCTACTGAAGCAACTCTAACGTTATTCGCTAATGGAATCTTCCCAACCATTTCTTCTTACCGATTATAATGCTTCGAAGAGAGAAAGAAGAATATTCGTGAATCCTTTGAAGGGTTCTGCATAGTTGTTGTCTATTCGAACGAATGAACGAGAGAAAGAAGAACGATATCAAAAAACAAAAAATTANTTAATCATGCATTCGAAGAAGGGGGGAATTTTACTTTTCTCTCGTAAGACGTCTTCTTCTACTCGTAAAACTATCTCCTCTCGCGTTTAGGTGCGTGGGCGTCGACGAATAAGTAGATTCTCTTTCTCTTTCTCTCTCTCTGTCTGTCTGTCTGTTTCTTTCTCACTCGTTACTCGCATGCATTACGACAACGTATAGTCGAGTATCGTACAATCCCCGTGTCCGCCGTCTATCATGTCGTTAATGCTCGTCGTTTTCTCCTACCTCTTCTCTATCCCTCCAATTCCCCCTACTCTACCCCTCGGTACATTGCTGCTTTTTTTTTCCTACCTTTCAACTCATTCTCTACCCTCGTCTTTCTTTCTGTATTTCTCTTTCTCTCTCTCTCTTACTATTTCTCTTGCAATCTCCTGCACGGATATACATAATTTCTTCCTCTCCTTGTCCGTCATAGTAAAAGAGAGAGAGAGAGAATATAACTTACAAGCTTTTGTTCTAGAAGGTAACATGGAACTATACGTATTTATATACCATAAAACTATTGATGATTATTTTCCATTCCATTTTTTTTGGTTTTATTTTCACAGATAGATGTATTATTTAGTTGGAAACTATGAAACGGGAGTTTTTAGTTAGTCTGTGCGGCCTATTTAACACCCGTTTCATAGTTTCAAAGGTAATATTTGAAAAATATATAAATATATAGATAAATATTCTTCTACTTTATTTTTCTTCATCTTATCTTTCGTTATCTCTGTTTTAAAGAATGTAGGATGGATGGGATGCTGGCACGAATCGTTGGTTTAATTGCTAAGAAAATACGAACCACGAGTAGATCTTTGAGACACGATCGTGCCCGATTATTGTCAACGAGAAACAGGTCATGAGTCATCTAGATCGTTAACTTAATTGTTTCCCTCTCCCCCTTAACCCCTATCACTCTCTCTCTCTCTCTCCTGCTTCTTCTTCTTCCTTCTTATTTTTTCTTTTCGTTGAACAGAGGAATTCGATCGACACTTTGACGTTTATCTTCCTAAGAACCTTGAATTACTCACGTAGTGAACTTGTTATTACGTGGAACCGATCGATGGTTACGTCAAATGTGCAAAACGACGATGTCACGGAGAAGAAACAAGAAAAAAAAATTAACGGAGCGTGAAATGTCATTGAAGGTACCATCATAACTGTAATAATATCATCTTCGGTGTTTGTATTAAAAAAAATTAAAATTTTTCTGTACAAACTTCAATGAAAATAATTGAATAGAAATTTGCTTCATTTCATTCTTGATAGTCTAATATTTCTCTACCTTTTATTCTAACTCACATCAGAGAAATATTGATTTGGTTTTGAGTCTTTAAGAGCTACGAGAAGTGGAGAGATCATCGTCGTGTTGAAAGACTCGAACAAAGTGACTCCAAAAGATTGATAAAAAAAAAGGAAAGAATGAAAGAGGAAGAAGAAAGCCCTGGAAAAAAGGAAGGAAGAGAGAGAGAGAGAGTCCTTACATTTTATTATTCATTCTGTCGGATTA
Organism: Mischocyttarus mexicanus; assembly: GCA_023678845.1. Lineage (NCBI taxonomy): Eukaryota > Metazoa > Arthropoda > Insecta > Hymenoptera > Vespidae > Mischocyttarus > Mischocyttarus mexicanus. The sequence continues at coordinate 195,311 of JACGTP010000072.1, forward strand.
TTCAAATAGACAGGTAGCGCATACACCGTCGTCTCCAGAGTCGATGTAAAGGGGGATTAAGGGCCTTGAAATTGCCGAGAGAACGATCCCAGAAGGACGCTACTTCTACCAGGCAAGCCCTTCTCTTTCCGTTTACGGTCAAGGATCTTCAAACCACCCAGCCAGTCAACCAGTCAGCCAATCAGCCAACGCCAAAATGACCATCGCAAACGAGAAAGACTTTTCTACTATCGTTTTCTATCGGATTTAAGCTAAAGATCAAGAAGAGAGAAACGTTTTAGAGGATTTAGGAAGAAGAAGAAGAAGAAGAAGAAGCATTAAAGAAGCAAGTCGTTAAAGATTTCTCAAATTAGAATTAAATTAGAATTATTATCCGTGATGGTGGAGGAGGGAAGAAGAGAAAAGAAAGAGTAACTGATTTATAAAATGCATGTCAATACTTTTTCAATGATATAAACATACGTGTAAAATCTTATAATACGAATTATACCATTTCAACTCTAAATTCGGACTAAACAATTTCAAACAACATAGTTTTTAATGTGTTTTGTCCTAATTTGAAATTGAAATGGTACAGTTATGGTTGATTAATCGAAATCAGTTTTCAAGTTTTCACTTTGGCCTACCTAAATAATCATTTACGAATAAGTTTCTAAAAATATGAGATTAATCGGTTAGAGAGATCCAGAGAGAGATCTTAAGATCGATTTAACGGTACAATCTTGTATAAATCATAGAATAACCTATTGTTAAAATGAAAAATCGTGTTGATTTATAGCCAAGTTGGGTTGGTGGATATTATTATTATTATTATTATTATCGTTTGTGCTGGTACGATATCGATTAGATTGAAAACTTTAACACCATATCGTTCCAAATACGCATGACTGGTTTTGCTATACATCCACTGAACCATACACCTGGATTACACCGTTATTTGTTTAACGAGCTACTACCAAGGCTTTTTATTTTTTTCTACGTTCCTTGCCTAATCACACGAAACTATTTCATTTATTTTTTCCAACGGTTATTCCTTCTCAACGGAATAATACTATTTTTAATACTTGTTTCCTTATTTTCATCGTTTTTTTCCTAATCTTCTCTCCCACTTATCTCCTCCTCCTCTACCCTTTTTGTCTTTTTTTTAATTCTTATCCTCATATCACTCTTATTCAGTTCTTCGTAACCATACATCGCTCATTTTATTTCACAATCTCGAAAGCGAAAGAAGAAAAGAAAAAAGGAAAAAAGGCGATATCCATAAACGATTTTATTACGAAATGCATGTCTTACCGTTCCCATAGAACCGTAAAAACGAATATAAATGCAAACGCAGAAAGAGAGATGAGAGTGGGATAGATGAAGGAATTATTCTAACATTGGATCAGAGAAATGGTTTTCATGGAAATAACTTCTCTCTCTCTTTCAATATATCTACAGACGATTTAAATATTATTTTATTTCATTTCAATATTCTATCATCACATGGTGAACTCCACATTTGTTTGTTTGTATTTCTTTGATCTTTTCTATTTAATAAACTTAACCACATATATGTATTCCTCGTTGGAATAAATAAATACAATGGAAGGATAGATTAATAATATATTTCAGTCTCGTATCGATGTTAAAAGAAAAACAGAACTCCCATAATGGGAGAATACTTTTGTCTTCTTTACGATACACACACACACACACACACATACATACATATACTTTATAATACCACCACCATAACGAATCGTCCTCTTTTTCCTACTTGGAGAGAGAGATCTCGTAAATCTTTGAATGACCATGCCGCTATCGTGTTTTTAAAGTCCTCGTGAGTAGCTTTCTTTCCTTTCATTCTTTCTTTCTTTCTTTCTATCTTTCCTCTACGAAACGTGAATTTCGATGAGCTTTTCGATTTACATTCTATCTGCCTGTGCTTTTACTAGACTCTCCCTCCATCTACCTCAAAAAAAAAAAAAGGATAGAAATAAATTCTTACCGAAATAACAGTTGTAAAACATTCGTTAACAATATCAAACGGTATCTCGTATTCCCTATCCCAGTATTCTATTCTTTGTCTTTAGAAAATATAATATCATCGCATAAAACGAACCTAGAGCTGGCCAATTCGTACTACTCTCGAAAGCGTTAACGACGGAAGTAATTTTCATCCGCTTATACACTACTACGACAAGTAATAGTAGTAGTAGTAGTAGTAGTATTATTATTAGTATTAGTAGTAATAGTAAAAGTAGTAGTAGTAGTAGTAGTAGTAATAGCAAGGCGTACGCTCGTATCTCCTTTTTCCTTCTATTTGCTTAACGTACCTAGGCTGATACGAGATTCTGAAATGTACCGCGGTTTCAATTACGAGCGTTGCTGCTGCAGCACCAGCAGCAACACGAGCAACGTCACGTATCGTTAAAAGACGTAATTACGAAAGAGAAGCCCTCTTTTATGTAATAAAGAATATTTTCTAATTTATAAATTTATTAGAAACATATGAATATATGCATATATGTGTGTATGTGTCTATAATTATGAAAGTGATTTAATTGTCAGTTTGAAAAATGACAATAGTTCAAAGTTAAATAGTTAGAACCAGGATTCTTTAAATGGCAAGCAATCAATTGTACGACCACCAATCGTCAAGTTTGCACTATTATAATTCAAGTCAAACTAAAATAAAAAATGAGTCTATCAGTTATTTGACACCACATTATTTTAAATTTAATTCATTCAATTAATTCAATGTAATCTTAATAATATTGTCATAAATAAGACAGATAGTGGTTGTAATTTCAACATTAGATGGAATACATTTAACGTTGAAATGCAATTCATGAAATATCTCGAAACAAGAAATATATGAATTAGACTAAACCACTTTCATAATCATGGGTAGATGTATTTTATCGAGAAATATTATCAACTCTCGAATTCGTATTAATCTTGACCAGTTAGAAAATCGTTTATTAGGTTTCGTAGATAGATACAGAAAGAGAAAGAAAAATTCTTTGAAATATTTATCTCTTAACTGTGGATCAGGCAACCAGTCATGAAGTATTTATCGAGTGTAGGTTATTCGTGGCGTGCTAAAAATGAAGTATTTCAAGTGTATTCCAAAACCGATCCTCTCAACTCATATATTCCTGACTCGTACGATAGGTATAAATCATATTCCGGTCATGTGTACCCGGTCTAGAGAAGAAGGAGACCGACCACCTCTCTTGGGCTTCACCGTTCACGTGGAACCATAACGGTACATTTACTTTCGCAAAAAGGTACAACGAACTTGTTAAATGCCAAGACTTTTTTCAACTGCTAAACAAAGATGCTAAAATGAGACGTTCTTTCTAAATGAGTCACGTTAACTCGTTAGGTTTATCACATATAACACACTACTACTACTACAACTTATCACTTTAACAAAACTACGATTAATATTTTATTAATCACATTTTAATAATCATACTGAAAATCTTTTTCCAATGAATATAAAACGAGTATTGTTTATATTTATATAAATGAAATACATTTATTTTTTAACTTTAACAACACGTGACTTTTTCCCTCCGACCCCACATTCTACACTCCTCATCGTATTAGAATAAATTCTCTTTATAATTAATTGTTGTTCGTGTTTGACGCAATATAAGGTAAACATTTAATTATGCGACAAGTATGCAATTAGGGAGAAGGTGGAGAGAGGTGTACGTAATTAAAAAGTTATAGAAAGTTAAGAAGAGCAATTCTGTTAATTATCTTGAAAATAACGTCAACTGACGAATTACAAATTGAAAACTTTTTCCTAACGAAATGAAAAGATAAAAGAGAGAGAGAGAGAGAGAGAGAGAGAGAGAGAGGGGATGGAAAAAGGGTGAAGTAGGGATCGAGGGAAGTTCACGTGCTCGTAAAACTAGGCGAGGACTTATTACGAGCACTTTAATGTCCTGGCATGAATCAAGCGACCACGACACCGTACGGTATATCATCTCGCGTACTTACGCAGGGAGAAATAGCAAGAAAGAGAGAGAAAGAGAGAGAGAGGGAATACCAGGTCAAAAGTTAAGGCACCGTAAGCGAGACCACGGAATGAAAATGGAAGGAACGTGCTTTCGAAATAAGAAGAGACTCGAAGAAAAGGAGGCCTCTCTTTCTCGTCTAAGAAGAAAATCGGTGGGTCAAGTCGAATAAAGTTCAGCCAAGTTCGCTTACCTTAGTCTATGAGATAGACAAGGATAAAAATGAAGAGAGGAGATGAGGAAAAGAGAAGAGGAAAGCAAGGAGAAAACGTCTCTCTCTCTCTCTCTCTCTATCCCTTCTTCTCTTCCTTTTGGCCTGCGGCTTATGCCGTGCCGAATGAAATATGCATGTACAAGGTTAGGGAGTAGAATTTTCACGGAAAATAGCCACGGCGCCGTTTCCATCTCTCTTGGGGAAAGTTTCTTCGTCGTCGTCGTCATCGTCGTCGTCGTCGTCGTCGTGAAAATATATGCCAGGAAAGTCTTGAACGTGAGAGAGAAATATATATAAAGATAGATAGAGGAAGATTCTATGCAATGAAAAAAATCTGGAATATATAACTGACCGGAGCATGAAATAATAGTATCAACAAAATAACATTACTTTAGTGTTTATTCGCGTCAGTTGTCATCTGGGTCGCGTAAAGATATGTCACATATATTTTCCTTCATGCTCTTATGTTAGCTAAAAAGAAAAAGAAAGAAAGAGATTTATCCAATGGAAAATTTGTATTATCGTAACTGATAGTACCATGAAAGAAAATAACAACACACTAACTATGAGAAAATATATTATTTTAAATACAATTTATTCGTGCATAGAAATTATTTTCTAAATAAAATATAATTGAAGTCCACGTAAGAGATCGATGGCCGAGTTTTAATCGTTTGCACGATAAACGGATAGAGAAGGAGATATAATAATAATAATAATAATAATAATAGGTAAGGAAAAGTTGTCTGAATTAAAATTCCGTCGTTTAAGATAAAGTTTAGCTCTTAAATTGAATGAAACCTAGGCGATATTTCATCGTGGAAATATTAATGAGTTTGATGTTTTACGATAGTGGGCGGCGAGTTAGCTAAATGTCGATAGTGGATGGTGGATGATGGTGGTAATGGTGGTGGTGATGGTGAGAGAAAGTACCATGCGTTCTCATGTTACCGATAATAAAGATGTTATCGATGACCTTAAACGACGATCTCGATTTTATTACGCTAAAAGTACTTCGATAATTTACGAGGCAGGTTTACCTATCAAAAGGAAGGAAGGAAGGAAAGAAATCTTTCTTTCTCTCTCTCTCTTTCTCTCTCTTTTTCTATCTTTCTGTCTTAGTCTTTACCTCCCGCATATCCGCACGATGACAATAACATCGTCTCGAAGATATTTCCTCGTAATTCATGGGACAAGAAAGTCCAAGTGGTGTTCTTTTCATTCACCTGACAATACCACCATTGTATTCCCTTAACCACAATTCAAAAAAAAAATATATTCCTTCTTGCACGAACTTCATCGAAACATATACAAAATAACGTGAAAATAGACGAAGGGAAGAAAAAAAATGACCGACAGTAAGGCACGACACTCTCACGGTTTTCTTTTCTTTCTTTCTCTTAGACTAGAATGATGCACCAAATACAAATGCAACGCGTGCAATGAATATCTTTTCTATTTTTTTTTGTCGGGTCGAACTTGCAGACATTATCGAGATGCAAAGTAGGGGAAAAGGAAAGATAAAGAAAAAGAATAAGGGAAGAGAGAAGAATGCAAAGAAGACTGCAAAGAAGAATGCAAAGAAGAAGAAGAAGAAGAAGAAGCGAAGAAAATACTTGTACCTTTTTACCAATGCATCTCTTTTCCTTCATTCTATTACTTTCTATGTTAAGTAAAAAAGGGTCACAGAGAGAAAGAGAGAGAGAGGAGAGCAACGTAGCTTCGCGTTGTAATATTAATGCAAATTTTCAAGGAACGATACACAGGAAACCACGTTAAATGGGTTATGTCTTTCACGAATGTGTTGGAACGCAGTTGAAGTGCATCGTTGCGTTTCCTCCCGGTTATATTTTCGATACGCGCACCAGAGGATAGGAAATTCCAAAAGGCAAAGTTCTTCCTTAAATCTGGGTCAAGAACGTTTTGTCGTTGAAATTGCAATACCTTGCGAATGCCATTTCCGATTTGAATGCAACGTGAGCTTCGATGTTTCTACTTTAATACATTCGTTCCTCTCGTATTCTTTATCTCTCTCTCTCTCTCTTTTTCTCTCGTTCTCTTCTTATATTCACTCACTCAGTTACTCACTCGCCGAATGTTTTAAAACAACTTTTCCTATACACAACCCAGCCCGATCTCGTAATTGTTACGTATGCGAATATCGCGTGCACCGTACGATACTTTCCACGAATTCGATAAACGATAGCGTAACATTTCCACAGCGTGGAGAATGAGATACCAGCTGAGATTAAAGTAATTTCAATAAAGCAGCTAAAAAAGAGAGAGAGAGAGAGAGAGAGAGAGAGAGAGGAAGGGACGCGTGGTATGGATAATCACTAAATGGATTACAAGTCAACGTATGTAACTCAACTATTTTTTTCCCCTCTTACTCCAAATGTCCCCTCCTACTTACACAGCCAAATTAGGTTCCCGTGCGTTGAATAGTTTTTATAAGAAACACAAGTTAATTGATATTAGGTTTGTCAAGTATGAAATGGAGCAAAAAGTAGACATAATTTAATTGAAATTTGTTCCATTTCATACTTNTTAATCTAGCTCAAGTTTTCGCTGAGAAAACGCTGAGGCAACCTTTTGAAATTTTTCACTCAAAAGAACTTTAACTATTCTTTAAAGTAAACGCCCTATATATGGTAAGACAAGTAGTATAAGTAAACGCCCTATATATGGTCAGACAAGTAGTATAAGTAAACGGTCCATATATGGTCAGACAAGTATAATAGTATAAGTAAACGGTCCATATATGGTCAGACAAGTATAATAGTATAAGTAAATGGTTCATATATGGTCAGACAAGTAGTATAAAATCAGGGTATGATCAGGCAAGTAGTATTAGGTTCATCAAGTATGAAATGGAACAAATTTCAATTAAATTATGTCTACTTTTTGCTCCATTTCATAGAAAAACAAGGGGGGCTGACCTAACGGTCTCCTTGTTAGATCATAATTTATTCATCGTAAGATTGGATTCATTATTCATTTCAATATTTCTTTCATATTACTAACTTCAACTGAAAATTCTATTAACGAGAATTTTCTTTTACGACACTCAACGTATTTTAAGAACGATTCGCAGATGTTTATCGTAAAAAATAAGAAAAGTAAGAACCAATTAGATTATCACGTTGCATTATACTAGTCTTAAGTGGTTTTACTCGTAGTTACATTTTCTAATTATCCCACACACACACACACATATATACACACATATATAAAGTTAGGTCCCTTGTTTAATTCTTGTTCTCCTTTTCATCATACTTTTCTTAAAGCAAAAGAAAAAAATAAAGAGAAAAAGAAAACATAATCTTCCCACGAGGGTCAGTAATATATTTCTTTTTTTGTTGTTCCTTTTTGTAAAAAATTCATCCCAGTAAAAAGCTTCACTTGAATTTTTAGCGATAAAAGCAGCCCCAGAGGAGGAAGAGGAGTAGGAGAAAGAGGAGTAGGAGAAAGAGGAGAAAGAGGAGGAGAAGGAGAAGTGCAGCTCGAATATGCGCTCTGTTGCATCGATAAAAATTCCACTTTATCTGTCTACTACTACGGTATTAATAAATAAAAATCCGCGTAGTTCTTCTCTCTCTCTGTTTCATTCTCTTTTTTTCTCTCATACTTTTTTTTCTGACTTTCATAAAGAGAGAAAAGTTCACAGACGGTCGACAGGCAGCCCATAATGAATCTCATTTGTAGTAGGAAAAGAGTAAAAGGGCCGAGAACCTTCACAAGCTACTAGCCGCTTGTATGATCGATGCCCTTAATACGCACGCGACACCTGTACTCTACACCTACTTTACAACCCTACCACCACCCACCCTTCTACTACACCAACTAACTATTCTTTCCGCGTAATTTAAATTCGCCATTTGCAACTTCTTTCTTTTCTTTTCCTTTTTTTTTTTATTTTTTGCAGTTACACACAAAGTGGAAGAAGGAAAAGGCACGTGACGACGAGTTACGACGATATCAAAAACGCTTACGCGAACGATATTAACGAGAGTACCCACCTACCAGACGATTCCCAACCCAATCCTCATCCCCTCACACCCTTCAACCCTTCCTAGCATGACACGAGAGAAGAAATTTATTTCGTGGCACTTATCACGTTCTTATTTTTCAACTATCACGTGTAAGATCGATAACTCTTGATTACAAAATTTTCCCCTAATTACGCCTTTGTAGTAATTTTTCTTTTTTAAAATGAACAAAAATAAATATACGTTCTTTGTCTAGAAAATAAAAAAAATATAGTAATTCGACTCGTTATTAAAATAAATTTTCTATCAGATCGATCGACAAGTACAGTCTTTTCGAATTTTTGGATAATTTAATTAACAAAATACAAATTCTACAATTTTGATTAACCAACTAAATAATTAATTAATCAAATAAGCCAAGGATATTTTGATTTGTGTAACAAATACTTATACAATTTTATTTTTGTTTTAATACTTAATGATCGATGTATGAAATAATGAACTGTACGAAATCGGGTGTTGTTCAGAAGAAACAATACTAAAACATTTTTAGGTATACGTATAATATGGTAAATATCCTACTTCTCGTTCAAGTCTCGTTTCGCTATTTCGATTACGAAATGTAAGAGAGACGAAGGAGAATACGAAGAGGGAGAAAGGAGATCGTCGTCCTGGGACTCGTCATGGAATATTCCAACTTATTTCGAAGGGTGTCGACTCAATTTCCTATACGATACGATACGAGAATACGTTTCCAATCGACTAAAAGGATGATTTTCTCGTTTAATCGGTAATAACGACATCTTTTAATACATCTACGTATAAGTATGTATACTTGCATGTGTGTATGTGTGTAAACACAAATACAAGATTTTTCAATTAAATCAAAATCTAATATATTTCATCGCGTATTGATATAATAAATATAATAAATATATATAAAAATAATCTTTTAATACAACCTAATTATTAACGTTTTTACAACCTAATAATTAACGTTTAATACATATACAGAACCTCGGTACTAATCGTAAGAGTATACTTAAGAGTACACGTAAGATATAAACAAAAAATTCAATCTACTAAACATTTATTTCAATAGTATTGAATCGAATTTCAACCTATTTTAGAGTTTTATCAAATTACTTTAAGGTGCATATCTCTCGTGATCCGTATAATAAGATTCCAATGCATGTGCAACGATATATCGTCGTTCGACACTAAAATAAATATATATTTATTTCCATAAATTCTATATATACGTGTTGAGGTTTATTAACCTTGTTCTATAATCGATTACAACGTCAATGAATTAAGAGGAAGCTGATTAATTTCACAAAGATCAGAAACAAGTAAGAATGCTGATTGCCGAAGTATTTAATTAACTTTCAAAGTATACAAAGTATCGTACCCTTTCCATACACGCAACGAGAGTATGAGATAGGTGGGGAGAGAAAGAGAAAGAGAAAGAGAGGGGAAGAGTGAAGGAGAGAGTTAAGCAAAGTTACAACCGACGTTAACTCGATAAATAGTCACTGCTTATTGCAAACGAAGTTAGCGACATGACAGTCCTGACTTTGGGTCTAGTGGCACAACGTGGTACTTAATTATCGAACGATCACGTATATAAACTCGACGTCGAGCCAAGCTAACCCGAGCCAAGCCAAGCAAAGCCAAGCAAAGCTAAACCGAGCCACGTTGCACGCAAATGCACTCGAGATGCACCCAACGTGCGTACGTGCCTCTCTCCCTTCCACACACACGTTTCTAGTATGCCAATAAGTATCCAACGGAATGACATTGGTCAGGGGTCCTTGATTAAAGATGAAAAAGGACTAACGAACCTTCTTCCTCTTGTTATTCGATAATAATACTTTCATATAATAACCATAAAAACTTATTCACTCATTTCCATCTATAAAAAATTCTTTGTATTTTTAGATTGTTTTTTTTCTATGAAATTGATTTACAAGATTTTAATTAAAAGAATTTTTGTTGCTTATGAAAGGTTTATTAAGAAAAGATATAAGATTATTGTTTAGGATCGTTTGATAAAATTGTATTTTATATTAAAAGAAATTAGTGAGATTGTAATTTCGAGTAGGAATAGAATGATATTATGATTTTGAATTGTAATCGATAAATTCTGGTTACTGGGTCAAAAGTCATCGACCTTTACCCTCGATTATTTTTTTAATATTTTTCAAACTGTGTTTCATTAAATATGAAATCTAGAAAGTCACGAATACACACTCTCTCTCTTTCTCTTTCTCTTTCTCTATCTGTCTTTCTGATAAAGGTAAAAAAAATACCGATGAATATATTTCTCTATCATGCTTATAAAACTTAGAAGAATCGGTTCTCATCGAATCTATAAATGTCAACGTTTGATGGATATAACCCACACACACACAGATTGTACACAGACATCCATTCGGTTTTCTGTGTCAGATATCTACCGCGAAACTTTTCAGAATCGTTGACCTAAACAATTTATAGACCTGGTTGTACTTTCTAGTTCGTTGAGATCGATAAAAAGATAGAAAAAGTACGATGGGGACAAACTTCAGCGGATTCGTTAAAAAGCCTGATCGATAAAAAAAGAAAAAAAAAAAACAACAAGAAGAACCTTTTTAATATTTGACTATATAATGAAAGAAATAAAAAGATAATACGTATGATGAATAAAAAGAGAAAATGAGAGAGAGAGAAAGAGAGAGAAAAAGAGAGATGAGAATTTATGTACTATAGTCTATAATATTTATAGGAAATCAAGAATGTTCTAACATAATCCTCTATTAATGTCGAAGCTTTAAAGCTGTTAGCACGTTTAGGAAAGTCCGACGTTGACTGAGTACGATGAGGTACGAGCTTTTACAGATTACGTTACTCTCTCGACGTAGGACGATTAATGTACGTTCTCACACCAAACTGAGAAGATAGAAGTTTTAGTTTCGAGTTGCATCTGTTGCAGCTGCTTCCACCAACTGTGTGTACATTTTCTAAAAAGATCGATACACGAACAAGAATGAAAAGGAGTTGGAGGAAGAGAAGAAAGAGGTGTAGGTGTTTAAATACTCCAAACTTCCAAGTTTGTTCTTCTATTTCAAAAACAAAATTTTAATATAATTTTGTTTTTACTATATAACATATATCGATGTATTATAAACTAATATATACATATGCCCACATAATTATGAAGATGATTTAAATCATACATTTCACGAATTGCAATTAAACACTAAATGCATTCCATACAATATTGAAACAACAACCACTGTCTAAATAGTTCAATTTTTGACAATATCGTCAAGATTACATTGAATGAATTTAGTTTGAAATAATGTGATGTGAAATAACTGCTAAACTGATTTTGTTTTAAATTTTCATTTACAATTAAATCACTTTCATAATTATGGGCATATATATATTTATACTTTGTAATGAATTAAAATGATAACCACCGAATTAAATATAATCAGGTAGGTGAAAAGTTATAGAAACGATGAATGAGAGAACAAAGAAAGTCTCGTTCCACTTTGGTGAATCAATATATATACTTACTCAAGTATTCTCGATTTATAGCTCTTTCTTTCGATAGTCTCGTAATACGCGATTCCTTTCTTTCTCTGTCTCTCTCTCTTTCGAGTAGATTGTTTTCCACGATGAAGAAAAATAAAAGAAGAAGAAGAAGAAGAATAAAAGGGGAGAAGAAGTTTCCTATTCTTTAATAAAACCCTTCAACGACAATAATACGTACTTCCCTTCTAACGATGAAAGAAAATACTTTGATTTTATTTTCTAATTTATTTTCTTCTTCTTCTTCTTCTTCTTCTTCTTCTTATACTTGTACGAGTGTAGAAAAAGGATCATACAGTAACATTTATCTAACAATTAAAAATTAAATTATAATACATTCGATAGAAAAAAAATAAATAAAATCGATAGATCATTGTTTTAAAGGAAAAAGATAATCGAGAAAATTAATAGAACAGAAAACTAAAGGTGTCTCTCTCTTTCTCTCTTTATCTGTGTGTGTGTGTATTTTTTTTTTAAAAAGTTACACGGCAAAAACGGAAAGATAGGTTGTAGAGAAACGAGGAAAAGGTGGGTGCGAAAGAAAACTGCCTTGGCCAGCTTAGCCGAGTTTTGAAACGGTGCATGAATTATGAAGAGGAGACAGAGAAAAGAAGCAAAGGTGAAAGAAGAAGAAGAAGAAGAGTATAAGAAGAAAAGAGAAAGATGTAAGAAGGTGGGATAAAAGGGCGAAGGGTAAGGGGGAAGGAAGAGGGATAGGAAAGGAAAGAAAGAACTTACGTAGTGTTTAAACTTTAAATGGCCGGAAACCATTTTAAGAGTTCAAGATGTACGTTTGTCTCCTCTTTTCCACGAGTGCATATATACAGAAAGAGAGAGAGAGAAAGAGAGAGAGAGGACTTTTCACGTATATCACGTGAGTTTTTTACCATCTTTCAGGGATTGCATAAAAAGAATTACCGTTATCTCTTACTTTCCATAATCTGAATAACGAATAACGTTGTTGGTTTAATCGTAGAAGGTGAGAGAGTAATACGTACGATAGATTAAGGCATCAAACGTGTTTCAAACTAATCGTGCATACCTGAAACAGAGAAATCAAATAAAACGATTAATTATATAAACACAAGGATAAATATTATTTTATTTTATTTTTGAGATAAATTCCCCCTTCTATTAGTATAAAAATACAAAATACAATTATAAGAGGTCAGAGTGTAATACAGATTTAAGATTATAGTAGCATTGGTTATCGTTCAAATAGCAAATATTTCTTGAATGATATTTAAATTGCTAATATAATGCTTAATTTGTTAATAAACTAATAAATACTAATATAATAATGTAATAAATTATAAAAATAATAATATTAATATATACAAGTATGGAATGAAGCAAAGAATGCACACAATTGAATTGAACATTTGCTCCATTTCGTACTTGACCACTTAATATATTGCAGTAAACATACAACGCGCGTGCGAGATTTTAGATATTATTTTATATTTATTGTACGTATTAAAAAGGATAAAAAAAGTAATAATATTAATAATAATAATAATAATACAAGAAAGGGCAAATTTTCTTGAAGATAACTTGGGGGATCGATAAAAGACAGGCAGCAGCACCTAATATCCTCCAAGTAGATTCGCTTCCCTTTTCGACGAGGGGTATAAAAGAGAGATCGCAAAAAACTTTTGGCCGGAAGTCGAAGTCAGGGAGAAGCTTTCAGGATATCGAGAAACTTCGGGTAGCCGTCTAGGATTCATGGAAAATGATTAATCGTGCTTCGATTCGAGACGCGAGAACGTCTTCTTCTTCTTCTTCTTCTTCTTCTTCTTC
>JACGTP010000072.1:218923-236754 GCA_023678845.1 Mischocyttarus mexicanus
AAACAAAAAAGGGGCTATTCGGAAATAGCCAATCTCGTGTCCGATTTGAGAATTTGTCAGCTAGACGTTACGAACGTTGCATATGGAATACAAATGACCAGTGACTAGCTTTGCTAGCAATGGGTTTACTTGTGCTAGGTTCCTTCATGCTTGCTTGCTTGCAGCTTGCTTGCTTGCATCGAAGCAGGTGACGACGACAAGGAGTAGATGCTTTGCTCGTACTAACCAGAACTACGTTTCTAGAATACGTTAGTTTTATCTCGATTAACCTTTGCTATCTAGATACGAAGAGATATCGAAAGATAGTCTAAATTCTATATTTGATACGAGAAATGTTTTAACAAGTAACGAAAGGTATCAAAACTTTCAAATCATGACTTTTTTTTCCCTGAAATAACACAAATTTTAACGCATTCATGATGGAAAGAACATAGAAAAATACAAGCAATGGAACAAATTTGATACATGCATTTTTTGCTGCATTTCATATTTGACAACCAAATACTAAATTTTTGGATAGTATAGGATACGTTATCCAAGATAAATCCTTTAGGTTGTTCGAGAATAACCAAAGACGACCACTAGGATTTTGATCATCGAACCTCACTCTCTCTCTCTCACGAGCAACTCTATCTCCTCTTCGACGATGTCAAGGGAGTAACGAGAAGAGGTACACCGGAAATCGGTTCCACTTGGTTGGCGAGTAGTGTAGGCGAAACCGTGTATGACGCCTACTACGAAAGGATGAAATTTCAGTTGGTATATGGCCATCTACTACTACTACTACTTCTACTACTAACTCGTCTTTCTCGTCGTTCTACTCGCAGTACTTGTTCCGTACAACACATTCGTCCCACGTTCGTTCCTATCTACTTACTACAACTACTACTACTACTTACTATAACGAGAACAAGATAGTTTCAGAAGAACGACATTGACCGTGACAAGATAAAAATAAAAAAGAAGAAAACTAAACTAATCGAGAATATTCGATTTCTTCTTGTTAAACTACACTTCATCCAAACTTTCCAATCATTGACATATCATTTTTCCCATTCTAACCTTGATTCTCTAATTATTATTATTATCTTTTCGAAAAATCATTCATATTTAATAAATTAATTAACACATTGACTGTAATGGGGGTCACCGGTGACTTGTGCGCCCAGATTGATAGAAATACAGGTAGCTCTTCTACAACATGGCATCTTATAACACGATTTCACATAGCATAGAATTTTCTAGGAACCTATCTACCGTGTTAGAAGAGGTTTACCTGTATATATAATTAAAACAAATGACAATCGTGACACCACAGATAATCCCTGTAAAATTGGCTTGGCATTAAACGTGTTAATTTTAAAAATATCATACGCAAATATATGCTTTCATTTGCCAAAATATATATGGGATGAAAGTTTGGAATTAGTGAATGTACTTTGAAATTGGAAACAAGGAAGATCGTTAGTACGAAGACAATAATTATTACCAACCACCACCATCACCACTCACCATCACCAGAGACTAGTGTAAAGTTTGGTAAAGTTCTCGTCTAGTTGCACTAAACGGTGACTAATTCACGCTCGTTGTCTCGATACCGAAGTCTATTCTCTATCTTTCCCTTCATTCTTGCACTAAACTAACGCATGCACACCTAATTCTCTCTCTCTCTCTCTCTCTCTGTCTTTTGCTTTTCGTGCGTAAGTGCATTTCGTGCGAAATCGCTTAGCTAAGGAACAATACCGGACCCCTCCTTACGATCGCTTGAGAACGATCTTTTCAAGTGTTGGTACAAGGTACCAGAGTGATCGCAAAGACCGGATCAGGAAACTGATAAAAGTGCTGACTCTGATGCTAGGTGAAAGTTTCGTGACCGATAACGTCAACGTTTCGTGTTTCTGCGCATAGCAAAGTATTCTTTTCCTTTCCCCTTATTTCCATTACATTTCTTACATTTCTTCTCATCGACTACTTGATTCTCGAGAATAATATACAAAAAATAATACCAAACAAGACTCTTAACTCTTTGCGTGAGCATAACTTTGTAATAAATTGCATGAATTTTTTTTTCTTCTTCTTCTTCTTCTTACGAGACTCGATAAAATTGCATACAGTCATTCGTGTGCAGGTAATATGCATGTATTCTTGTAACATGCATAATTCTTATTACATTTATTTCTTTATATGAAAAATGATATTATCTTTACGTTAACAACGCGATACTAAAAGATATTAGATTTCATTGATGATTATAGAATAAGAATAATTTATATTTGTCAAAATCTTTCGATTTGATTTTATACAAACACGTATACGACAAACTATTACATAGTAAAGTATAAAATGAAGCAAGAAAATGGACATAATTGAATTGAACGTTTGCTCCATTTCATACTTAACCACCTAAAATTCTTGAGCTAACTCCAAAACGTAACCGAGAAAACGTTTCTTTTTTTTTCTTTCTTTCATAAGTAAAACTAAAAATGCATGGTTATGACAAGACATCCAAAATCGTGGCATTAAACTTTCAGTTAAGAAACTATTCAATTCTCGTTCGAGGGGAGGAGAAGGAGGGGAATAAGTTTAGATATATATATTGTTTCTGGCGTTTACAAACGGAAACCTTGGCAAAGATCCCATAGTCCAAGGAAAAGAGGAAAGAGGGATAGAAGCACAGACCACAAAACTGGACAAAGTGAAAGAAGAGAAAACAATGAAAAAAAGAAATAAAGAAAGAGAGGAAAAAAGGAAGAAGAAGAAATTGGCAAGTGTGAAACGATCGTTCGTGGCCAGGTAAGGTCGATGGACCATCTCGTTCGATTGGCTCTAAGGTAAGGTGGCTTTAAAAAGTTGAAACGAGTTTGGACTGTACTGAGGTTGTAATAAATTTAACGTTTGATCAGATGATTCATAGAAAAAAGAAAGAAAGAGAGAAAGAGAGAAAGAGAGAAAGTAAGAAGAGAAGAATTGGAAAATGGGCTAAGAGAAAATGAATCTTAGTTTTTTATCTTCTGGAAGATAATTAAATTTTCTATCATTCGTATAATCTATACTTTTAAGAGAATATTATTATCATACTGCTTTCACTCTGGTAATCCGAGTTTAAAAATGTTAAGTCAAATTTAATCCTTGGACATATTTTTTTTTGCCTATCCTTTTTCTCTCTCTCTCTTTCTCTATTTATTTTTCTTTATTTTCTGAGGAAGGATAGAACGAGATTTATTTCTTGGCAGAGCTAGATGAAAGCATCGAGACATAATCGAGAAGAAAATATTTCGATTTATCTTGAAAAATCGAAAGATTTTTATATTTTTTATTACATACACACATACATACATACATACGTGTATTTTTCCAAACGAAAAAGGAAACAAGAAAAAATATTATTATTAATATTATTATTATTATTCATTGAAATCTATGGTAAAGTTTTGCATTTGTCCTTACGATATTTCTTAGTAGTTCGAGCCAAGATCGAAAAATGTAGAAAAGGGAAAAACCAAAACTAGAAAGAGAGAAGACCAAGGAAAACAAAAAAAAGAATTGAAAAAGTCAAAAGAATGTTTTTAGATAAGAAGACTCTGTTTAGTATCTACCTAAAAAAGTACTGCAATTTTGTCTAGTTTTCTTGCTACAAGAAAATAGAAGAAAGGAAAGGAATGGAAAGGAAAGGAAAGAAAAGACATGACGTCTTCTTTGGCTCAAAGAGACATTTATAAACAGTGATCTTGGCAAGTTTCCCGAAAAAAAAAAATACTAGAAAAAAACGAAGAAGATGGAGCCACGCCTCGTGGCAGGGAAAAGCATAGTCGGAGTAGATAGAGTTCTTTCCTATAGAATAAAACGGTAAAGGTAGTGAAGGAGGAGAAGAAGAAGAAGAAGAAGGAGGATGAGGATGAGGAGGAGGAGGGTATTACTGTTACTACAACCACTGTTACTACCAACTACAATGGTAAACTCGTGTAAGGAAAGCAGGTCGAGAGGTTGACGTGAAAATTTGTTATATACAAGTGGTAGAAGCTTATCCGAGTTCAAGTCAGAGAGAGAATCTTTGCTTGGATAGAGTCAAGAAGATGAAAAGGATGATGATGACGACGAAGACGACGACGAAGACGACGAAAACGACGATGACTAAGATTCTTTTACAGGTTGCTCGTTAGTTTCTAGCTCCTCAACTTAACCAACACAACATCTAACCATCTAACGTTCAACGTCTCATATCTCACGTTTGTCACGTGTGTTACTGATAGAGATTACAAAAAAAGACTAAATATTAACAAGAAATAAAGGGAAAAGTAGAAAAAGAAACACACAGAGAGAGAAAGAAAGAGAAAGAGAGATAACTCAAAGCTTTTACTGTTGAAAATTCGAGTCCGTTACGATGGTCGAGTCGTGGACACTCCAAGTGAAGTTGGAATAAGCGTTCGTGACCGTATAAGAAAAAGAGAGGAAGAGAAAGAGAGGGAAGAGAAAAAGGTGTCCACCCCAGAGAGAGAGAAAGAGCAAGCTTCTCTTGGTCGAGTCCCCAAGAACCGAAGAAAGAGGCTAACGGAGTAGAAGAGCCTTTCGCCTACTCTTCGAGACCCAAGAAACCTGTCTGACCGGTCTTGCTCGGCCGACCGCTTCTTCGTCTTTTTCCCCTTACCTCACCTCACCCTCCTTCCCTCTTTTCTCCTTCGTATCCGATTCACGTAAACTCATACTCATACTTATATACTTTTATACATATTGGGATTGTGTACGTATATACAGACAGAGAAAAGAAAGGAACACATGGATGGTAGATACGTAGGAGGAGGATGAGGAGGATGAGGAGGAAGAGGGAGAGATGAGAAACCAACTCGGATAACACACGAGACACGCTCGACGGTTATATCTTCTCGGTTCCTTTCGATTGGTCGCACCCCACAGTCTATTTCTTTACCATTACTATTATTATTTATATTATTTTACTATGAATTTTTATACAATAGATTTAATAGAGATTTTTTGAGAGAGATTTTTCATACAGGTGTATGTATTTTTTTTATCCTGTATTTGTTCACGACAGAAATACAAAACGTTTAAATAGAATTTGTACAAATATATTTATCGTATGTGATATATAAAAATTGCTATAATAGAAAATAAAAGTTAAGAAGAATATTGTTCATTCTAAACGATATTAGAAGATTATTTGAAGGCGACGAAGATATAAAAGTCCAAGTTTAACGTCTAACGTTCCTATAATATGGTTCTATAACCTTTCCCATACTTAAAAGAAAATCTCTTCGAAGTAACGATATAAATAAAACGTCGCGAAATCCCTGTAGAGGATAGAGGAAAGGAAAAGAAGAGAGAGGATAGAAACGGGTCAATGAAACTATCAAAATTCGACCGATAAATAGCCGATAAGAGGTTTAAATCCGTATGAGAAACGACGATGCAATCGTTAAACGTGAATTCGATTTACTTTTAAAATTTCCTTCTCGTCTAGAGGAAGAGAAAGAGAATGAGAATAATTGACAGAAAGAGAAAACTCCAACTGGTTGTCATAGTTGTGTCGGGTTATTGGAATTTATTCGACGATTTTCCAATAATCTCTGCTGTATTTCTATTTCTTGAAAAACTGTGGGAAGAGAGTAAATATAAAAAGCTACAAAAAGAAAGAAGAAGAGAAAGATAAACAATACACAACCTTATTATTTTAACGATAGTATAGGAGTAAAAATGTAGAGATAACGAATACGAAAGGTAAGGTTTCCCTATCGATATCATATCTTTCTTTCCTTGGAATCGATAACAACGGACTAGCATTATCTCCTATCGTTTATCGATACAACACACAGAGGCTAGGAAAATCAAACGTACGCGATGTACGAGTAGAGTAAAAACCCCTCTATGTTAACCTTTTCTCTTTCTCCCTTTTTCCTCTACACACATACACTCACACATACTTAAACACACAAGTACAACATATGTTACGTTGAAAATATAAGAAAATAATAATAGTAGTAAGAGAGTTAAAGTCAGTATTTCTCAGGTTCGTCATAAGTATCGTCTATAACGTAAATAGTTAATTCTCTTTTGAGGTACTTGCAAAAGCAACATCAAAAGAAGAAGAATAAAAAGAAGGAGGAGTCATTCCCTTCTCCTTCTCCTCCTCTTCCTCCACCTCCTCCTTCACCACTTCTTCTTCTTCTTCTTCTTCTTCTTTCTTTATTCGTCGGAGGGAACGTTGAACCCAATGGCAGCCTTGAACCCTTCGACCGGCTTTCCTTGCTGGTACCTTCTCTGACGTTCCAGGAAGTACATATAACGACCGCGAGTAAAAGTGGCCTCCACAACACGCTTTGTTCCTTCCTTCGTTTCCTTTACTACGACCTACGTGCTCCACCCTGTCCCCCTCTTCCCCACTCCACAACTAGCTGAATACTACTACTACTACTACAACTACTACTACTAATATTAGCGTGCAAAGGGTGAATACGAACTAGAAATTAGGATAGTTACCTTTCTCGATCGTAGGGTAGTAGTACCATTAAACGTTAGCTCTGAGCATACTCTCTTCTTCTCCACACCCCAATCACCCTTCCCCGTTCACCTTTCCCCCATTCCCCCTCCCCCACAACCCTTGATTCGTTTTATAGTCGATTCTTAAGAACCAGAAGAAGCCTTACATTAGTTTCAACCAACCTTTTCATTTCCTTTTCGTTAAAGTATCTACTTATCATGAAATTTCGTTATTTAAACCCATCAGCGTGTGGCTACGAGGTATAATAGTAATAAAAAAGAAATTAAAAGATCTAATCTAAAGAATCTAATCTTTGAAAGATCGTATACGAAGAGAAGTATGTTTTTTTGAATCTTTTAAATCTCTAAGAGAGAGAGAGAGAGAAAGATCTGGGTTTAAGATATGTTAGAGATGACTCTATTTAATTCTCTCCTGGTAATAATAATTGAAGCTTAAATACTAAATATAGATTTTCTTATTGGCTCTACTTAAGAGATAAAGAGGATTTTACTCGGTGTTTATGTTAGACGAACATAAGCGAATCCTATGAAATCTATGTGCTAACGTTAGGATCGATGTGGTAACGTTAGTGGCCCCCAAGAGTGCACTAGGCGCCAGGGTAATTACGACCTTGCTATCCCCGTCTCCAATGCCGACGTTGCAAATCTATGATCGCAATGGATGCTCCTAACTCGGCAGAGTAAATGACTGAGAAGAAAGAAAAAGAGAGAAAGAGAGAAAGAGAGAGAGAGAGAAATTACTTGATTCTCGAAGAATAGAGGATGGAAATTCTCGACTTTACCAAAGAAGGTAGAAGAAAGAAAGAAAGAAAGAGAAAGACTTTATTAACGTCCCTTGAAGACGAACTTCCTGCAAAGTGAATCCCGAATCGACGTTAGAGAGCATGTACGTTGAA
Source organism: Mischocyttarus mexicanus (assembly GCA_023678845.1). Lineage (NCBI taxonomy): Eukaryota > Metazoa > Arthropoda > Insecta > Hymenoptera > Vespidae > Mischocyttarus > Mischocyttarus mexicanus. Next base: position 226,333 of record JACGTP010000072.1, read on the forward strand.
AACCTAGCTGGCACCCTAACAGAATCCTTTACTTTTAGAAAAGAGAGAGAGAGAGAGAGAGATAAGGAACGGATTTGGCTTCGTCCCAAAAGGAGAGGAACCGGTGCGTTCTTTTCGAATGTCCTTCCCGTAGGTTCAGGAAGAGACTATGAGGTAGAGAAAGAGAAGGGAGGAAAGGAGGGAGGGTCCTTGGGTCCTTCTAGCAATTAATATGCTTTTCCCCGTAACTCGGATAATAAAATGATTATATGAATTCCGTGAGAGAATGTTACGCGACGGAATGCAGTCTCTCGTGGTGGGATGTATGTACGTCGGAATTTGCAGTCGTGGAACGTATATCCGCTTTTATATATATATATATATATATATAGGAATATATATAGGAATATATATAGGAATATATATAGGAATATATACACGAGAGAACGATGAGTTTCTTCATACATTCAAGGACCCTCTTTTTCTCTCGTACGATAACGTCGTTAGCACCGAGTCATTTTTAAAGTAACGTATGAAACCAAGAATGAAAGACAAAATTAAAATATATATAGTACAATATATAAAATACAATATATATTACAATATAATTACAATATATATATTATATTTAATATAAATTAAATAAAAATATATATATATATATATAAATACTTATTTATATAAAATATAAATATATATATTTTATATACAATATAATTACTAAATATATTGTAATATATGTATATATATAGAAATTAAAAAAAAAGAAAAATCATCAAATTGATAAAAGATAGAAAATAATTGATTCAACTAGTATGTCACATGTGGTTTTTGATATAAAAAAGGGAAACTAGTGAGAAAATGAATAAAAGGGAAGGTGGGTTATAATTTATGAATAAGAATTTTTTTTGCTCCTTTTTCTACGATCATACGGAATCTATTTCTCTTTCTTTTTCTCTATACAAAGGTTGAATATAAAAAAAAGAAAAGAAAATAGGGGAAAGAAAAAAGAAAAGAGAAGATGAGAAGCTTCTTGAAGCGGCTTCCACGATTGCTAACGGGGGTTTCGTAAGCCGTTCGTTGCGTGCATTAAGAATCCATACAATCAAGTTGATGCACCACCAGCAGCCGGTACTTTGCTGTGAGAGGTCAATAAACTTTTCTATCTTTCTCTCTCTTTAACAGTTGTACGCGTACGTTAGTCACGTAAAATAAGGTTACGTATACATACATATCACTTATAAACATTGTATTTTATATCATTCGTTTAAAAACGAACATCTCCTTATCCTCCTCTTCTTCCTCTTCCTCCTCCTAGTCTCGTACGTCTCAAGTTTTTATAAAATTATTATCTCAACGACTGAAATTACGAGAAATGCAACAAGCATAATTTCTACTTGAGAGAATGGAATTTATATCTCATTGAACGAACCAGTACCTACAGAGACAAAATCTGGTTACTATGAAAGAGTGAAAGAGAGAGAGGGAGAGACAGAGAGGAAGCAAAAAAATAAAAATGAGAATGAGAAAGAGAGAGATGGAACTCGGCAATGAGAAAGCAGAAACGACGATAGTGACGTTTGAGAGACTCGAAAGACAAGGGGCACTCTTCTTGCTTTGTCGAAAAGGACGTCCAATCGCCCGAGAGAAAAAGCAATTATATCTGGTAAGAGAAAGAAAGCAGAACGAGAGAGAATAAGGAAGAGAGAGAGAGAGAAAGAGAGAAAGGAAAAAGAAAGAAGTACAGTTGAACCGAATGAACGACTACTACGAGGAAGATGAATTTTAAGCGTGGCACTGCGTACTCTCGTTGCACTCATTTCCTCCTTTCTTCCTTCCTCCCTTTTTTTCCTCTCCCTTCTTCGACACCCTCCTCCTCCTCCTCCTTCTCCTTCATGTCGTTAAAAGTATTAGAACGGAAAGAAAGAAACTAGTTACGAGGAGTTTCATCCTTTACAAGTCGAGATGTCTGAAATACTACAATGCCTTGTCTGTTTCTTATTTGAAATTTATTAAATGTAAATGTATAGATCATGCATATGTTCGAATGAATGAAAAAGAGTAGAAAACAAAATGAGAAAAATAGGAAAAGAGAAAGAGAGAGAGAGGAAGAGAGTATCATCCTTTCGATTTGATTACTCTACTACTGGTGTACTTCATAATGAATGGAATCGATAATTGGAATCTGAAAGGTCTATTTCTGATTATCCAGTTATAGTACAGCATAGAAACGAGGGAACGAGAAAACGAGGAAAAGAGAGTGAGTGAGAGAATGTGTACGTGTGTGTGTGTAAAAGAGAGAGAGAGATATTATGGAAAGGGAGAAACCGGTGGTTCTGTCCTATGTATTCTAAATTATGCGGAACATATTTTACGAAATAGCTGGCCGCCATACGCTGGCCGACATCGATTTTATGTCGGAAAAAAAAATGATAGTGATATACGAGAACCAAGTCGATTTTCTCCCTTGTGGCCCTTCTTTTCCCAACCCACACCACAAATCCAAACCGTCGATTTACGTATTTTCCCTTTTTTTTTTCTTCCCTACCTTTTTTGTTTTTTTTTTCTCCATTTCTCCCTCTTATAAATGTACTTATATTAAACGTAAATATATACACAAGAATGATATCAATATTACAAACATTTTAAATCCATATCCCATGTGTTAATCGTGTAAAATTAAAATACAGAGTAACTTTTCTTTAACACAGTTGATAGGTTCCTAGAAAATTCTGTGTTGTGTAAAACCGTGTTGTATGAGACTTAGAGCTAGTAAAAAAAGAGTAGAAGTACAGTACTGTACAAAGGTTTTAGCAATTTACAAATCGTGTTATAAAATACCGTGTTGTAGGAAGGTTACATGTACTTCTATTCATTACAACGTATTGGAATTATTTTCTACGCATGAGATGAACGTTTAATTAATGAAAATCAAAATATCTAATTGTAAGATTCAAGATGAGAAAATTCTTGTTCCTTTATTAATAACTTTGAAATGAATAATTGTATTTTACAATAAGACTTTTGTTGATTAAATCGATTACCCCGTTGGAGCTCGATTATGCTGATCTTCGTTTAGTCTGTTCTGATCTGGTCTGAAGTCTGGAGTCTGGAGTTTGAGGTCTGGTATGCTCTGATCTGTGATCTCATCTCGTTTCGATTGAACTCTTTCTCTCTCTCTCTCTCTCTCTCACTTTATCAACAACGACGAATTATTTCAGATAGATAAATAGAAGGACGAGCAACGACAAGGCAAAGTCAGTACCTTCCGATCGCGAGTTCCGCAAGAAGGAAGGGAGAGACGCGTTCCAAATTGCATTTGCAATTCAGATCGCATAACAGAGACGTTTATCTCGCTCGATACATTTTCAATATTGACATACACCGTAACCCGGTCGATTTCGAATTCAGAACGACTCTCTCGATTTCCATCGATAGCAACGCGCAACTTTCCAATTCCAACGTTTGTACGCTGAGTTTCACGAACATATCTATGTATATATATATGTATATATATGTATATGTATATATGTGAATAGATAAATATATATGTACATATATACGGTGTATCGTATTAATTAAATGCTCGTAATCGCGCTAATGTATGTATACCAAACGCACCATCTCTTTCTCTTTCTCTTTCTCTCTCCAACAATTTATTTTATTGTTGCAAACGATTTTTCAAAACGTCTCTTTTTCCCCCTCTTTCTACCAATACAACCAAAACGCGTAGATACATTTATTTAACCAACAATTTTTAATTTCCCATTAAAATATTATTATTATTATTGTTTCGTTTTGTTGTTTTTTTTTAATTTGTTTTGCAAAGAAAAGAAGAAAAATGATGTAATCGACGGATGTGGGTGTAAACAATAACGATAAAGACAACAAAGCGTATAACTTCCTCGAGCTATCAAACTAAAACTTTATCTTATCTTTCTAACACTAATTTGTTAAAAAGTTACGTGACTCGACTTAAATGAGTTTTTCAAATGGATAGAAAAAGAAAAACCATCGTGTATAGTTCGTAGGTGAGAAAAAGGGAAGAAAAAGAAAAAATTGCAATGAAATGAATAAAAGAAAGGCGAAAAGGGAAAGAGAAAAAAAAAATTTGTAAAGCCTGACGTATTTCATACAATTAAGTAGATTTCGATGAGCACGGCATGCACCACCAGCATCAGCACCAGCACCAGCACCAGCAGCAGCATGCCAATGAAAAACCGATGACTAGCTTTTAGCGAGAAGCCGCGAAACTAGAGCGCGAAATTGAATTCCAATTAAAATTCGATGATGTACGAACATACGGACGAACGAACAAGAGCTATCCCTACTAAGCGAGTGTTTCTGTCTATGTGTGTGTATGTGTATGTGTATGGAAGAGAAGAAAAGAGAGAGAGAGAGAGAGTTAGATCATGGAAATATATAGCACCGAAGGATTATCCGCTTTCGACGATGATTACTCGCATCACCGAGACGATCTCGGTTCTCGGTGTTGTAAATTCGTACGGAGGCGTTCGCAAAATCAAAACGGTAAATCATGCGAATCCGAGGATCAAAAGGGGAAACTTGGCAATTCGCCTGGAAAGGACTCTCTCGCCCTTGTTCGCAGCTGCCGTTCGAAATTCGACGTCCGAGATGGTGTGAGAAATCAAGAAAGAGAGAGAGAGAGAGAGAGAAAGAAAGAAACGAGATTTCATTCAGAAAGAAATTCTTTCAATTCACGCTCCGTTGGATGAGCTAATAGATAAGAATTTTCTTAAAAAGTATTAAAAAATAAAAGATAACTGGAGAGAATGAGAAAATGAAAGAATGGGAGAATGAAGAGACAGAGAATTACTATTTCCGGTGCATAGAAAATGATCGAAGAAAGACTAGCCAGTCGATATTACCTAACCACGATTGGTCAGTCAACAACAGAGAAAGCCACGTTATATAGGGAGAAACTGTTGGTTCGAATCGTAGCTAACTCCCTTTCCATGACCATGTGCTCCTTCTTCTTCCTTCGTGTACAGGTCGATATCCTCTATTCGTCGATTCGCATCGTAGCTTCGCTTAAATGTTTCATTTAAAAACACACATTTACGATCATTTCCGATTAATAACTTTCCTATTTTGCCATTACTGTATATATTATATATTCAACAAATTTATTATTATTAATCCTTTATCCACACTGAATTATTAATACATCTTCTCTTCCTTCTCTTTCTCCTCCAGAAATTAATACGATAATAAATATATACGCAAAAATATTCTATTTTTAGCACAAGAATATTATATTTTTGTATATAAATATAATATTTAAAATCTAAAATGAAAGTGTCGATGTTGCAAGAGAGAATTTTGCTTGTGCATAATTATTTTCAAAATGAACAACACCACAAAAGAGGGCAATTGAAAAATCCTAAATATTCCACAATAATTATTCTAAATGCTGACTATAGTAGTAACGTGTATAGTGTTATATATATTCATAGTGAAGCATAGACCACAGAGTTAACGCATTATTAGCTCTACTAGCCTCGAATTCTATTAATTATGGCCGAGTGGGTGCACCACGATGAGCGATACGTACTTTCGTCGGGGGAAGAGGCATGATTCAAGCCAGATAGAGATTCAACGTACATAAATAGGCGATATCGCGTAGACATATACTTACAAACATACATACACACACACACACACACACATACACACATATATATATATAGATGTACGTATGTAGAGAAAAGTGGCCTTCCTCTCACATAGCACAGAGATCGATAAACAGCTAACGATAAACGTCTTTATTACAGTACTATGGACTATTACCATTATGCAAAGTGAACATTTAACCAAATGAACTTTCTGAACATATTTGATTCTAGCTAATAATTCTATTACGATTTTCATTATTATTTCATTTTTAATTTTTTTTTAATATTTTCTTTTCAAAAGATCGAAATAAGAAAGAGAAATAATTATAATAATACAGTTAACTAAAACCCATGGGGGAAAGTAGCTTTTAGGCTAGAAATAATTCGAAAAGACTTAGATGAACCTAAACCTGTTTCAAAAAAAAGAAGAAGAAGAAGGAGAAAAGGGTATAGAAGAAGAACCTGTTAAGAACATCAATGTGAATGTGAACGTGAATGTAGGACACACCTGTCACGTAACGTTTCACCTTCAAGAATAGAAAGATAGCTAGCTAGCTTAACTGGATAGATAGATAGATAGATAGATAGATAGATAGATAGATTCTTTTTGCCTTTTTCTTAACGAGCCACCTTCGATTCCAAAGTTCTCCAATTCCTTTGTGAAACTCATACGGAAAGTGAACAGAATAGGGAGGAGGATAGGGATCCGACATTGTACACACACACATAGAGAGAGAGAAAGAGAGACACATTCATACCCACGAGTTATATAGATGGATAGACTGAACACAGTTGAAAATGTATGGGTGTGACGCGTTTAAGGGGAAAACCCGTTAAACGATCTTACGTAAGTCGAAGGGATTAGCTTAGCAGCTAAAGAGAGATGAGAAGAAGGAGTATCTCGAATGAACGAACGTAGGAAAGAACGAACGAAAAGGGCCATTGTTGCGCACTATTACACCGATATCTTCTTCCTCTTCGAGGTCCTGCGAGCTGTGGGAACGTGATTTTTGCGCTAAACGCTCCACCGCCTCGAGTTATCGCTACGTAATAAAGAGATAAGAATGCTGGAATAGTCGTTTACGAGTTACACAGCTTACAAAAAGATAGAAAAAGAGAGAAAGAGAGAGAGAGAGTGTGTGTATCATTCGAGAATCACGAATAAGTCTGTTAAAATGTACTTTACCTAAAGTACTAGTACATAAATATTATGTTCTGCATTATATTATTTTCTATTGTTAAAGAAAATAAGCATAATGATGTTACACGAACGTCATCGTTAATAATAACAATAATAATAATAATAATAATCTAACGATGAGATAGGAACCCTACGTGTTAACAGAATTTTATACCAAAACTTAAACTCTCTTATTTATCAAGAATATCCATAACCATGATTCATCTTACAAGATAAGCAAGAAAAACTAAATGTAAAACAAATCGAACGTAGAAAATAAAGATGAAGAAGAAAAATAAGAGAGAGGGAGAGAGGGGAGAGAAAACATAAAAAATTAATAATAAAAATACAAAAGAAAAGAAACGAAGGAGTAATTAAATCTTGACGCGTTAAGAACCGGCCCTAGCTTTGAGATTATTAAAGTTCGCTTTTTCAAAGTTTTCTACTTTAATCCTGCTACTTTTTCCCTACTCTGTTAAACCTTCGCGAAAAGAGAAAGAAACAGGGAAAGAGAAGAATTCAAAAAAAAAAAAAAACAGAAGAGAGAAAAGGAACATTTTACTTGGATCGTAAATTACGTTAACTGTATTTATTGTCAAGTATGAAACGGAGCGAAAAATGTATACAATTGAATGAATAATTTGCTCCGTTTCGTACTTGATATGCTAATAAAATAAAGTAAATGCAACTCTAAGGGTAATTTAGATATTTTTTGTTGCTCTATCTCTTTTGTCTTGCATAACTGTAAACGATATAGAATATTAATTAACTATCATAAGAGAGAGATATTATATAGATTGGAGATATAAGGTAATAGTTAGCACGACCTAATCTAGCATAAACTCCGGTATGTTACAATCGTCGTCTACCGCAAACTCTCAACTTCTGCGTATGCATTACGCGCGCCTGCCTTTCTAGTTGCATCGGGGTATAGAGAGATTGTAATTAGGCCATTCCGCCGCTCCGTTATACTAACACAACTACAACTACCACTACCACTACCACTACCAACACCATATGACGTAACCCACATTCTTCTTTTCGAATTATTTTACTCAGCACGCACGCACGCACACATGACAGATGCATGCACGCATGCATGCATGGTTGTTTAGAACGCCTACGTAGTATTATATCTACATTATTCTATTTTATTATCTGTATGATAAGTGTTCATCTAATCATACCTATTTGTAGAAAAAAAATATCTAGAAAAAGAGGTTAGGAAATTAAAGAAACAAAATTCGTCGAGATAAAGAAACTTAAGAAATGTCGTGGAAGGTAGATGATACACACTTTGTGTGTTTTGTGTGTTAATGTTGTAAAATTCGTATGGGTGGGGCCGTGTATCGAATCGTTTCTTCGATACGAGAAAAAGAAAAATACGTTTTTAACATAAACCTAATAAGCATAAAAATTGCTACGTGACGACACCGGTGTTTGCCGAGTTACGTTTTAACATACTGCGAAAACATATTCCAATATCTCTCATAGGAACATACAAATTCTCTACCTCTTTTCTCTTTGTATAAATGAAAATCATTATATTATTTAACAAAAGAATACGAGACGAACAAAAAATAACTACTCTCTAGTTTTTATAATTAATATCACGCGTATATATATTTCCAAAAAAAATATTATTGGAAAAAAGAGATATTTTTATTTCCTAGAACATTATTCATTGTTTCTTCATTTTTTTTTTGTCCTCTCTTCCCATCCTCTCTCTCTTTCGTTGCTTTTTTAAATATAATTTCTATATATTTTTATATTACTAAATTTATATTACAGAGATGAAGTTAATATTAGCATAAAGTACATTTCATTTTATCAATCACCCGATAGAAAAGAAGGAAAAAAAAGAATTTAACGAAGTATGTCATACGATGAATGGCAATTAATCATATCAATGATTTAATCATAATTCTATTTTTGATGTTACTGTAAAACTATGTAGTTATTTTAAATTTACAAGACTAATAATACCAAGAATATTTTTATTTTATATTCTAGCTTTTTTCTTTAATTTTCATTATCGTTCAATACGATTTTATTCATTTCATTCATAACTCCATCTCTTTAGAATAATTTCTTCTAATCTTATGGGAAATATAATAGAAAATTAAATATAAAAATATATTCATTAAACAAGTATTAATAAATATAATTTATCCATTTATATATATGTGTGTTATATAATTCATAATTATTAATTTGGAGATTATAAACCCTGGTATTGTTCTTGTCAGATAAAATACATACATTGACTGAATAGAATATTATCACACAGATCACATACGAATATTTTCATTATTTCATTGATTAATCTGAAAACCATTATCAGAAATATAAAAAAGATATAAACCGGAAATCAAAGACATTATTTATGTCTAGAAACGAGGAAGGAAATCGTATTAAAGATTGAAAGATTATGAATTTAATAATTTTATTAACCGATTGGAAAAAGATATCTCAGAGATAACTCGAACTTTCGAATCAAAATTTTAATAGCGGTGAATTAATTTATGGACATACTCCTATAAATAATTTTATTCTTTTTTTTTTTGGTTTCTTTGATAAAATATCGTACGTATAGAATATTAATCTAAAAATAATGAAATAAAAATGAAACTAAAAAGGAAGAGAACAAGACTATTAACACATCGATCGATGTAACACGTATTATACATTATTTTTCATCATTTTATTACGATCTTGAATTTGTATAAAAATCACGATAAACCTGCACGCGAAGTCAAGGTCTAAAGAGTTTAATGCACAACTTGATTACGTCATTTTTACTTAAAACCTCTTTTATAGTCCAAGGTGAACACGAGTTAAATTACAACTCTTTTGTATAATTGTGACCTTAAACTTTCTTCCTCCACCTTTTCCTTATTCATCTCAATTAATTCATTAACTCTCACACACATGTGTAATTAATTTCAATAATATTTAACATAATTTTCATATCTTTCTTATCACGTGAATATATATATCTTGAAAAGATAAGAAATGTAAGTGTAGTAGAATTTCCTGTTATGCGAAAGGAGCAAACATATATGAAAAATATGATTCTACAAACCAGAGAGAGAGAGAGAGAGAGAGATAGAGAGAAAGAGAGGTAAAAAATGTAGGGTGGGAAAAAAAATCAATAAAAATATAGTATCAGATATTTACTCCGTTAACTTATGTTAGGATCGATGAACGTTATTCCTATTTGTTTTACATACCAGTAGTATACAGTCAAGGGAAGGAAGGTGGTCTAGCTATCGAACAAACTCGTTCACTGTTTTCTCTATTGCCTTTGTACATGGAGAAACTTTTTGGGATAAAAAAAAAAATCTACACTGGAGAAACTGTTTTGCATGGTAATCGAATTCCAACGATGTATGTACGTACTATCACAAACAACACCATAACAACAATGACGACGACGACGACGACAACAACGACGACAACGACTACGACTACGAAAAAGTATAGGATGCATATAGGTACATGTATTACATATACATACACCATATATATATATATATTTATATACATATACATATACGAAATATATACATTCCCGTTCTTTCTACCTTTTCCGTACACGAATTACATTCGAAAATTTATCAACCA
>JACGTP010000072.1:248739-258837 GCA_023678845.1 Mischocyttarus mexicanus
TTTGATATAATCCTACGTAGACGAATAATGTTAAGTTATTTTTAGAAGAGGACAAAAAACAAAAGAATATCAAAACAAAATTCTGGTTTAGTTTAGAACACATTAAGGGAGACGTATAACGGTAGAAAATATTTCCTTCTGAAAATCTTTTTCANGGTGGTCGTCGGGTGCATCGATTAATTCGAGCTTTAAAGCATCTTCTTTTTTTTATTTATTTTTTTTTATTTTCACTATCCACCGTTCCTCTCTCTCTCTCTCTTTCTCTCTTTCAATCCCCCGTTTTTCTCCCTTACTCTTTTCCATCCACTCTCGTTCTCTTTCTTTATCTGCTCCTCCTCTTGTAGTATTTAATTATCATAGTCGTTCGGACGTCATCTAATCAGTGCCTCTTCATGTGCAGAGAGAGATGATCGCTTCTTGAGAATGATCGTTGACAGAGATGGCACTTGAATGGTTTTTGGCCAGTATGCTTGCGATAATGTCTCGTAAGCTCATCCGAACGTGCAAACTTCCACGTACATCCTTCCCACGTACACTGATAAGGTTTCTCCCCTGTAACAGATTTAAAAACAAAAAATAGAACCAATTATTATTATGTAAAGATGATTATTTATGTATTAGGTCAAACAAACATGAAATTGAGCAAATTTCTATTTAATTATGGTACATCTTTTTACTCCGTTTCGTACTTTACAGTCTAATTATAATGACAGGTGTTATCTATTCAAGATTGAGTAGTATATAATAAAGTTATAAATTAGTATATCATTTAATTGATATTAATTAAAGTAATAATTATGTATTTAATTGAAGAATAATTTTTGATAGACCTAATGACAGAACAAGATAAAAGGTAAAACTTCAAGAGAAGTAGAAACAACATAGTTTGTGTCGTTTTCGTATCCAATTATTGCAAACTGAGATTGTTTCCCTTGTCCCTATTTTTACAAACCCTATTTAGGTACACTTTTAAATCGATTGATCGTCTAATAAAATCTAATAAAATGATAAATTTGCATATCATTTAATTAATATAAATTGAAATAAAGATTATCTACTAATCCCAGAATAGTTTCTGATAAACTTCATGACAGAACGAGATAAAAGATCAAATCTAAGAAGTGAAAGAGAAATAACATAGTTGATGTCGTTTTCGCACCCAATTATTGCAAACGGAGGTCGTTTCCCTTTCTCCCTATTCTTGCTAACCCTGTTCAGGTTTATTTGTTTGTTTTTTTTTTCCTTTTAGCGGATTGATCGTAACGCGAGAGCGTCCTTGTAAGCATCTCTTCCATGGGCAAGAGAGTCGGAGTTCTCTTATCGTAGATACGACCCTCTTCTTCGCGAGACGTCTCGACAGCTGTCGCACGTTGCAACGACTCTGGGATCTCGTGCAGAAAACCGCCCATCGGTCTCCTCTATTGTATGCAAGTCACCACGTTGAAGATTTCTCGATTCAAGATGAGAGAAAGAGAAAAAGTCTAAGAGAGAGAGAGAGAAAGAAAGAGAGAGAGAAAACGTTCTCTTTTCTCGTTGACCATCACTCCGGACGTGGAGGAAACGATCAGAACTCGATGACGCAATTGAAGATCAGACTTGAATCCTTCTTCTCGGTGAAGACCACGAACCAAGACGGAACAGCGTGGATAATCGAACTTTACGATCGAGAATGGCTCGGGCGATCCCATTAAGCGCTTTCGACTAAACGCGGATAATGGCTGATCGAAAAACGAACTGTAAGAAAAGGAACAAAAAAAAAACAAAGAGAGAGAGAGAGAGATGAATAGAACGAGGTCGACACCAAGAACACGTTAATGTCATTGAATTTTTATCTTCGATTAACAACCAATATTAATTATTCTTTTAATCTTCTTATCAAAACTTCAAATATATTAGATTAGTTGAAAAAGAAATCTCAGATTCTTAGTCACAATTCAATCCGACCACATAGAATTTCTCCACCAACTCGATATTTGTAAAGGATAAATCAAAATCTAAGATTTGATATATCGTCATCGATAAGGGGATTATTATTATGTAATATAATTCTCTTTGAAAACAAGGTAGGACGAACGACTAATGACAGGGGTGGTGTTGGAGGGACAGAGGGTGTTTTGGGAAGCAAATCGTGGCTTCGTTGCTTACGTAATTCTGAGTAATTAGTCCATTTACGAATGAAGTTGAACAGACACCCACACACACACGTGTTCTTTCTCTTTCTTTCTTTGGCAAATGTAAAAGGAGTATACAACGTTAGATCGAAACACGTATAGTGCCAACTATGTATGCATAAATGCATGCATGTATGTATGTATGTATGTATGTATGTATGTATGTATGTGTGTATACCGTCGGGTAGAACAGACATTAATTCCAACGTTATTAATGCATTTTGATCGGATTTTTCCGTAGAAGCGTTACGTTTATTGCGCCATAGATTAACGCCGCGTTACCTAGGAAAGCTCATTAGTTAACCGTAACGACGAAGTTAGCCACTCATTTGTAACGTCGACTCATGACCGCATAATACGTGCAACGTATAGCGAATCCTACCTATGCCTTTACCAAGCTTCCTCCTACCTTCTTCACAATAGAACAGAATACCTTTTCAAAGTTGTATAATCGTTCGCTCCTCTTCCATGCGGAAAATGCGATAGCTTTAGGCTTATTCTTCCTTCTTATTATTCTTATTCTTATTCTTGTTCTTGTTTCTTGTTCTTGTTCCGGTTATTGTTGTTAGCATCGTCATCTCGTTCGTATCTTTCTCTTCGACTTTTTTTTTTCTTCTTCTTGATGACGTTTACAAGCAGATTATTAACTCTCTCTCTCTCTCTTTCTCTCGTACACACACACAGATACACACAAACAATTCCCCTAATATAATCGTGACGTCAAGTGCAAAAAAGGGAGGATTTTTTGTTCTCGTCGTTGTTGAAATCCTTTCCAATATCGTTTTACGAGCTGTACCGAGATTTTCGAGCGAGATTAAGAGCCATTCTTGATCGTTCATTTTAAATGACGCGTAGACGCGTAGACGCGTAATTGGCAACCATTAACGCCTCCAATCCAAGCTAATTACTCGTTTTCAAATGTACTCTTTCTCTTTCGACGCCAGATAAAACGTTCATTTATGATAAAAAAAAAGAACAAAATTGTTGATCGTTCGAATTTGCGAATAAACGATCTACGGAACAAAAGATTTCTTCGTTCTTACCTCAACACGAATCAAAATTGCTTCTTAATGTCGCGTTAAGTCGTTAGGTTCTTTTAACGGTGGGTAAAAGTAAGAGAGAGAGAGAGAGAGTAAGAAGGAAATAAATGAAATAAAAGAATGAAAAAAAGAAATCATTTTGAGAGATGTCGTTATTTTATGTTGAAGCATCAACGAAAGATAGTTCCAATCAAATTATTATTATTTTATCATCGTCATCTCTTCAGATAAGGTACAAATATACAAAATATATATTACTGTAATTCGTTTTTCGAATATGGATATAAAACGTTGAACACAATGTTGTTGTGGCTCGTGCTCAACAGGAAATAGTGAATTTCCTGGTTAAAGTAATCGCAGCCTTCGGTCATATACGAGCATAAGTGCATTGTTAATAGTAGGCCTGTCAGCAAGAATCCTAAGTAGAAGCGCGGTTCTCTGTAACATACGCGTATTCGTGATTGCTATGGTGTATGTACCAACCATACATCGGGCATCCTTCGATACAAGGAACCAATTCACGGTCGTTGTCAAGTTTATGCCAAGGCTAATTCGCTTTAATTGATACATGAGATCTCACTAAACCTTACCCCTGTCTATCAAGGGTCACGCTAACCTTCTGCCATCGTTCCTTTTCTTACATACTCAGGGATTCTCAAATTTTTTCCTTTTTTTTTTTTCCTATTTTCTTGTATAATCATTTTCACACGGTGGAAAAGATCTCCCTATTAGGATAATAATTCGTATGAATAATCTTATATAGAAAATGATTAGGAATATTTTACATCGCGAACATCTTATCCGTCAAATTATAATCAAATGATCGAGAGTTGTATAGTTATCGTTATAACATGATAAGGGCAAAATCGATTGATCGAAGCACCTTTGACATTGTACGCTCATATGAGGATGATTATTCATTATAAATGTTACAAAGTTTCTCCGGATAGTGTCATGAACTTTGTTTGATTTACGTCGTATGATAGGAAACATGAAACGTTTAAAAATAAAGAAGAAGAAGAAGAAATGGAAAATGTTCAAAAACCATTAGAACGTGTTTTCTGTCAAGACTTTTCCCTCCAGTGTATACAAAATTTCGCTAATTTACATAATTGATTGTCAATTTGTTTTGAAGATTCTTTACGGTTACTTGGAGGAGTGGCGAGGGGTTAAATTGAATAGAAAGTAAGCAAAATTAGGGAAGAGAAAATAGGAAAGACATTGACGTGACTCGAGAGAAATTTTCAGGAAGATAAATGATAGAAGAGATTCAAAAGGATCAAACGAATTGGCATTTCCCACATCTTCTAAGCTAAGCAATGCGAAGGTATATATGACCGAGTAAAGATATAACATTCTCACTCAGAGCTCTCGGGGTATAATGCAATGGTGTTAGAATGACGAATAGACGGTAGTTTACACGATAAGAAGCTCGCATAGAGTGCGGCACTCGTTGAAACAATTATTATTCTCCGGGTCGTTTTACAACGTAGGTTTAACTTGGTATATCAGGTTCTGGCCTTTATAGTATCGAACGATCACGACGTTGGACTTTGGTAAAAGTTCTTTACCGATAATACCGGTCTAATAGATAAAACAATTACAAATTTTCGTTGTTTTTACGATGTCACCAATGTGTAATCGATATCATCCTTCATTCCTACGTTTTTTTTCCTTCAAATTTCTTTACGTCAAATAAAAGTTAGTTTTTATAGACAACACCAAGACAACTCTGACTCGTCTCTGTTTTTATTTATCTCTTGGCAAATTGTAATACGTAAAGCAGCGAGAGAATAGAAGATAAGGGGAGACGAGAAGAAAAAAAAGGGTAGGAGGGTGGGAAGGAGGAAGGGTAGGATCAAGGTTAATTGTCGGAGGTTGAGCACCGCGATTTCCAACGTCGAGTCGTGGTCGAAGCATGGACCAGACAAAAGATCCTGGTTCTCACGACCACGCCCTCTCCACGCCGCCTCTGCCCTCCTCTAGGATAGCAGCGATGCCTTCACGAAGGTACCTATCCACCGGAAATTCTTCAAGTACGAGAGCTCTTTCGACGTTCTGTACACACATACATATCATACACACACATACACACATATCTCTGCTCATATGTATATATAGATGTAGTATAACGATGCACGGTAACGAACAGTGTGCGACCTCTTTCAGTTTCTCTCTCTTTCTCTCTCGTTCTGTCTTTTTCTTTTTCTTTCGTGACACGATAATAAATGGTCATGTACGTACGAGCTGATCTTCCTTAAAGAAGAGAACTAGCCACTCTTAGAAAAAAGAATGTTTTTAGCATTCCCCATCACTCCCTCACCCCCTCCTCTCCCCTCTCATCACAGCGTGTAGAATTTCATGGATTTAAGATCGAAGTGAAACGTTTCGTCATTAACTTACCAGTATGAGTCCTCTTGTGTGCTTTAAGGTGGGAACTTTTCGTATAGACCTTGTCACAGCCTGCTACATCACATCTGTGAACCTTGCGCCTTTTCAAGGCGTCACCGCACTCACTCTCGACCCCTAAACTAGCACCGTTGCCACCCACGTTTCCAGCATTGGCTCTACCGCTTAATCCAATCCCACTCGCCAGCGTTGGTCGTTTGTGAAATACACTGAAACCAATAAATAATTATGACGAATTTTCTCATACGAAAAAGATTATTTTATTGTATGATATGTACAAAAATAAGAATAATTTTTCCTTGTATTTTGTATTTTGTAATATTGAAAAATAAAGAATTGTGTAATTTGAGATTGTAGAAAAAATAGGAGGAAAAGGTATTAATCATTCTTCAGGGGGAGTAATTGTTTTCATCTGAAACGCTATGACAACGTTCTCATTCTCGTTTCAACGTTCTCGATTCATATCCTTATAAGATCGAAAGGTCGGATCTATAGAGGATGAAAAGGACGATGAAGACGACGAAGACGCGTTCGAATCGTCCGCTTCTTGGATGATTCACGCGACCGATTTGTCGAGGAGGAGAAGCAGGAGGAAGAGGGAGGGGATCGGCGAGAAAGGAAGAGCACATAAATTATCCTCGAAACCGGTTAGCCGTTACTCGCCACCGTCCTTCTTCTTCTCCTTCTCCTTCTTCTTCTTCTTCTTCTTCTTCGTCTTCGTCTTCTTCATCATCATCTTCATCTTCTTCTTTCTTAACTTTCTAATCATTTTCCCAGTAATTACGAATCCGATCTGATCGAATCGAATCGAATCGAATCAAATCGAATCATTCATCCATCCTTCGTTTCAATCTAAACGAAATTTCATATTTTTTCATCGTCAACGAGGAAAAGTGTCATTAGGATGGATAGTTGTTGATCAGAATCCTAATACCATCTGATAGAATCATGATCTTAGGTTTGATGTAAGTAAGTACGTACGTACAAGCAATAAGAGTTGTCTCGACAGTCGGTGTGTGTATGTCTGTATGTATGTGTGTGTGTGTGTCTTTCTGCTTGCAAAGAGAGGAGAACCGCTTGGCGAGATCACTTTTTCCAAGACCCTTCTTGTCCCTGAGCATTCTCTTTAAACTATACGCCACGCGGTATTGCCGGTGACGTTGATTATGACGAGCGAAGAACGCGATTGGCAAAAAATCTGACGACGAACGATTTCAATTCCGATATGGCTGGCTACGCGCCGACGTCTTCATCTTATATCCTTTTATTCTTTATCCTTTTTTTTTTTTTTTTCTTATTCTTCGTATATTAACATAATGTAGTTTTTTCCTTCTTTGTATTTTTTCCAGATGTTATACCAGAGAGGGAGAGAGAGATTGATACGCAAACATTCGGGGGTCAGAGTTAAACGATCTGTCACGAGATAGTAAAGAAAACATAACACAACGTTATTAGGAATTTGGATTATGTTTAAATGAGAATGAAATATAATCGTTCATTCTTATTCTTTGGAATTTTTACCAGTTAGGTTTGATCCAAGTAACGAAAATACAACTTGAAAGCGTTGTTTGATCTTCTCTCTTTTTCTCATCACGTTTTTACGAGTATATTAATTCAACTCGGGGATAGGTGCTAAATTTTATTTGAACAATTAAACCAACGTGACGTTGTTACGTACATGTTTGAACCTCAATACGGGTTAGAATATTCTTTAGGATTTTTACGATTATTCGTTGGTTAGTGTCACGTAAAATACTATTTCATCTAACGTGATTATTCTTTTAATTATAATTTCATAATCATTTCTTAGATCAGATTTTTGCAATTTAGACACAATACGATTTTTATTTTACAGTATTCGATGTATTCAAAAAGAAGAATAAGGAAAAGCACCGTTTGGTCAGAGTAAGTAGTGTTGTTGGGTTATTTCACGAACCACTGACGAATAACGGACACCCGCCGTGAGTTGTTTTCTTCGGGAGAGTCAAAGAAACCGTTTTGGGTTGAACAATAAACGGGGAATTCTCGAAAGAGACTTTAGCTTTCTTCTCGCCCTCTCTTTGGTTACTTTCTTTCTCGTTGATTTTTTTTTCGTTGGGCTTATGAAGTCAGTGTAATCCAGGAAAAAAAAAAGGAAAGAAAGAAAGAGAATGAGAAGATGATACAAGGAGCGTTTGGTATCGAACTCGTTCGATCAATCTTATCTTGACGCTTGGGTACTCCAGTGGGACTTGTTTTTTCGGCATGGCCACGGGCGAGATCATCTAGATCCGCTTTCATTTCACAAACGTCCGCGCGAACTGTCACAAAAAACGCCGAATTTGTGTTGCTTTCCTCTCCCTCTTACACAAACACACACACACACATACATACACTCTCTCGAAGAGAGTTTCGTTAGAATAGATTCGGACAATGACCCTATATAACTTTGGAATACGACTAATTTCAACTCGTACGATGGACTACGAGTAGGTCAAAGTTCAAATCATAAATTTGAAATATGTAATAGAGTTAAATTTAAACCCCAAAACCATCAGTTTCATTTTTTACGTTAATATCAAAACTCGAAAGATATTATT
Source organism: Mischocyttarus mexicanus (assembly GCA_023678845.1). Classification (NCBI taxonomy): domain Eukaryota; kingdom Metazoa; phylum Arthropoda; class Insecta; order Hymenoptera; family Vespidae; genus Mischocyttarus; species Mischocyttarus mexicanus. The sequence goes on from JACGTP010000072.1 coordinate 256,939, forward strand.
TAGGTATATTACAACAGTTATATTATATTGTCAAGTAATGAAATGGAGCAAAAAGTGCACGTAATTAAATTCAACTTTGCTTCATTTCATATTTGACAAACCTAATATATTTCATTTAATCGTCAAACAAAACAGTTCGTTTGTATACGCTAAGAGGAAGTTTAGATGTAAAGTTAGTTTACCTATGTTAGAAAGAGAATAAGATTTTTCTTTTTAGATATAAAACAACAGAGAGTTAGAGAGATATGAGATAGAAACTTATACGTATCCACAACCCTTGTTTCGAGGTACTCGATTGAGAATCGCGAGAACCGGATAAGCTAATTTACAGCGAACGATAAGTCCGTTGGGACGAGTACAGGGACGATTCGAAAGCCGCTTAATTGGACGAAGGTTATAATAAGATCGCTGGTAACATGCGCTCGGGCACGTTCCCCAACGAAGGATACCCGCCACTCCCTGAACAAACTCTTTTCAAGGTGACGCACGTACGTACATAAGTTTAATACGTAAATACATACACACATGTATGTATTCGTATGTGTACCTATCTGTACTGCCTTCCTACTTTCCTACTACCTACCTACCTACCTTCGTAATTCTTCTTTCATTTTATTTTATTTTATTTTATTTCGTTTTGTTTTTGACATCGTCGAAAGAGATCCACAACTCGCGATCCACCAATGCAACAAAACATTACCCGTTCTAAATGACTTTTGATCGATGATACCGTTTCTCTTTCTCTAATTCTTTAACTTTTTCATTACTTCCTTTTTGTTCATTTATAGTTCATTCTAATGGCTAAGTACGAAAATGTAAACGGTGCTAAGAATCTTTACGAATGATCTTATTTCCAGGTTGTTACTTTAATACGTACGTACGAATCTACTACGTATCTATCTATCTATCTATCTATCTATTTATCTATGTATGCATGTATGTATGTCGTCAGAGATTTATCCTATCTAATTAATCGAAACACGGGAAGAAGAGAATTGATTTAGGTATTTGAAATGAAATTTACTTAGGAGAGTTAAGTAACCATCTACTTACTAACGTACTTAACTCGTTGGATGAGAAAAAAAAGATACAGAAAAAGATATACGCTCGGTGGTAGAGGGAAGGGGGAAGGGAGAAAGAGAGATACGATTATCGGACAATTTTTCATTTCGACTGAACGAGCCGACAAGACGAGCTAATAGATACACGGTAAGATGAAATAGCGGAGTATATTTGTGGCAATGCGGTTCTCCTTCTCCATGGGGGGTGTGCTCGTATGCGGGTATCGAGAAGATGCGTTTATGTTTATGCGCGTGCACGAAAAGGTAAGAGAGGGAGAGAGAGGGAAAGAAAGAGTAAGCAAGGGTGAGCTAAGCGTCGTGATTTATACTTGCAACGAAGTATAACTATCGTTATCGTTCGGAGTTTAACGGCATCGGATTGAATCACCCATGGCAGACGCGTCAGAGGAGTCAAAAGTCGAGTGAAAGATGTTAACGTTAACGTTACTTCGTTGGAAAGACTGTAATGAGAAAGGATGATATTACTTTAGCGTATTTTTACATTGACTTTAATCGAGAGATGATTTCAATCCTTTTTTTCTTTTCAATGATACGAGAACTCGTAACGTTTCGTATCTCTACAGAGATGTATACTTTTTTCTGTACGTGTCGTTGTTAATTTTTATCGGTTGGTAGCTTTTTTATACGTGATTCTTACTAACAAGGAGAAGACCGCAAGTGTAAATCGAGTTTCCCTTTGAAACTTTGCACACTTGTAAAAACTTGCAAACATTTCAAATTTTTCACTAAAGAGAAATTCAACTATTTTTTACTTCATCTTGACGCAACCAATACTTAAACTGACTAAACCATTAATAAGTTATATCAAAATATTCTC